>WAAB01014551.1:0-44123 GCA_013389865.1 Piaya cayana | reverse complement strand
CTTTCTTTACAATTAAAGACTGAGGCAAAGAAGGCATTAAGTACCTCAGCCTTTTCCTCATCCCCTGTCACTGTTGTTCCTTTTTTGTCCAATAGGGACTGTATGGTCTCTCTAGTTCTCCTTTTATTATTTATATATTTATAGAAAGATTTTTTGTTATCTTTCACAGACTTAGCCAATCTGATTTCTAGTTGAGCCTTAGCCCCTCTGATGTTTTCTCTACACAATCTCACTTCCCTCCTGTAGTCCACCCAAGAGGCCTGTCCCCTCTTCCAGAGGCCATAAACATTCCTCCTCTTCTCGATGTCACTCAAGTTCTCTCTGTTCAACCAAGCTGGTTTTTTCCCCTGCTGGCTTTTTTTCCGGAACAGTTCATATAAATTTAAACCAGGAGATGCTATTGTAAAAGTGAATGTCGATATCTTAGAAGGCAACTTGTGGCTGAAAACCAGTACCACTGAAACTGCTATTGGAGATAAAACTTCAAAACATTTTACTTTTTCTTCAGGCTGGATTACATATAGTAGAAATGTTGACGGTTTAAGTCGATGGAAAGAAAGCATAGCTACACTACCACTAGTAACAGTGAGAGTTTCCTGCAGACATGTCTCATCTACACAATGGAGGTCATAGTCTCTCTCTTCTGTAAACTCACTAAGTTGCACAGCTAAAAAAGACTTGGTTTTCATTTTTGTCAAACTCTACTCTTGTCATTGAATGACATGTCCCTAAACAATGATGTACCTCAGAAAATTGTGATCTAGAAGTGCATTTAAAGGTCTCTTCTAACCAGCAACACTGTTAACAAAGTTAGTAAAACTGCTGGGAAAAACAAAGTTGTGCTGAAGCTGTCTGAGTCAAAAGTTCGTAAGGCATCTTAAATACATCTGGAAAACAGACTAGGAAGAAGCTAAAGCGCTCTCCACCAGGGCTACTAAGCTTCTGGCTTTCATGAAATGTCGCTGACCTTAAGAGTAGTAATGCATTTATTATTATTATATTCCATTTTGGAAAAAAACCAAAACTTATTTATGTATAAGGTATGTATATTTCCTGCTGACATTTCAGTGTCAGTTTTACATCCATACAACAAGAAGATTTAGAGTTCTTTAAAAACTTCAGTGGTACGTGACACTGTTCTCAAAACCTGAGCCTGCTGGAGGTCAAAGGTGTGCTGACCACCCAATGGTTCATTTCATATAATGATTTCTAGCTTTGCTAACTGCCCCAAGAGGGCATTCCAAACCCGGTCTGTACAGCTTGTAAATAAATGCTTTGACCTGAAAACTGTTCGTTCGCAAGACCAAGCCCAACCCGTCCTCAGCGCAGTTCTGGCTAGACCAGCTTGTACAGAGCCCCTCACACGTGGGCTTTAAGGGATGGGGAGCTCAGGGCTGGTTTTCCTGACGCGGTGCTGGCTGGGGAAGCGCGTTCGGCTGTGCTCGGCCGCCGGGGCTGAGCGAAACCGAGTGAGCACCGGCCGTGGGAGCCCCGGGGGCGGAGCAGGAGGAGGGAGGCGGCGGCTCCAGCGCCCCGGCAGGGATCCCCCAGGACAGACCCCGCGGGGCAGGGCTTTCCCTGCGGCCCCCGGGAACACGGGAGCAGGGAAACGTGTCAGGAGGAGGGAGCAGCGGAGAGGAGCTGTTACGGGCTGACTGCAGCCCCACTTTCCCCCCGCTCCCCTGTGCTGCTCAGTGGGAATCGGGAGTGAAGATTAGCCTGGGAAAAAGAGGAGGGGGAGGAGCGTGAGCAGAGGTGGCGTATTGGTTTTTAGTTTTCTCGCTACTCAAACGTATTTTAATTGGCAATAATTTGCATTAATTTCCCCCTGTGATGTTAATTTGTAAGTGATATCCCTGTTATGAACCTTTTCATCCTTTTTTCTCTCCTTGTCCTGTTTAAAACGGGGAGCGAGAGAGTGGCTGGTGGGCATCTGGCTGTTTGTCAAGGTGAACTCTCTGCATCTCCCTTCAAGGTAAATCCCCCTTAAAATTCCTTTTTTTAAGGCAAAGCAAGTCTCTGTCTGTACTCGGCACTGGTGAGACCGCTCCTTGAATACTGTGTGCAGTTCTGGGCCCCTCAGCACAAGAATCACAGAATCACAGAATCACCGGGTTGGAAGAGACCCACTGGATCATCGAGTCCAACCATTCCTATCAAACACTAAACCATGTCCCTCAGGACCCCGTCCACCNGTTTAGGTTAGAGATTAGGAGGAAGTTTTTTACGGAAAGGGTCATTAGGCACTGGAATATGCTGCCCAGGGAGGTGGTTGATTCGCCTTCCCTGGAGGTGTTTAAGTTACGGGTGGACGGGGTCCTGAGGGACATGGTTTAGTGTTTTGTGGGAGTGGTTGGACTCGATGATCCAGTGGGTCTCTTCCAACCCGGTGATTCTGTGATTCTGTGTGTGATTCTTCCTCACCTTTGTGTCCATCTGCTGGAATCTCTCCAGTGCATTTTCTGTCTTGTACTAGAGAGACCAAAACTGGATACATTTTCGAGATGTTATATCCCTACTGACTGTAAAAGCTAACATTGTCATTTGTTTGAGAGATTTTTGCCTTTGAATGTTCTCTGTCACAGAAAATGGAGATAGAAAAATTGAAAAACTGCGCTTATGTTTGGGTAGACAGAAACAGTGTAGATACATGGAATACGGAACTACTACATTACAAAGGTCACAAGTGACCGCTGTGATCATCATATATAATAGTACAGGGGGATTTCGTCTCTGTGTTAGTCTTTAATAAATCTTGAACTTTTAAACTGTGTTTTAAAGGCATCCAAAGTAAATTAGAAAAAAAAGGAAGAGATAAAAGATCTTACTAATATCGTTGGTAGATTTTTGTGTCACCAAACACTTTAAAAGAATCATTTTAAGATAATTCAGTCACTGGATCTTGCCATGCACCCATCCAGCTATGCTAGATTTGTTTTTTAATCTCAGGAATTACTTTCACCTGATGGATTTGAGGTTTTGTGTTTGGGGTTTTTTTGGGGGTGTGTGTCTGTGTCTGTATGTGTGTTTGTTTTTCTTTTTAGACAAATTAGTCTTAGAGCAACATATACAAAAAAAGTAACAAAGCAATTTTGCAGCAAACTTATGTAACAGTGTCAGCATAATATTTCAGATTTTTACAGTTTTTAACTTCAGGACATTAGCTGACACAGTAATATTCTTGCTTGCTTCAAAAAAAATTGCTAAATGGTGACCAGATAGATAAATTATTGCTATGTTTCTACTCTGTTAAGGTATTACCATTTCTTAAGAATATTGCATCTGTTGGAGAAAAAAAAGAAAAGGTAAACAGTAAAGTGCAAATGCGTATGTCATAGTAACAAATAATCAGAACAGCTGACAGAAGATTTTAGAGGAAACACTATACCTTTTCAAAGGGATTTTATTATTAACTGCTTGTAGTACTTTATATACCCATAGTGGACCAGTAGATCAGTTTCTCTGTACACTTTTCTTACATATTTCCATGTACATGTATATTGAATATATATACTTATATGTGTTCTTTTATAGAAGTTTGAATAAAGAAGAGCAGAACATGGAAATTTCCCTTTTACTGAATTATTAGTAGCATGATCTAGTACTATTATTATTGTTTTACTTCCTTACAGAAGGAAGCTTTTCTCTTAAAGAACAAACTTTTCTGCTTCTTTAAGGAAATAAAAAAAACCATCTAGACACTTTTTGCATTTGCAAAATTCAAAGTGGTTTTAGAAAGATACACTGGCAAGAACTAGAGATTTTTAATAAAGATTATAGAAATTATTACTGTTAAGGTAAGCCTAGAAATATTCAAACTATTTCTTTAACTTATCCACTTTTTCTATCATCTCTTCCCAGGCTACCTGCTGTACTTTTCTGATTTTCAATTTTTTGCATTGTAATGGTGAACAAATGAGTCATTAATGTTCTTTACTTCAATGGCTTCCATTTAAATCCTTGCCTCAGATACTTAGAATTATCTGAAATACTTACATTTCTTTTACATGCTTTTGATTAGGTTTACTCAAAGCTAGGAATACTGAACACTATAATGTATTTTGTTGGCTAATAGACTCTCACAGTTTGAGTTGTAAACCATATCTTTAAATTTTCCTTGTAAAATTGTTTCAGATAACTGCATTAGGTACTTAATTTTGGATATCTGATGTACCTTAAAAAAAGTCATAGGATTTCTCCTACTTGTTAATGCTCCTTCCCTTGCCTCCTAGTAATTTTCAGTTTCAGCAGTTTTTTGTTCTTCTATTTTGTTTGGTTTTGTTTTTTTTTCCTCCTGCCTACTGTTATTTAGCTTGTGCATTCTTGTGAAGGACAGCATTTGCTTGTTCAGCATTTACAGTGCTACAGACTAGGGGAAGAGTGGCTAGAAAGCTGCCTGGAGGAGAAGGACCTGGGGGTGGTGGTTGGCAGCGACTGCACATGAGCCAGCAGTGTGCTCAGATGGCCAAGAAGGCCAATTGCATCCTGGCTTGTATCAGAACCGGTGTGACCAGCAGGTCCAGGGAGGTTATTCTCCCTCTTTACTCAGCATTGGTGAGACCGCTCCTTGAATCCTGTATTCAGTTCTGGGCCCCTCACCACAAGAAGGATGTTGAGGCTCTGTAGCGAGTCCAGAGAAGACCAACAAAGCTGGTGAAGGGGCTGAAGAACAAGTTCTAAGAGGAGCAGCTGAGGGGTCTGGAGAAGAGGAGGCTGAGGGATGACCTTATTGCTCTTTACGAGTACCTGAAAGGAGGTTGTAGAGAGGAGGATGCTGGCCTCTTCTCCCAAGTGACAGGTGATAGGGGAGGTTCAGACTCAATATCAGGAACAATTTTTCACAGAAAGGGTCATCAGGCACTGGCACAGGCTGCCCAGGGAGGTGTTTGAGTCACCATCCCTGGAGGCATTTAAAAGGGTGTAGTCAAGGCACTGAGGGGCATGGTTTAGTGGCAGATAGGAATGTTCGGACTTGATGATCCTGGTGGTCTCTTCCAACCTGGTGATCCTATGATTCTGTGCAGCTACACTGCATTGTACTGAGACGAGACCTGAAGTGTTGAGATCTGTTTTCCAAAGCTTTTATTTGTCTCATTCATTGAAGTTGAATCTTCTCTAGTTAAACAATTTTCATTATTCCAGGTAATATTTCAGTTAAACAGCAGAAAGCATTTAGCGTCTTTGAGTATCTCTGGATATTTTCATTTAAAGAAGAGGTACAGGAAAGTCTACCCCAGATCCATGCATAACACAGGATGTCATTGTGAGTTTCTTGATCTGTTCCTGTGTAACACTAAAATCATTGTTGTACTCTATCGGCATAACATTTGAGACTATGAATTCTAAAAGAAATTGTAGTTTGGTTTGAATTTAAACTAAAGCAATATCCATCATTAGAAAAATGAGTGCCTGCTTGAAAGGGCTTGAGTAATTGCTTGATGTTCTGTAAGCAATTGGATGATTTTCCTTCTGTGTTCATACTATCTATCTTCCAGCTTTTTTTCAGATTTAATCCAGGTGTGATTTCCATTCTTTTTTCTTTGAATTCAAAAGAGAATAAACATTCCCTATTATTTTCATGTGTTGTTACTTGTTTTGATAACTTTTCTCTTTATGATTTTTAATTTCTGTTTAGATTTTTTTAACACAGACTGTTATGTAAAGAAAAACAAAACAAAACAAAACAACACTTATCTGTGCAACACTTTTTTACTTTTGTATTTGTTGCTTTTTTTCTTTTTTTGTCCTGACATTAGAATGAATCTTTCACAAGACAACAAGGTTTTCTTCGTAACTGGAGCTAGAGAGGGAAAGATTTTGAAAACTAATTAAGCAAAATAAAACAAATTCAACAAAACTTAGAAAATCTGGCTTTATTTTCAGAAATTCAGTGAAATGTAATCAAACAACTTGATAGGTTGGAAAAGTCATTTTGTTGGCAGGGTTTTTTCTCTTCCTTCAGCGTAGTAGATGACTCAGCACTTATGCAGTAGTTTTACTGTGATCTTGCATTTTCCTTATTAGCTTACTATGTAAAGTTTAAGCAATCATTTGATAACCAAGAGGAATATCTTAAATTTATAGAAAATGTACATATGTGGTGGGTGATTAAATTGTTGGTTTACAGTATTGAATGGGTATTTCAACTGAGCTGTGTAGATTGTGCAGATATAAAATGCAAGATCTGATAATCTTGCAAGCAGTTGCTTCCAAAAAAATAAAAAAAAAGAGACAAACACTGACAGTATTGCAAAGTTTCTTGTAATAATTTTCTCCAATGTATTATATACAATTTTTATGTGGTGTTCTCTATAAAACTGTACTTGTTAAACAGTACTATTTAATGTGCTTTTCCAAAGCACAAGGTTAAGAAGACAATTAAACCTTTTTATGCTGCCTCCACAAAATAAGTTAGGTAAGGAATTGGCTACATTGTGTGTCCCTCTACTTTAAGTTGGAAGCAAGTTATTTTTTTTACAATGGTTAATACTGAAATTTATTATAATTTTTATTAATGAAGATTTATAATTTTCTAGCAACAGATTTTCCACTGAAAAAATTCTGGGAGTTTATAAACTGAAAGAGGCATAGGTGAGGTAAATTAATGTATGAATGCATTGTGAATGAATACACAAAAGCAAGCATTAGGTGATAAAATGTGGAGGGAAATTTGAGACTAGAAGTAGCTAAGTCCAAGAGGATCACTGGAAAGCTTAAAGGATTAAAATTGATGAGAAACTCTTGTGTCTGTAGGGAGGAAGAAGATATATAAGAAATGAGAAGTTCTCACTTCAATTTCCACTTGGAAAATGTCAGGCATTTAGTGAGAGAAAGCAGAAAAGAAAATTTTTGAAAGGGGTCATAGAGGCTGTAATAGTATTCTCCTTGAGTGTCCTGGTTTAGCACCCAGCCTGGCCAGGCAACCGTAGACCAAATTCTTACCTCTGCCCCACCAGAAAAAGGGGGAAAAGAAATGAGAGTGAGACTTGTAGGCTGGAAAATAGAACAGCTTAAAAGAAACAGTAATAATAAAACAGAAAACAATCATATTAATAAGAAAATAATAAAATATTTACAAGTCTGCAAAACCAGTTCAGACTTCTCCAATGACTATACATCACCACAGACACTGCAAGGCAAGCATGGGGAAAGTCCCAGGCTGAACTCAGTGAAAGACAGGAGCTAGACTCAGGAATTGGATTCAGGAATGCACAGATTGGATTCAGGAGCTGACAAATGGACGAGGTCCTCCCTGAATATCAGCCATCAAAGAAAAGGTTTTGACCCTCATGATTCCTAAGCTTTATACTAAGCATGATGTGTATGGCATGGAATATTTAATTGGTCAGCTTTGGGTCACCTATCCTGTAAGCTCCTCTTTGCAGGTGTGACTGTGACCCTCTTCACCACCACCTTTGGGATGGTCTTGATTTACATAGGAATAAGTATGAGCAATTATTTCTCTACCTTGGTGATAAACATAAGGTGTTATCATTTCTAAAGGCAGATATTGTCTGAAAAATGGGTTGGTAACTTTCAGGAAATGAAGTCACTTAGACATGGCTTAGCTGAAAAAATAGAGAACTAGTTCTGCTTTAGCTCAAATCAGAATATACAGAAGTAGAGGTCAGTTGATGGACAAAGAAAGGAAAAAACCTAAGCATTGTGCAGTGGTGGTGGGACTTTGAGGGTGGCTGACAAAGTGTACAGAGAAGGAAGTCAGTGTGGAGTGAACCTTGGAGAGATTATACTTAATGCTGGCTTCAGTAACCCCAGCCACGGCGTCTTTTTGGAATGTTTGGTATAATTCAGAAAATTACCTTCTGCAGTGCAAGGCAGTATGGTCAACTTTGAGGAATCATGCTTAAGGTGCTATACAACTCTTCTGGATTGGTAATTATTTCTTTTTGAGTCTTTTGTTGCCATATAGGAACAAAAAACGAAGTAACATACAGCTAACTGGTTATCTGACTGATAATGATGGAAAACCTAGAAGGCCAAGAGTCAAAGCAAGATGATAAATGAAAATATAGTTTTCCTATAGGCTTATTTACCTTCTGACAACTATCTGATAGTCTTGGATTTGATAGGTATAAATTTTACATTGTCATACATTTTACTTTTCTTATTTTGAGTTACATACAGAAGCTTTGATATAACCAGATGTTTCTAGTTTGAAAAGGGGAGAATGAAGTAGGAGAAGGCACCAATAATGATGTAAATATATTCCCTTTTGGTTACAGAGAGGTTCTGCATTATTAAATATATGAAAACATGCTGGTATCAGTTTTATTTCAGTCTTTTTTTTCTCTAAATTCTAGAATGTGTGTCTCCAGAGTCTTTAAATAGCCTAGAGTGCACTGATAGCCTGAAAAAGAAGGTGAACACTGTCAGCAGCCTTCCCAGGCAGCTTCAAATATAGGGACCAATGACTAGTCCAAATAGATTATAAACAATTAGGTACTACAGATGCAGAAGGCAGTCATGAATTAAGCAAGAGACGCCTGTGAGTATTCTTACTCCATGTCACTAGTAAATAGTCTCAGAAAACAAAAATAACTGGATGGTTATTAACATGTACAATATTGGACTTTTGGGGAGCAGGCCTCTGAGTAACAAGAATTTAAATGAAGAAATCATACTGAAATTGCATATATTAATAAATTAAAATGAGTAACTTTGTAATTCAAAACTAACCAAACAAAACCAAAATCCCCCAAAAAGCCTGACAACAGAAGAGGATGAAAAAAATTCTTACTGTCCTAGTGAAAAAGTCACTGTTTCCGTAGACAGGGACTTGATGACTTTTGATAAATTGTGTCCCACAAAAAATCTTGACTTTGACTAAATTAAACCAGTCTTTACCTGTGGGAAAGGTGAAATATCCTTTTGATCTTTTTTAATAATGTAATTCAGGTTCAAGTATTACCTTTCTCTCATTGCATATGATCATTAATGCCACTTTAATATCAATAGACTGTGTAATGCAGATGTTCACTGAACACTATGTTGTGCAAATCCAGGCAACAGTTAGCAACAAATAGCGGATGGTAGTATTTACTGGTGTCCTAACCTCTTAGCTTTTATTTGACCATTATATTACTATTAAATATTTACTAAAAATACAGCTTGAAAAAGCAATTGGCATGCTAGTATTATCAGTTTGGAGGTGTCTCCCGGGTAGCCAAATCACTGAATGTTTTTCACTCATTGCTGAATGAATATCCTAATAATGCCTCTTGTCAACTGTGCTTTGAAGGTTCCCTCCCCACTGCTCTGCTACCCAAACAAAGTGCTATATTTCAATATGAAATAAGTGTTTTTTTGAAATAAGGGAACCAAATTGATAAATTATATAGGTGTTGCCTCCCTATTTCATCTCACTTGTTATAATAGCATTAAAGCTTGTTGTAACTAATGGCTCAGTTTACTGTAGCAGACTGAGATATATTCAAAATTTCTCAACTTGTTAATGCTTCTTAAGTAAAGCTATACATCTGTCAAAGGAAAGAATATAGTTCTTTCTTTGGGTCATTCATTCTGTTTGGCATTTAACCTCAGAGCTGAAATAAAATATGACATTAGAGTGATATGTGGTTATCTTTTGTTTTTCCTACGAAACTATTCTCTGAGTTGATGGAAGACTGAGAAATTTGTAGGAGCCTAATTGACAGTGCATTTGTTTCTTCTTAACGGTTGACTTTTTAAGCTAAACTATACTAAAGATTTTGTATGCACTCACATTTAGTTAGATACAAGAAACTTGTCATTCAAGAGAAATGATACAAATGTCATAACACCAAGAAAATTTGTGGTCAACATCTCTCATAGCAGAATCAGAGGTATAGACACCCACTGTCATTGGCTGCTGCATGCCTCCCTTTCCCCTTTGTTTTTGATAGGCTAATATTATTTCCTGGAATAAGAATGATACTGTATTAATCACCTTTGAATAAACTATATTTCTAATTCTTGTAAAGTTCAATTTGTTTATTTCATCGAATCATAGAATCACCGGCTTGGAAAAGATCTCCAGGATCATCGAGTCAAACCATTCCTATCAACCACTAAACAATGCCCCTCAACACCTCATCCACCCGTCTTTTAAATACTTCCAGAGATGGTGACTTCTTCTAGTCTGTAGCTCTGCATAGGGTTGTTGTGCCCCAAGTTCAGGACTTGGTATTTGGCCCTGTTAAACCTCATGCCATTGGACTCTGCCCAGTGGTCCAACCTGTTCAGATCCATTTGCAGAGCCTCCCTACCCTCCAGAAGATTGACACTTCCACCCAGCTTAGTGTTACCTGCAAACATGCTTAGGGTGCACTCAATGCCTTCATCCAGGTCACTGAAAAAGACATTTAATAGAGCTGGATCCAGCACAGAGCCCTGAGGGACATTAATTGTGACCAGCCTTCAGCTGGGATTAACTCCATTTACCAAGACTCTTTGGGCCTGGCCATCCAACCAATTTTCCACCCTGGAGAGTGTTTGCCTATCCAGGCCCAAGGCAACCCGTTTCCTAAGCAGAATACTGTGAGAAACTGCATCAAAGGCTTTACTGAAATCCCAGAAGACTACATCCACAGCCTTTCCCTCATCCAGTAAGCAGGTCACCTTTTCATAGAAGGTGATCAGGTTAGTCTGGCAAGAACTGCCTTTCATGAACGTGTGTTGACTGGGACTGATCACCCAGTACTCTTGCATGTGCTGTACGATAGCACTCAAGATCACCTGTTCCATGACTTTCCCTGGCACTGAGGTCAGACTGACAGGCCTGTAGTTTCCTGGATCCTCCCTCTGACCATTCTTGTAAATGGGTATAACATCATCCAACCTCCAGTTCAGTGGAACTTCCCCAGTCAGCCAGGACCACTGGAAGATGATGGAAAGGGATTTGGGGTTTAAACCTGATGATCAGATTGCACAGCTTCCCACCCCTCCATTCAGAAAACTGCTGACATTAATAGACATGTTTTATTAAATTTCTAGTAATGTAACATTTTTTTCTGTGTGAAGTTTCATAGATATTTATGTACATGTGTGTATATAACCTTCTTACTTTATTGTCCTGGTTTCAGCTGGGATTTAATTGTCTCCCAGCAAATGCTGTGTTTTAGAGTTAGTATGAAAAGAATGTTGATAATACACTGATGCGTTTGGTTGTTGCTAAGAAATCAAGAAATTTTTTGATTTCCAATACTCCAATACTCTACTAATGAGCAGCTGTACAAGAAGCTGGGAGGAAGCCATTCAGCTGACCCAAGCTGGCCATAGAGCTATTAAATACCATACGGTATGCTCAGTGGGAAGCTGGTTGGGGGTCAAGGTTCCAAGCTTGGAGATCTCTGCTTGGGAATGGACTAGTTATCAGTCTCTGCAGGTGATGAGCGATTGTATCACACAATACTTGTTTTGTGTATATTATTATTTTCATCATCATAGAACTATAGAATGGTTTGTGCTGGAAGGGACCTCAAAGATCATATAGTTTCACCTCCCTTGCCATGGGAAGGGACATCTTCCACTAGAAAGGATGCTCAAAGCCTCATCCAACCTGGCCTCGAACACCTCCAGTGATGGGGTATCCATGACTTCTCTGGGCAACCTGTTCCAGTGCTTAAGCATTCTCCCAGTAAAAAAAAGTCTTCCAAATGTCTAATTGAAATATACCCTCTTTCAGCTTAAAAATGTTACCTCTCTTCCTACCACTGCTCTCCCTGATAAAGATTCCCTCCTCATTTTTCCTGTAAGACCCCTTTTTGTACTGGCAGGCTGCTATAAGGTCTCCTCAGAGCCTTCTCTTCTCTAGGCTAAACAAGCCCATCATCATCTTCATTATTCTCTCTTCTTTTTGCTGTCCTATTAAACTGCTTTCATCTCAGCCCATGAGTTTTCCTTGTTGGGGGATTGGTAGTGAGAGAGCAGCTGTATGGTTGTAGTTGCTGGTTGGGGTTAAATGATGACTTTAATGTACATAACGTTTTTAGTGTACCATGAAACAGAACCTTTGTAAGAGCTAATGCATTGCTGTGATTACTTCTGTAAGCTGCCAAAATGATATATAGCACAAAATGTGATGTGCACACATGTATCTAAATGACTTCAAAGGAGGAGAGAAATTCCTTGGAAAATGTTGACAAAACTCCACTGAGTAGTTTAAGAAAAATTGTATATGCAGGTGGCTGCATTTTATTTGATTAAAAAAAGCATAGCTTATTTGGAAATCTTTTTAATACCTTCCACCTTGTCACTCAACTTAAAGGTTTACTTTAGTCAAACATATGTCTTTTTGGTTGTTGAAAAGCTGTGAGTATTTTCATCTCAAGATGATCGTGCATCTCAGGATGAAGTACAGTGTGAATTTATCTTCAGTTCCTTAACTGCATTCTGGCTTTGTTCAGTTTTTAAACTAAAAACCAGTCACTGCTGTGTACATAATGATTCAGACCCAGGTTTTAGTGTTTTGTTTTTTTTTTTAATTCCTCACTCTTTCACTTAACTGGTAAGGGAAGGATAAGAACAAAATCTAATAATAGTACAAAAGAAATCTTGGACACTTTTGCATACACTTCTCTTCATTCTTGAGAGGAAAAACCCCCACACTCTATATCCTTTTAACTAGAAAAGAAGAGATATAGTGTCTCTGTCAGTTTTCTGTAGAATGCACTGGTGTAAAAACACTTAGCCATATTAACAGACTTTTTTCACCTTACTCTGAAATAGAAGAAGAGGCTTTAGGGCATTTGTAACCTAGTCCTAACCTATTGCATGTGCCTGCAGGTATGTTGTATTGCTGACTAGTAAGTTGGGGCTCAGGGAACAGCAATTAGAGAATTATTGTTGTAGAAAATGTCTCAACTATAATAGGTTAAACCAAATAATTTTATAAGTTCATTTGCCCTGAGGAAGTTCTCTAGATTGTGTTTCACATGAAAAAGTAACAGCAACTGATGTTAGATAGGCTGTGCCATTATCCTGAGTGGGTCATTCACACATACAAGAAATAAGTTTGTGTTCCCTGGTTACTTATTTATTTGCTTATGCATTGCTGAGGAGAGGTATAATGATGTGTGCATGCTCGCTTAGACTAGAAATGCTCTCTTGTTTTTAATTAGTTATATGATTGAGATAAAGGTCTTTCCTAAATTTGATTAACATATGAAAATTTGACCCTCTCATGTTTTTCAAAAACACATCTATTGTAATGTGTTGTTTCTCTATCCCACTTTGCTCTTTGTTCTTGTTTTCCACAGGTAAATACAAATCCAACAGAAGTTTTTAAACAGAGACTGGATAGTGATTTTTCAGAAATTAACTAATACATGGAATATTGCTGCTCATACTCAAGGTAAGCAGATAATGAAATAGCCTTTTTCTGAGGATTAGCCTACAGCTGGTTTTATGAAGCCCTGTTGAAAAGCTAGAGAATGTAAAAGGCTGATTCTTAGCCTGAAAACAAAGCTAAATGCAAATTTCAGAATTTACAAATAAGGTTGAGATAAATACAACCATTAACAATACAACATCATTAAAATATGCTACATAAATTACAGATAAAATGAGCTACTATTTATTTTTGCTTTCCATCACAGTATGTTCAAACTTCTTTTTTTAAGTCTTCCAAGACTAGTAAATGGTTCTGTATACCGTATTAGAGATACACAGAAAACCAAACTATGAAACAAAGTACATCTTGGTATGGCAGTTCACTTGTGTGTATATTCTCATTGTATCACAAGCAAAGTCATTAGGTACATGACCTATATGTAATAACTCTGTCATATGACAGAGATTAACCTACCAGGCAAGCTCTGTAGCAATTTCAGTCATCTTTTAATAACACACAATATTCTTGCATCTCTCAGTTGTTATTCCCTCAGAATCCGAAGGGACATTTCTAATTTATATACCTTGAAAGTAAAAAATACTGATTCTAAAAGGACAGGAACTTCAGAATATAACAGTAATCTAGGAGTGTTGCTTTTGATATTTTGAGTATTTTAACAGGATTAATTTCTTTGATACCTGAAAAGTCCTCAAGTGAGAAATAAGGATTTAAATCCAAACAGCCTTTGAAACATATCATGCTGTTATAAAATAACATAATTGTACCTTGCCAGTATGATGTGAAAGTTAGACCAAGAAGGCATCTTTATTTCTCTGGAAAACCTGACTTTCTATTAGTCTGACCCAGAAAGAATGCCTTTTTGAGGAAAACAGCATGTCTGTAATGAGCACAACAGTTGTCTTATTTCATAAGTTTTTTTGCCTTTCTGGTGATCCATAGCAGGTTTGTCTAATCCTGTCTTTGCAGTGACCTCAACTCCATGGGCTAGAATGCTTTAGTTTTGGGGGTTTTATTTATTTATTTTTTATTTTGGCCAGTAGTTCGTACGTATATGTTTCTTGACACAGTGAAAAGTTAACTGCTGCTCTCTGCAGGCACTGTTTCCATCTCTCCTTGTGTAGGTTCTCAATGTGGAGTCCTCGATTCTGGGAAAGGTCTTTTCACATTTCATTAGGAATGGTGACCTTGCAAGTCTGCTAAACCTTAGAACTGTTTTTCCAGCTCCAAATAAAACAAAAATCTCAAAGTATTCTTATAAAAATATATATGTATTCTAATACACTCTGTAGAAAACATATAGTCATGGTAAATCACTTCTTATTGCTATGATTTTTAACTTCCAATTGCTTTCTGATAACATGGTATGAATATTAGCGTGACATTTCTTACAGTTCTTAGGAAGGGCAATGAATATAGAATCATAAAATTATTATTTGGTAGTATTTATGGAAGTCATTTAGTATTCTTGAATATGATACACTATTTCCCATTATATTTCTATTTTGTGGAAGGTAATTAGGAATTTTTAGATATGTGTGGCTGGTAAAAAAACATAATTGTTTTAAATTTAGGCTTATGCAGTTAGAGGAAAAAAACACAGTATCAGGTATGTGTCCAGTCAAAATTAGCAAGCATTGCATGAGTTTCAGTGGAAAAGAAATTATTAGTTGATAAGTTGAATGATTAATTATGCAGAAAGAATGTGAGGAGACTTTAAGCTTGCATAAGCAATGTGCAGATTGAAGGGGAAATATATTTATTCTATAATTAATATCTACATCACAGTGATGAACACAGGTGATTGACCAGAATTCACAAAAGGGGTTACTGATAGAGACAGAACAGAGATGATTATCTCTAGAACTTGCCATGTGTAGTTGCTGTTGGACTAGACAACCTTTACAAATTACAAGCTCTTCTATAATGCTTATAGAAGGAGATTTCTGTTATTATCAGCTTCTTGCTACTCACATTCTTTTTTCCTTCAGAAAACCCCTTAATAGCAAGTGATGTCCTATGCATCCTCTTATAGCTCCACAGTTTAGTGTTAAATTTGACTTTTTTTTTAAACTTATTTAAGTTACTAGCAATTTTTGAAAATTCAAGAGTATTCTTTTCTTAACAACGAAACCTAGGAAGCTGTTATGGTAATCCCCTTGAGTCCACTGTATTTTCTACTCAGTCTAATTGTCCTGAGGTCTACATTTGAAGAAATGTCCTTTTTTTTTTTTTTTGTATATTATAATATTATACAATGATATTCTGTTTTCAGGGTTCTGTTCTTTGGTCCACTTCTCTTAATTACTTGTTCTGCATATGGCATTTATGACAAAATTAATATTAAGAGTTACTTGTTAGCTAAAAAAACTGTGCTAATAGTATCCCGTAGGCCTTCATTATACCTTATAACTTCATCTTATACTGCACAGTAATGTAACTAAAAAATGACAGAACTTGAAACTTTTGAATAATTGTTTTCTTGGAGATGAGAATATAGCACAATAACTGACCTAACAAGAGAGTGCACCCAAGCTTCTTGGCTGATGTCCAGTTTGCAGATAAGCCATAAAAGGCTGTTGGCTGTTTTAGGTCTTCCTTGTTTAAGTTATTTTTATTTTATTTTATTTTTAATGCTACTGTCCTGAGGCTAAAATTTTATGGTCTTTTAGAAAGCTGTATGCAAAATTCATTTCATGCTATGTTGTGACATTTTGAACAAAAAGAGAAAGCATTAAATAAATGAAGTGTGAATCACTTTATAGAGAGTTTTATGTTACTGTTAGTGCCATAAAGGCCATATTTTGATGAAATGATTAAGGGTCAAATCTTGAAGGTAAATTCACTTCCTCTAACTTCTAAGTCACTTCCTGACATCTACATAAAAACATCTCATTAAACAGGAATATGTTTCTAGAAAGTTAAAGGATAATAAATATTTGAAAACAACATTGTGATAAAAAATGTATATAAAGTCCAGAAAAGTTTTACATTTATTTTTGGAATAATACTAAGGTAGCAATTCCTAAGCCTCAGGTAGTACTGAAAAGAAAACAGTTCACATCTATTGTTGTCAAAAAGCTATCAAAACACAAAAATAACATTTTCATTGTTGCTTATTCCTAAAAGTGTAAAATTTTATAGAAAAACCATAAAGCCATATATATGTAGAGTGACCTTAAAGCATATGTTTAATTGTGTCTTAAATTACTTGTAAGAATTTTCCCTCGTCCTATTCTAACTAAGCCATGCAAATCAGGAAGGAAGCAACACACTCTGTATTTTAGCTTTCATTCTATTTACGGACAACCAAATCAAAAAGATGTATTCCTCTATCAATCCATTTATTTATTTACCTGAGGTCTGACACAAAAGAAAATCCCAAGACTGTGACTGTAACTCTTTTTATTTAACAAATTAGGAAAATCAACTATGATCACCTTAAAAATAGTTCCCTTTGGGGTTGATGCACAGCTGTGTTCGATGCCGCCAATATTCAAGGCGTTTCCACTGATCATTTTCTGAAAGGCTGTTGAGGATCTCCATCATTTTTACTTTCACATCTTCTCACAACAAAAAATGGATTCTTTTGCGCACTGACTTTGTCTTTGGGATCTTTCTACCATAAGCCTCAGTCAGTAATTGAAACAATTCTGTTACAGATTTCTTCAGTTTCACAAGAATCTTGGTATTAACTCACTGTTCACTCTTGCACAATTAAGTTTTCTGATTGAGGATAAGAAATCATCTGTATTTGAATGCATGCCCACTATTACAGAGTGAACCAATTGAGCTGAGCCTGGTCTCACTGTAACAAGCTAAAACATTTTGTATAATCATCTTTTTCTCTCCCCTCCCACTCTTGGTTCCCCAGCTGCAGGGTTATGCTTGGGTACTTTGTGTCCAACCTCGTAAATTTTAAACTTATCTGATTTCATAGGCAGTTTTCTGTGCCAACGTTTGCTCATCCATTTTTATTTTGGCATCAGATGTTATGCTGTCACCTAAGCAGATCTCCTTTTCTTTTCTGTTGAGTCTGCCAACAAGGTTGCTACTCTAATTAGTACTGATAATGATCTTTATGTGTGCATATTTATCATGTGAATACTTATTCATTGGGCAGTTGTCCAAAGCAACATAGTGATTTTATATAAACCACTAAAGGGACATTAAATGATGAAGATTTCTCATGTTAACTACGGAGGTGCCTTCATAGTCATGTCCTCAGTTATATACTTTGCCTATTCTAATCATGTCCATTTCTAAAATAAGATCTGCCTGTAGGTATCATATAATTTGAATTGCAGCTTAATAAGCTGTTATTTGGCTAAAAGTTATCTTTTGACAATCAACATGTTTCTTTTTCAGAAAGTTAAATCATTAAAGTCTGGCACACAATATAGATGCAGATATTTTAGCCCGAATCCATAAAGAGTAGACTAGCTTAAAAAGGTTCTTCTCTCAAGGCAGAAAGATAAGTTTCAAGGCTTCAGGAGGAGGAACATTTGGGAACATTTGTTCAGTTCAGGTAATTTGCCTCTCAGGTTAGAGTTGAGCACTTACCTGCACTCTGAAGTCTTTCCTGATGGGTAAGGAAAATCATTCTCCTGCCTGGAGTTCTGTTTCTTTTTTGCATCCCACTGAAATATTAAGAGTTTGAACACTAATGGTGCTGTTTCATACCTGAATTGCTATGAGTCTCCTGACTGGTCTGTCTCTGGTCTTGTATTTGTAGTAGAAGAGCTGATTGTTTGACTGAATTTTCCAGAAAAACAAACAAACATAAAAACCCAGAAAAAAACCCGAACACAACACCACAGCTAAAAAAACCCCAAACAAACCAGAATGTGTAAAACAGGCAAATATGTCAGTTTTCCTCCCAGATATTAATAATGGTTTTGTGAACAGTAATGTGTGACTGTCTTTTTCTCCTCTCCTCTCCTCAGAGAAAGACAGTGTTGTTCCTGTAGCAAAGATGTTTGCTCACCTGAGAAAGTCTAAGTCATAATACTATGGAGGGAAAGATGGCATGTGCAACAGCATCCTTTGAGTATAGATGCAGATTTTCAGTGAATTGACTATTTGGTTTTTTTGAAGCATAATCTTTGTATTTTATGTGGGCATGTTGTTGGATTTTTCCCCCTTAATTCAGAGTAAAAAATACAGATGAGATTTCACTTTGTGATAGAGAACTTAGGGTAAACTTCAATGTTAACAAAAAGTTCTCATTCTTTTGGTCTGGTTCCTTGTTTCCTTTAATACACGAATACTTAAACTGCCTTCTGCTGCTTGGTATGTGTCTTTTAACAACTATCTATGTAAGATATAATTTGGGGGTTTAGATTGGGACTTTAACTTCTCCCATTTTGTTTTCCTTTACTTCTAGTCTAAAATATATCAGTAACACTGTGTATTAGTCTTTACAGCATTTGCCACCCTCCCAAGATTTCTGCCTTTATGGTACTTATTTGTAGTTTAATGATGCTTTTACGTATTTCTATTTATTCTGAGATAGCACCTTCAAATCTTGATTTAGAAATGTAATTAACAAGTCTCTATTGTGAACCTAACTTTTCTAGGATTATTTATCGTATCAATACAAGTGCAGAAGAA
This sequence comes from Piaya cayana, assembly GCA_013389865.1. Classification (NCBI taxonomy): domain Eukaryota; kingdom Metazoa; phylum Chordata; class Aves; order Cuculiformes; family Coccyzidae; genus Piaya; species Piaya cayana. Next base: position 25,162 of record WAAB01014551.1, on the reverse strand, counting down.
ACTGAAGGGATGCATATATAGAGAAAAGGACCATTCCAGCAGTCTGATGGGGCTGATAAGACTTTCCTGATACTGTCATTGTGTAACCTAAGTGGCAGAGGGTAGTGTATTTAATACCTCTTGGTGCTTCAGTTTCTTGAAAACCAGCAAGAACAGTAATGGCTTTAAGGATATCCTTCTGAAGAGAAATTAATCATTACCTTGAAAAGGTCAGATCTCTTGACGGTCCAAGCAGAAAGGAAGAAGACAATTGTAGCCTGTTAGATTAGGAGGAATTATTGTAATGCCAAAGTGCACCATCCTGTGCAACAGAAAGTTTAGATTTTTACCCAGTTTTACCATGGAACAGTTTTATATTATTTCTTTTTCACCCATTGTCTGCCATCTGGTTTATGTTTGGGGTCTAACACAATGCTGTTCTAGCTTCTTGATTTCCTTTTCAAAATATAAGAAACTTGAAACTTCTGATGTTGAAGTGAGTAAAATCTCTTTAATAAGGGGCAGCTACAAGATTAGACCAAGAAATAGTTTTAAAATGACAGAATATTGGAGTTCAATGGAGTCAATGGTATAAAACCTGCATTTGTCTTCCAATAGAAGAGAAACACACTTCTACAATATACTTATATTAGCTTATTTGGTTTTGCCATGCTTATAATTAAAACATAAGAAATCAATTTTTACTGATACTTTCTGCCTCCCAGATGAATGCTTTAAGCACAGGGATAAAAAATTCTAGTAGTAATTATGCATTATGTCGAAAACAGCTCTTACCTAGCATCCTGACTGCTTCCATGCTCTGAACATCACATTTCTTAGTTACAATCTGATTTTGCACTGAAGAAAAAAAAAGAAAAAGAAAGAAAAAAAAGAAATTTCAACATACAGTAGTCCTTCCTCCTCCTCTTTAACACTTCTGTTTATTCAATGGATCAGGTACCACAAGGTTCACAAGAATTCTGACAATGACAGTAAAATTAAACGTACACAATTCCTACTGTCATAGAATGCTTTGGATTGGGAGGGACCTTAAAGATCACCTAGTTCCAACCTCTCTGCCATAGATGGGGACACCTCCCACTAGACCAGGCTGCTCAAGACCCCATAAGCCTGGCAGTGAACAATTCCAGGGAGGGGCCATCCACAACTTCCCTGGGTAACTTGTTCCATTGTCTCACCACCCTCATTGTGAAGAATTTCCTCTGGCTTCAGGTACTGGAAGACTGCTATAAGGTCTCCTGGAAGCCTTCTCTCCAGCAAAACTGTCTCAGCCTGTCCTCACAGTAGAGGTACTTCAACCCTCAGGTCATCTTTGTGGACCAACTCTGGACCCGTTCAAACAGTTCCATAACCTTCTTATGTTCAGGACAGCAGAACTGGACACAGTACTTCAGGTGGGATCTCAAGGGAGCAGAGTAAAGGAGAATCACATCCCTTATCCTGCCGACCATGCTGCTTTTGATGCAGCCCAAGACAGTTGGCCTTGTGGGCTGCAAGCACATGTTGCAGGTTCATGTTGAGCTTCTCATCAATTAGCACTCCAAAGCCCTTCTTCTCAAGGCTGCTCTCAGTCACATCTTCCACTAGCCTGTATTGAAACAGTGGATTATGCATGACCGTTGTAGAGGACTGTGTCAAAGGTTTTGCAGAAGCCCAGATAGATTACATTATTTGCTTTTCCCATTTCCACTGATGTGGTCACACCATCTTATAAAGCCACTAGATTCGTCAGGCAGGGCTCATCCTTAGTGAAGCCATACTGACTGTCATGAATCACCTGCCTGTCCTTGCTTAGTGGACTGTGTCTTAGTCACTGTAAAGTCCATCTTTACTTCTTTCTTTGCCTTAAAAATTTCATCTGAAGGCTGGTCATTTGTGCTCTTGTTTTGTGGCACAGGTAATGAATAGTGGAGGAAGTGCAGCAACAGGTGATCCCCAAAGAATAATCTTAGGATACTGCCTGAGGGCCTTGTCTCTCATGCCAGTTCAATGGCAGGGCAGGTACAGGACTAAGCACCGCTCCCTCTGGCCTGGCCAAGCTCAGGATCCTGAGCTGGCTGCTATCATGGGAGGAGATGCAGTGGCAGGCACTGTCCTCACCTCCTCACATCCACCTGACTGCCCTGGCTGGACCCTTCCAAAAGAGCTTTTGCACACAAGTGGTAAGAACACCCCCATATGCTGATGGGGCATGGACTGATCGGACAAAACAACTCATAAGGAACTGCAGAGCTTATGTCCATTGCTCCAATGGGACCAACCTGGACTATGCAGCCTGGACCATGCAGCCTGGAAGAAGCCGTTGCTGCAGCGACCACATGTTCCCAAGGAACTGCTGGGCACCCATTGATTTGGTGACCCTTTCTTTTTCCCTTCTCTCTTTCTCCTTCCACTCTTTCTCTCTAAATATATATCATTAACCTTATAGTGTTTTCTTGACCGGTGTCAGTTTGGTTGTTGGATCAAATCCAAGTGACCTTGGCTGTGTTCAGGGATCAGACTGTAATCTAAAAAGATTGAGATCTATTGGGTAGTTTGGGCAGTTGCATCCCAATATCTTGTCTGTGCATCCAAGTATTTTGGTCTGTTTATTTTGGTCAAGGCCAAAATAAATTTTATGTTTAATTTTCGCTCTGAAAGTGACCATGTTGGCCTCCAGATTGTGACACAGATAAACAAACCACCTTTCTTCCACTGTGTAGATCAAAAGAAGGTTCTGACATCAATGTGTAGCTCATGGATCCTGGGCATGAAGTCAGTTTGTATTCACAAATACTTTGTAGGCATAGGTGAGTTTTGGGTTTGTGAATGATAATTATGAAATAGTTATAACTAGATTCTGGCAGTATTTGATTTGCATGTTGTTAACGTGATTTGCTTTTTGGTAAAAATCCTAAGCTTTGTCTTACTTCTGTAGTATGTAAATACATGGAATTTAACTGTATGGTTTTCTGTTTCACCTATGGTACTGAGTAGGGAGTCATATAGTGAAGTCCCCCCTCTACCTGTTGTCAGAAGTAGATTGAATTATTGCCCATGTTATCTAGAATAGATAGAAATAGTACTGGAATTATTTGGAACTAGAGCCCGTGTTGATCTTATACTCTTCAACAGGAGAGTCATCATTACTGCTATTTTTTGTAGGACATGAAACATTAAATGCCATATCACTTCTCTGCTATTAGATAGCTTCCCTCTCACTAACCATTAAATTTATCTTTGTGCAAATATAGATACCAAGAAAGAGATTGTGAAAATACTTACGTTTACAAACCAAGAATTGATACCTGAATCAGTGCTAATAAGAAAAGAAAAAGTATTTTGCAACCTCTGCTGTTCCATAGTTTTGTAGTCTCTGTTAGAATATGAATTCTCATCCAGTCCCTAGTCTAAGGTCTACTTAGGAGGTGTTTCAAGGTAAAGATCAAGTACAAGCACAGTAGAATGTATTGGTGAAAACTTTGAAAGAATAGAAAAGTCTGCTAATGGGACTACTATACCTACTGGCTACAACTGTACTTGGTAACTGCGAATCATTAATCGCTGCTAGGAAAGAAATGTTTTATTTCTGTTTCATCTCATTTGCACTCTGTTAATGCTACTCTCTCTCAGGGAGATTCATTGGAAAAAAAATTTCTCAAGTGTTTCTTTGCACACTGGAAGCTTGACTCATATCAGGGACATCTTAAGAAAGAACAGGTCCTTTATTTCACTTCTGTTCTGCTATCCTAACTTTAAAGTGTTGCTCTTGATAAATAATAAGGAACCACAAGACAGCACTTTATATAATCTTTTAAAGCTGAAAAGAGAGTCAATGTGTGTCCTGCTAATTTCATATGAACACTTTAATGAATAAGGAGCTTAAAATGTCCCAAAATCTCTCTAAATCCAAATATCCTATAGCTACAGTGTTATACGCATTTTGCAAGCAGCTTTTTCTTTTGTATTTTTGTCTTTATTTTCTGAGTGGGGTTACGCTTTACTGTCTGCTTTTGTCTACAAATGCAATTCCTGTTGTTATTATTATTTTGACTGAAAAAATACACTTAGTTTGATTTTATTCTCTGCAGAAATATAGCTTCTTTCAAGTGTGAGTAACAAATCTAAAACTGTTTAACAGTTTAGCTTTATTCACATATCACCATCACATTTGCCAAATGCAAAATTGATACATTTAATCTGTTCTTCCAGACGTTATCAAGGGAGGAGGGATTTACTGTGTATGTGTTCATTTCTTGTCAATTGCATATACATGCACATTCTTATTTTAGTCTAATGCTATAGCACTAAACATCCTGACAAACCTGCAGAGACAGACAGGTGTGTAACAGCATTGGTATACAGCAGTAAAATTAGAAACGTGCAGCTAAAGCACACATCTGAATAAACCCAATGTATAGAAATACTATTCACCTGTGAATGCAGGGAAATATATTAATGTTAGATAGCAATCAAACAAGTTGTTGGAATTGTGTGTAATGCTTCTGGTTTTCTGGTGCAGTTGTCACAGAATGGAAACTGAGCAATGTAAAGACCAAGGTAAAGGGAGACTGATAACTTTCACATTACTATTACTATGGACATCTTGCATAGCAGTATTATGTTTACACAGGATATTGACTTATTTCTGCAAGTAAACCTTAATGATGTTTAAGCTAGTACTAACAGAAAAGTAACAACCAACAAACTAACTTGAAAAGGGGAAAAACCTTTTAGTGAAGTCAAGTGAATACATATTCTTTAATATTTATTTTCATAATATGAAACAGAAATAATACCTTTTGTTCAAATCAGAGGATGTGTGTTCTATCAAAAGTTCTCTGCTTTGTTGTGTTAATACAGTTTTCTTTCCTAAAAGCACCCTGTCTATTTATTATGCTAAAAACATGGTAGCTGATTTGAAGAAAGCTACTAATAATCCATAAAGCCTTGTCTCTCTGTTTTAAATGTTTTTCATAATAATTATATAAACCATATACACAGTTACATACAATATACATGTTTTATAGACATCCTTTTTAATAATTTCATCTTTCGTGTGTGTAGTCTTTTGTATGAATTATGCTCTGTTTATATCATGTTTGTTTTCTAGGTAACTATGAACTCTTAGTTTGGTGTACTAAAATTCACTTGTAGCATTAGAACATCTGAATGCTCAGATAAAGGAGTAGGAGGGCAGATGATTTATAAAACCAAAAATTTTTAGCAGAATGCAGGATGTGTGCCCTTTGGAATAACTACTATGAATGAAAGAATGGATAGTTGATTCTTTGGAGACAGCTAGGTACACTTATGGTTTTCAATAGTTGGGAAAAAAGTGTGTTTGGGTTAAAATGAGATGCCAGAAGCTCAGAGAACTCAAAGAACTTTCTTGAGTTATTTTCTCCATCACTAAAGATCAAAGGAGATTTATAACAGAAATCAGGGCACTGCAAGGCATGGAGAATTAGAGAAAATTATGTTCTTGTCAGAGCAGGAGTTGCAGCTGGTATGAACATTACTTGAATGAAACGAAGTGATGATGTTACCTTTAGAAGAGTAACTTTTTGCACTGGGCACTTCCCTGTTTAATTTTTTTTTCTTAGTGCACATGCACTTCTTTCCTTCATGAACAACCTTTTGTTCATTGTGCTATCTATGTGTTCAGCACTTACGCTGTTTGACACAGGAGCCTCTGTTCCTTAATTACCATGACCTACAACCTCTCTCTATTTTTTCATGGGTGGTTTTGGTGGTGTTTTTTTGTTGATTTTGTTTTAATTAGCCACCTTTTTATGTTCTTTTTTCCATCCTTTCATGTCTTTATTTTGGAAAAAAATTGCTCTGTGTGGGGTCTGCTGTTATCATATTTTTGTCTGGATGGTCTCAGAGAATCAAAAAATTGTGTTTGAGACCTCTGGAGCTCATCACCCCTGCTCAAACAAGACTATCTAGAGTCAGCCATCCAGAGCTATGTCTAGGCAGCTTTTGAATATCTTCAAGAATGGAGACTCCACAACTTCTCTGCATAACCTGTGCCAGTGCTTGGCAACCCTTACAGGATAAAAGTGTTCCCCAATTTTCAGAGGAATCTCTTGTGTTTCAGTTTGTGACCGTTGTCTCTTGTCCTGTCACTGGGTACCATGAAAAGGAACCTGGCTCCTTCCTCTTTACGCTCTCCTTTCAGGTATTTATATACATTAATAAGATCCCTTCTGAGCCTTCTCTCCTCTAGGAGAGGATTGTTCCAGCTCTCTCAGCCTTTTGCCATATCTGAAGGTGCTCTAATGTCTTATTTGTCCTTATGACCCTTTGCTGAACTCCGATATGTCCATGTCTCTCTTGTACTGGAGTGCCCAGAACTTTGCCTAATGCAGCCATCAGCCTGCTTTTTGGCAAGGGCGCATTGGTGGCTTATGTTCAACCTGGTATCCAGCAGAACCACCAGGTCCTTTTCTGTCAAGTTGCTTTTGAGTTGGTCAGCCCCCAGCCTGTACTGTTGCCCGGGGTTGTTCCTTGCCAGGTGTGGTACTTTACATTTCCACTTGTTGAACTTCATGATGTTCCTGACAGTCCATTCCTTTAGCCTGTACAGATCCCTCTGGATGGTAATACAACCCTCTTCCCAGTTTGGCATCAGTTGCAAACTTGCTGAGGGTAAAATCTGTCACATCATCCCAATCATTAACAAAAAAGTTGAATAGGACAAGGGTCAACACTAATTCCTGTCTTGTACTGCTAGCTAGTGCTCTCTGACTAAACTTTATGCCTAGGTACCTAGTAAATTCATGGTCATTTAGTAAATAAATAATGAAAATATATAATACTAATGTGCATGCAGTAATTGTAAAAGAACACTATTAAGATTTTAGATTCAAGCTTGCAGAACACAGGAAATCTTAAAATTATGTGCTTATCCTGCAGCTAACATGTTATGGTGCATAAGAATAATGATATTTTGATATATAATTGTATTAAACATACTTATTTTTAATTTGAAGAAATTCTCCTTTAGTTTTACTATTCAGTGTAGTTTATGGCTTTGTTTGAGGCACATTTTAAAAACACTGCTTTTGTAGAACTTTGTTAAGGACTTCTGTGTTGCTTAACATTATAATACCTGTTTTTTTCCTAACTATTAGCTTATACTCTCAGTGTCTGATACAGGGCCCTTTTCCACAAAATAGAATTTGAGGCATAGAAAGAGACAATGGTCAGAAGCAAAAGCTGACTTAGTGACAAGATACAGGGCACCCAACGTCACTTTTACAATTTTTTTCTCTTATTATAGCACACTGTGCTGAAACTGGAAGTGTTCAGCACATCTTTATATCAGATCCAGCTCTTCAGTCAGAAGCTTAGCAATAATAGGACACAACAGGAAAACACCCATGAAAGAAATCGGGTTCAAGTGACATGCTCAACTTCTTACAGGAGTAGGTGGCAGAGGATTAGATATGATCTGATTCTAAGGAGAATGTTTTCATTGTCAAAACTTCTATTTTCCTCCCCATTCAGCTTCAATTCACTACAAATTTTCTGGTTTCTACTCCATAAAAGACAATTTTTTCTAGACAGCTCCTGCCATGCTCTGATTTACCCATATACCCCTATACCAATATATTCTACCCATACACATCTTCTGCAATAACAAAGGGTACTTTTGGGGCTGTATGGAAGGAGATGGAAAGTAATTTCGAGACTAATAATAGGTGTGTAATCAGTTGACTTCTTTTCATATATATACACTATTAAATTTTTGTTTGGATTATACATACATAAACAATTTGTGCCTTTGTTAATCTTTGTTCATCATATTCCATACATTTCATTGCTAGTTTTGGAGTCTTTAAAAAACACCACATAGATCATTATTTCCTGAGCTCATGAAGCAGCTAATGAGCTTTCTTACTCCATGTGGGCCAGCACTGAGTGGAAATAATTCCAGTAGGTTTTACAGACTTTTGCTGATAGTGATACTTAGGGAAATGGGGTCTAATTCCAGATTTTTTTTTTTTCTCATCCTTCTTACACCTCCTTGTCCTCCTACAAATGCAACTTTTGACTTCTGGAATCTCTGCCAAGTTTGTAACCAGAAAGCGAGGAAAGCATGGCTGCTGTAGTCTGAGTAGGTATCACACTAGACCTATCATTTCAGAGGATAAAGCTGCCTATCTTGAAGACAGATGGCAAAAAGCAGCCCCACAGTCCTTGGTAAGGTCTGTATTCCTCTTTCTGACATTTTATCTTGAGTGCTTCCTTTTCAATTTATTTTTCTTTGTTGTTGTTTTTTTAATTTTTCCTTCACCAGGTTTCCTTCTTCAGTCTCCATGAATTTGTGTCTTTACCCCTATTCTGCCACTTCCTTCTTAAGCAGAAATGTGTCTTTTTTTTTTTTTTTCTTTGCTGGTCAAGAAGAATACATCCTCAAGCCTTCGCTCCTTCTGCTCCTACCACTCTTCCTTTATTTTAATGCTCCTTGACCTAATCTGTCCCCATTGGTAAGCTTCTCTGACTCAAAGGCCAGCTGTACCCTGTGGAGTTTCACATTCCGCCTTCAAAGCATGACGGTTGTTTTACTCCTGTGAGAAAATTCCAGCTATATAATTTTTCTCCATTCTCTGAAATCTCGGTATCATTTTGGCTGAAATGTTTTTAAATTATTTCTGCCTGAGGCAGACCATCAGCGTAGAAAATTTAATCCTAAAGAATTTGTTTGATAAATTTATAAGCAACCATAAAAGGACTCTTCTAATGGGAAGTATTAGACAATTTTAAAAATAGGTTATGATGGCACCTTAGTCACTAACATGTGTATGGATAAGTGTATGGTTGAATAGTTACTTTACCTTGGATACCAATATGCTATCAGTATAAATAAATAAATAAATAGTTGATCACAGCAATACAAACAGGAATTAGAGACAAAGTATGACTTCTCCATCATTTAAATTTAACTCTCAAACTTAGTTCGATTTAATTTTTCACGTGTGACTTGCAGTAACTATGCCTGAATAAATTAATATGTCTCTAAGATATGATTGGTTCATTCTATCTTAATAAAGCCCTAGCACAGATATACCAAAGTACTCTGCAGAAATGGGATCAAGTGCACATTCTGAAGTTCTTGTTCATGAACAATTCTACTAGTTCAATAATTTGCTTTGACTTCAGAAGCTGGCACAGCTCTGTGTGTGTGACATTTCTAAATATCTGTATCTCCGTTCATTATAACTAACTTTTTTTGATTTACTAACTGAAATTGCAACTTTTATTCTAAGACAGTATCTTTAACATGCTACTGTAGTGTCCAAGTATAATCTGATATTTTAGGAGGCAGAACCACAGCTGGCACAGCCAGAGAAAGGAAGGTCCATGAACTTTACCTTCAGATCAACAATACTGGATTTGCCCAAAAAAAAGAGGATCTTGTACTTCCAGTTTTTCATAAATAAACAAGTTATCTTGGAAACCAGCACAGATATCTCAGTATTTTCAGTCCCACGTAGATCACTGGGAATTACAAACATATCTTTACATAGTATAATGTCGATTGATGGCAGAGATTAAGATCTTGATTTAGAGTCTGCAGTCTCCTGCTTTCCTGTGAAAGAACTGAGAATATAGTACTTTGGAAACCAGGATCAGATGGACATATGGCAGATCTAATTCTTATATGGACACAAGAATGGGAAAGGAAGAAGGAAAGCAATGGAATTTTTTTTTTTACAGATGTTTTATTCATTGCACTGTGTACTAATGTGCCCAAGTACAACCAAAGCTCAAGAAATTAATTGTCTTTCCTTGGAAGATAAAAAAACTTACCATGGTAGATAAGTGTTTCAAAACCAAATAAGTTTATATATAGTAGTAAAAAGAGATTCACACACATTCACACTCCTATTTTGCTGCTTTACTTCTTTCTGTGTCTAGATAATGTGTTCACATGCTAGTATAGCATGTTACTAAATTGCTGAGTAGCTCATCTGCAGAAAGATTGTGCTTAGGTAGTGGGTTGTTTCTGTTCCTGTGGATGGCTACAGATCTGGGGAAATGACAGCAGTCACTTAAATTAGGAAGTGATAGTAGGCACAGTAAGCATCTTGCTTTTCTTATTGCCTTTTTTCCACACAGAGATAGCAGCTGAAAATAAACCAAATACCACTGAGCGGCATAAAAACAGCCAGTGATCCATCTAGACTTATATTAGATTTTCTAATAATTAAATAGTGTTGATTGTTATTTCTTCCTCATGCCCAAATACCACATTTTTCAGCTCCTGTTTTAATGGAATTTGGCTTTATTATTATTGTTATTACTATTTTGGAAGACTTTTTTAACAACCAGAGAAAGTCCCTCCTGACACTTTTTAGATAGAGCAATACTGACATCCATTGGTTTAATCTTCTGTTACTATTTGTTAAATCTCTCCTAACTAATGTACACATAACCCTCTACAGTATCACAATGAAAGGATTGGACTTGATGTGATCCAAGGAGGATTGTGCTAAGTCCAATTTGCTGTATTAGAAACATGAAACCAACACAGATTAACTTGATAAAAAGGAACCCACAGCAAAATGTCAAGTCCAGATACAGAGACTGAAATAAAATAAAAACAGGCATTGCAAGTGTCAAACAGGGAAAAAATATTAATGGGGGATTAGTAGTGATGCTGGTAGTTTTTTCAGCTAACTTCTGGAAAAGTGAAAATGCCTGCTATTGTATGAATCTGTCTTGTATATATTAGTCATAAAACTGGTGAAGCACGAGGAAAAACGTCTTTAACCTAACAGCATAAGCAGTTCAGTGAAGAAAATAACCACTCTCTGGTTTCGTCTGAGCCCTCTGAGATTGCAATTTAGCTTGTCACCGTACTATTTTTCAAAGAAAAAACAAAACACAAACAAAAAACGCTGTGACATCACTGGTTGTATAGGAAAGCGGTAATATTTAATCAAGAAAAACACACCACAAAAAGTGATGGTGTTTTCAGGATTTATTATCACAACAAGCTAAGCAGATGAGCCTGATTACCCTAGACTTCAAAAACAGAGAACCATTCTGTCAGCGGAGGGAGGGCGACAGGCTTTAACAAAAAAGCTCTCCGTTTGCTGTACCCTCCCACCGCATTCACTTGCAAATCACTGTGTGCTCGGAAAAGCCTGCACTTCCCTAGTCTCCAAGCTTCCCAGGGTAAGTGCTGCGGCTCCATCAGCAGCGCCTCTCTCTCCGCTCTCCTCCTCGGAGGGAGAGTGAGCGTGTGTGTGCGTGTCTGTGCATGTTGCGTGTGTCTAGTGGCGGTGATACTGTGTCTTTTTTTTTTTTTTTTTTTTTTCAAATCGGGAGCTCTGAATGAAAGCCAGTCAGAGGGAGAGCTCCCCCTTACCTTTGGTTCCCGGCTGTCCAGAGTTAAGTGATGCTGGGAGAAAAAACCTGAGTTAGATCCAAGTAGGATCAGTCTTAGAAAATAACATGAGAAAAACAACAAAAAAAGGATTCTAATCGCTCTTTTTCAGTTTGGTTGGGGTGGACACTACTTCACTTTCTCAGAAGCAGAATAAAAGGTAGGATTCTTTCTAATTTTCATGTCATTAAGCTTTTTGTAGTTAATATTATAGCATGAATGGTATGGTGTTTAATGCAATGCATAGAATTTTTCTACTATATGCAACTTTTTACATTTTATAAATATGCTTCGGGGGTAATGAGTCAAGGTATAGGAAATAAATTCTCTGTATTCTCTCCTTAAAGGAAGCCAATATATTTACTCAAGACTGAGACACTAAACATTTTATAATTTTATTTTTTTCTCTCCTAGTAGGCAGGCTCTCTTTCGAGCAGCAGTTTCCATCTGTATTCAGCTCTAGCAAATTCAGTGGGAGAGAACAATACTACTTGAATTAGAAAAAGCATGTTTCATACTGTAATTATTATGAACATAGCATGAAACATACACATACGTATCCTCACTTTCTGTATACCAGTGCAAGTCTGTTACAGCCTTCACTGCTATTCTGCCCTGAATTAAATTTCAGGATAATTATACACACTCAGAGCAGATGCTTCTTATGAAGGAAATGTCTGTTGAAAGGGTTGGCAAGGTAGATACAGGCAATATTTCAAGTGTCTGTACTGAATTATATACACACAAACAGGGAAAATATTGCCAGGTTCGACATTTCACTAAAAAGTCGGGGGAGGGGGAGAGGGTAAGGAGAGGAAAGGGAGAAGGTGGAGGAAGGAAGAATTTAGTGTGTACCTGTGAGAGCATTTATTGTCACTGCTGCAATAAAATCCATATTTGATATGGTGTTAAATTAATGCAGCACAATGAAAGTCTAAATCCGTGTTCCCAACTAGTAACTATTGATGGCATTGTCAGCTGCATTAGACTTTCGCAGCAGGATAATACTGTACATGATACTAGTTGCAGCTGTAAAAAATCTAACTGTCCTTTAGCTTAAGAGAATGCATCTGCACGTGCAATCACTGACAAATAGCAACCAGCATTTTAAAAATGACCTATCATCTCTGTTGCTTCCATACAAATGGAGCTGTTGCCTGTAATCTTCATCTTTCATTTCAGTAAAAGCCTCTGTGTTATCCCAACAGCACACTCATTGATTTTAAGGTATATTTTGAATTATACAACTTGTTGTGTATGCATATGTGTAAGCATATAAAAGAGTGAGAGTGTATGCATGGTATGAAGAATCAAGTTTGTAAAAAATAATGTCTTTTTTCAGTCTAAGGAGGTAGGCTTTAAATTTACATGGCAATATTACTGGAGGGGGAATGCAGGGAGTAGGAGACTGGGACATAGTTCTGAATCTCTAAATCCTTTTCAAATATGTCATTTCCTAGGAATATTCTGAGTCTTGTACAAGCATTTATTGAGATTTCCCAGTTACTCAAACTTTTATATCAATTGGTTAGTTTTTTTGAATGTAGTGGTAGTCTGTGCTATTTTAGAGAAGAAGATTAAAGAACAAACTTAGGGAACTGTGAAAAGCGAGTAGAAAAGACAAGCTATCTTTCTCACAAGCTGAAAACTAGCTTTTAGAGACAACATGGACTTACATCAAGGGAGGAATACTTGTTGGATTATGAACTGGTGATCTCATTTGTGCCTGAGGGAGTCTTCTCAGATTTTTGTATACTTTGTTAAATAAAAGTGTGAATTAAGAGGTCAATTCTGTAGCAGTTTCTGTTAATTTTAGTTTAGCTTTATATCTGTGGTTTCTTTGTGTGTTGCCAAGATGATTTTGTACACTTAAGTGGGAACTTTATACTGTCTGATGAGTGTTGATTATAATACAGATATTTAAGCTTGAAACTGCTTCTGCTGGTTTGGGGTTTTTTTGTTACTTCGTGTAGCACTGGAAAATATGTCTTGTTTGCTTGCTTTGCCAACAGTTATGTTTGTAATGTTTTGTAACAGTTCATGGGAAAGAAAACAGCAGAATATGTCCTAAAGGGACTCTATGTAGGAATTTGTATATTCTTAAATGGTCTTGTTGGCTTTGCATTAGAGTAAATGAGTGTAAATACACTAGAACTTTGTACTTGCATGTTCTCAGTAGACAAAGGATCTTTGAAGAAACTGATGAAATACTGAAATTGCTCATAGCAGACACTGCGGTTGCTGTTCTTTTCTGTGCCTAACTGTAGTTGAAAAATGCATTAAAATAATGTTATATGTCAAAGCAAATGAGCTCATCATTAATTAAATGTAGAGAGATATTAATAAGATGTACATGTGTATGGGCACACTATTATAGAAATTACAGTAAGTAATATATTTTTTCTTTGTTAAGTAATTAAATACAAAAGTAAAAAAATGTTAATTTGAAGATAATAACAACCTGTGATTCTTAGAAACTAATTTCCTGATCTAAACGTGATTTCCCAAGAAATATAGTGACTGAAACAGAGTCTGTCTCATCTAGATAAATGTGTGCAGATGACTTAGTTTCTATGTCTATTAACCATATTTACTGACAGGTTGCAGGTGATAACACAGTGCCCTGAAAATAGTATAATTTTATACCTTAGCATACCACTAGGTTGCAGTATTAATGCAGGAGGGTAAATTAAGATTGGGTATTGTTGAATGGTAGCAATGAGGTGAAATGTCTGACTGTTATCACTATATTATTTTTAATTCATTAAATATTATCACTTGAAAACAAGTTTGTAAACACCAAGTCATCTTAATTGGATATCCCAATATGTCCTTGTTCATAGATCTAAAAAAAAATCTACTGGACAGTTAATTTTTTGATATTACATGATAGACAGAAATGGAAGGAAAACACTGTTTATTTGGGCAAGTCAATAGGCAAAATATAAGGGTTTAAGAAACATTTTGTGATTGTCTTAAGTGAACCACATAAATATATTCTTCATTGCCATTGCATTTTCTTTGGACTTTTAAATAGCATAGTAATTGATTTATCATTAATTAGAAAGGAGGAAAATTGAAATTCAGAAATAATTTCTTTTCTTATGAGTGGTTTAAGGATGCCGAAGTAAAACATCATGAAAGATGACGTCACTGCACATTAAGGAGTCCATACCAGAGCACATTTTCAATTGCTCTGAATAGTATGCAGCCATCAATGAAAGTTCATCCATTCTAAAGGTACAAGTCACTGAAACCTTGATTGACTAAGAATGGTTGGACTTGATGATCCTGTGGATCTTTTCCAACCTAGTGATTCTGTGTGTATGTGTGGTTCTGTGTGACTATATAATGTGCACACTGCACACTCTCTCACATACACACACTCTCACACACACAAAAATCTACACTTGATTTTTGAAACAAACAAACAAACATACTTCCTCTACCATCCAACTTCTGGAAAAACTTGAAAGCAAGAATCAATGAAGAAACAATGGTATTCTGATTTCTATCTTGATCTAAATGTTTCCCAAATCTCTCTTCAGGCCAAAGAGGCAGTTTGCTTTTCCCTCCCTCTTCACCTTTGAGACCTTCATATGGTGACTTCCCTAACTTGCCTGTTCCTGTGAGTTAGCATCTCTGCAAAACAATAATGAAAAATAATCTTTGTCTCTGGGGGACCGAGTGTGTTACAGTTATCTGGCTGTGTTACTACACACAATAAAAATCAACTTGACCTGAGCACTGTTTATTACTTTGTTCTGTTTTCATCTGATGGGAAGCCAGAACCCTACTCAGCCAAAGACCTATTAAGCTTATATGTTCTGTTTACTGGTTTATCAGTCTAAATTTTAGTATGTGGAGGATCTGCCAAAAATCTGCCAGTTGAGGCTTTATTCACATTTCTTTGTACATTCAGTCTTACTGATTATTAAACATCAGAACCAGTTATTGTGTGTGTGTGTGTGCATGTGTGTGTGCATGTGTGTACAGTAGACACAATACAGAGAAAGCCTTTGCCATTTACAGGGATTGCATTCTGGCAAGTAGAATACTGTATGATTGCCTTCTGAATTTATTAACTTTTTATTACTTTACTCTTTCTGTTAGCTTCCGCTATTGCTTCTTGCCTTCACTAACTTCTATGAAATCGATTGATTTTATCACTTTTTTTCTTTTTATAAATATATATGTCCAGCAGGAGGCATAATTCTCTGGCAGTATCTCAGAGATCTCAGAGGTACTCCCCAGCTTATACTGTCACAGAGCATCTCATCAGGTATACAAACGCAGGTCTGCTAGTTGGAAGTGTCTAATACTATGTTATAACCAACAGACTGCATCAGGGGAATACAGAGCCTTAGGAAGTTAACTGGATATAACAAAATGGAACATTCCGGGTGTCCTTTTTATCATCGTCCCTATATGCACATCATTCTGCACACATTGTGGATTTTTTTTTTATTTGTGACTTTTATGGCATCTCTTAATTGTAACTCTAAGTGGACTTCAACTTATATTTCAAACAACAGGAAGTTATGTGAAGAGATGTAAATGTATGTGTGTTTATGTAAAAGTAATGATCAAAAACTTAATTGAAAATAGATATTTCCAAAATTCCGTTGGTCCAAAGCTAGTTCTGTGTTCTTCTGTGTTCTACAATAATAAGAAAAAAACTCTCAAAAATATTTTCTCATTAAGAATTGTGTATTATGTGACATATAAGTATGTTTTGTGATTTTTCTGTTAACATTCTATTTCCTGCCACATTAGATTGGGTTTATTATATTATACAACTTTAGTGCTTTGTATTGTAACATAAAGAACATGATCAGATCATGATCCTTAAAAATGAATGCAATCTTCATGAACTCTGCAATGCTATAGTGTCCAGATTTTTAAGATATTCAGAATGGACACCATTATAATTTACAGTATTATGAGCAAGACCTAAAATGCTATGTCCAACAGGACTGGTAATTTTTTTCCCTAAATTAACATAAAATAAAAATATGTCTAAGTGTACTGCTTGTGTCTACCACACTTCAGTAGTTCAGATGAGACTTACACCTGTTTAATGAATGAAAAGATTATTGTGTTGATTGTTCTCCTTTCCTAATAGTAAGCACAAACAAACCAAATATATACTGGTGTCTAGGAAACTTAAATGCTGTGCCTTCTGTCATTGGTTCCTCTAAATGTCACAAGTGTACAGACAGTTTTTACTTCCACTGGAACTGAGGTTTGTATGTAGATTTTCTAGAATATCTTTCATATCTTACACATAAGACAACATACATGGACAAGATGTTTGAGTTTTTAAATAAGAGCAAGAAAAGAGATAGGAACCCAAACTATTTGTATTTATTTAGAGGTAACGTTCAGGACAGAGGGAGGATGATCAAGTTTATCCTACTTATAAAATTTCTAAGCAAAATTATTCTTTACATGTGTAAATTCGTTTCTCTTACAAAAAGTCACTTGATGTTTTCCTGATGTATTTTCGATGGTGCATGGAACTGGGACCATAACTGCATGCAAAATCCAAGATGCAAGACTTGGTGTATGTCAGTAACATTGGTCTCTGTATAATCTTAGCATCCTTGCCTTTTTCCCATGTCCTGGGGTAGTGCAATCTCCAGGGCCAAGACTCCTTTAACCCTGCAAAGGTCTTTGTACTAAGTTTCCTAAAAAGGCATCGATACTCTCTTGAAAATCACTGAGGACAGCTGGGAAAAAAAGAAACTCCTCCCTCTCCCATGCCACTGAGATTTTCCTGACTCTGTCCACGTGGCTTAATCGGCACAATACAAGATTTTTTTTATAGGTCTGTCATTCTTGTAATGTTATTTTGACAATACTGTGCCTCACTAGACCTTAAAATGCTGTCAGATATGACCATGACAGCCATATGGGCATCAGTTATGAATTGGAACCATAGTATGTTTTCTCTACAAGTTACTGTTATTTTTAATGGAAGGACCAACATCTTTTTTCCGTGTATTGTTGTATGCTTTTGGTGGAGAGAAAAAGGAGAGAAGCATATACTCAACCTTTTTGTAGTCTTGACTGAAAATTCTGTATAGTATTACTATACTTAACATGAAGTAAATAAATGGCTTCTTTCAATCCTCAGGTTATTTTCTCTATTTTTTTTTTCTTTAAATACAAGAACCTATAATCCTGTTTTCATGTTCATTCTCTGTTAGAGATATTACTAAGCCTAAGCGTATCAGGCAAGGTGTGAATCTATAAGTTTGGATTTGGGTCCCTCTCTCTTTTATAGTACATAGGATTCCTTGAAGACCTGTAGATCCATTTTATCTGTGTGTCATAAGTAAGTTATTAAAAATCGGCTTAAATGTCATTGATTTCTCTACATCATGGAGACTCTAAGTAATGCATTCATGAAAGGTGCACATATGCTAATTACATGAATAAAATTTGATTCTTAAAATATTTTGGAGTGTTAGTTTGATTGTTTCAATATTGAGGCTATTCAGAACATGACCTGGATTTTCAGTAGCAGTCTCAATTGTTGAACATAATTGCAAAGCAAAACCCAAGAAACACAGACCAAATGCAAAGAAAAAGCACAATGTGTTTAAAGCAAAAAATCCTAAACCATGATGAACTGAAGCAGGAGAATGGCGATATTTCAACTCGTATTTTCTTTCTACCTGTAAGAATAAATTTTCATAAATTATGCAAATATCCTTTCACAAGAATTTTACAAAATGCTATAGATAGTTTTTTTCATTGTCAGAAGTGACACCTTCTAATTTTTTTTTAACTTCACTTAGTAGGGGGAGGACTTCTTGTTTTATAGTCTTGATCCTGAAAATTAAGCTGTGTAGAGGTACTAGCCTGCCCTCATAACTTTCTGCTAAAACATGAAAACAAAAGCATTTAATCAAGCTAATAGTCTAGTAGTGAAATACAGTTAAATACATAGTTTAAAAAAAAAAAATCAGAATCTATGAAATCACTGCCATATAATAAGGGTGTTTGGTCAGAAAGCAGCATTCAGCCATTTACTCAGCCTATGTTAAATGGCAAGTAATAGTGTAGACCTCAATTTGTGAATGAGTTACTGTGGTGTACTGAGTCATTTTGTTGCTATATTTTAAAAAATCAATCTCATTTCTAAAATTAGGGAAATAAAATATCGCATTATGACGTGAAAGATAGTTTAAGATCTGCTTAAGCATACTGCATCCAAGTTCCTTAAATATGCTACTGCTTCCCACTTCCCAAGGCCAACTTTTGAATAGTATGTTTTGTCCTACTTTGTTTCCTTTTAGGACAGTTTTTGGTGGAAATGTACTGTTCATAAAGTAGGACATAGATCACTATAGTAAGCATCATTTTGGAGAAGTGACTTTTTTCCCCCCCTCCGTTGCATGAAGTTTGTTCTGCCATTAGCATGTTGACATGTGCTCTTGAGTAAGACTATGATGCTCATGGTCAAGATATCACTAAAGCTGATATCTTGATTAAAATGAGCGAACTGAGTCTCAGATATATTAGGTACAATTGGTTCTCTCCATGACCAAGTGTTTGGGGTTAATTTATTTACAATTTATGATAAGAACTTAAAAGATTATTTGTTACTGTAACTACTTTTTTTTCTGGTAGTTACATCTGAATGGCAGATCTACAGACATAGATGGATTTTCATCTGCAGCATTGTATTTTATGAAATATAAACTTTTTTTCCTTGATTATAGAATTCTTTCAAATTTCTCAAATGGTTTCAAATGAAGTAGTGCTATGATTTGACTAATTAATTCAAGAAAATATTTCTTAAGCTGGAGAAGAATTACTTTTTATTTATTTATATTGTCTGGATAGTCTTTAATCATTCTGATAATGAGGAGAAATTGGTCTCTTTTCTAAAGCTTATGTATGTGTGTGGAGTATATGTGCAGAATGGAAAATTAAGACAAAATCATTCATTTCTTCTTCCTATCCTTGACTAGCAAGGCATTTGAACCCACTCTGAAACAAGTAATATTTCTGAATGTACCCTAGTTGTGTCTTAGTTTCCTCTAGCATTTTTTCGAGGTCAGAATAATGAGAATTAGAAAAGAATCATGAACTGTGATATAGCATATTATAGTAATAATCCCATTAAATTTTCAGTGAGCACAAATTTTCTAGATACATTAGGAAGTGTCACTGGGCTTGAGCCATCCTAAACTGGATGCCTAAAAGTTTGTGACAAAAGAGAAGCCTATTATTCAAGTTCTGAAAGGCAAAGTTTTTAAAAAGTAACAGAACAGTTAGAATTAGTTACATTCAGGGGCAGTGGTGTGTAAATTATACTTGTTATGCTAATATTTTAGAACAGAACCTACAAATAGTAATCTACAAACTAGTTTTTAAGGTTTTAAATTTTAAATGTTTTAATATCTAACACCCACTTAGGTAATGCTCAAAGTAGTTAAACCTTCTAAATCACAAGGCCAAAACCACAGCAGTGACCTGTTGCTAAACTTTGGGTTCCATACATTCAGGAGAGGAAATACACACATTTTCGTTTCTCCATGGCTACATCCATCAAGATCCAACCAGTAAGTGCTTATGTACATAGAGTTGGAGGTGTTTTACTACTTGAACTGCTTGTGAAAGTCAAGTTTAATAAGATAAAAGCCTAGGTGGATCAATCTCAGAGCTCCCAGTTAAATATGTCCAGCTCAATCTCTAGAAAAGCACCCAGACAGTCTTGTCGTACAGGTACACATGAATATAGGATCATTTTAGTCATGTGACTGGTTCCTTGCTACTCTGAATATGCTGATTGGAATCTATTTCTAGCTCTAGCTAATAAAAATCCTACTTTTCACTAATAAAAGGGCAGACAAGTAAAATGATGATGCTGCAGCAGTAGAAAAATGGATTTCTGGACTAGTTAAGAAACTATTCTGTTATCAGCATAGTGGTTTAAAACTGGACTATTGTTTACTGGGACAATAACATGAGAAAAGTGTGGTGTCATAATGACATCAAGACAGCAAAAAAAAGTATTAAATTAAATCCTATTTAATTAAATAGAATTCATCTCAGAGATTCTAATGTGTAATCAAGCACTGACTTCTCAAGGGTGATCCATTAGCACTTTAAAATGTATGAGCTACAATGAAGTGATGTACAGGAAAAAATATTGGAGGTACCTTAATATGTTTCCATCACACAGAAATATTGGCAGTGATGATCAGGATAATACTGACACAAAAAAAATCTTTTATAATCTTGAGATTGTTCAGGGTCTTTTCTCTTTAAGGGTAACTATTGCAGTGTCTTAAAGAAAATTGCTAGTGAATTAGTAGTTTTCATGTTCTGAGATGCTTGGTTTCTTTCTGACTGAAGGCTATAAACGCTTTTTTAATAGTTGTTTTGCTGGAGATTATTTTTTTTGTTGTTGTTAGATAAATGAAAGGTAGGACATGAAATAATTGCTGGTGAAGTAATTATGATATGAGATTTTTTTTTCCTCCTCCAGTTTGGTTTTATGCAGTTAGTGCACTCTGTTCTGGTCATATCATACTGTTCTTTATGAAGGATGAAGTTTTGCTGTGGGAATAGAAAAGCATTTATTTGACAATGAGTTATCCTATAAGATACAAACATTGTTTCTTCAGTATTTCTCACCTTATATAACATGCAGTTTTTTAAGAGCTCATTAAATTTGAGATCAACCTTTTTTTTTTTTTTAATTGCAACTGGGAGGGAAAACTGAGTGGAGTAAAAGAAAAAAACTTAAAAAATAAGTCATTGGATGTTTCTTTTATAAAATTTCCTTTCAGGAAATTTCTTTTGGGAGACTTTAAATTTCTGATAGGTTTGGAGTTATCATTTCTTCTCTTTTATTTGTATTCATGTGTTCGCATATGTTCTTACTTCCTTGACCTAAAAAGGAAATACATCATTCTAATTATTCACTGCTTGTTCTTTGCGGTTTCTAAAAAACCTAGGCTTTAGTAAAACCTTTTTTTCTTTCCATATTCTTTAACACTATAGTAAATCTCTGTATTTCAGCTGCTTGTTGAAGTAAGCAGAATGATATTCATGACTTGCGTACTAAATCAAAAGTCAAATGTTGATGTAATTTCTTGTGCAATTTGCTGTAAAGTTCGTTCATTTTTTTCGTGTGGGAATCTAAGGAATGCAGATATTGTTAATCTTTTGGTGCCATCTTGTGGTAAGAGGATAATTGTATGAAATCAGGAGGTGCTTTCTGTTCTAGCCCACATTTTCTCTGCTTACTAGCAAAATATCTTGCTTTGGTGATAAATAGGTATCTACGATTTTTATAGTAACCAAAGCATGTTATACACAGGAGTTCTTTTTTGTTTCTTCTTTTTATTCCTTTGAGCTTTTCAAGTGCATTGCTATAAGTATTGATTAGACAAATCTCAGAAAAATTGACTATAGTTACCAAACACAAATAGATTTTTAAACTTTAATGCATTAGGTCTCTGTAGAACAGTTAAATAGTTAACTAGTTCAAGGCAATTGTCAATAGATTTTTAATGTATTCGTGTGTTAGATCTCTGTAGAATACTTTTAACACTTAGATAGCTCAAGGCAATATTCACTTCAGCATTCTGTAATATTTAACAGAAAGCCAAGGTCTGTGCTAGTATTCTCATTTTTCTTGTTATCTTCTAGTCTTAGCTTGGGAAAAATCATAGTAGCTTTCATAAAAAAAAAAAGAAAAAGAAAAAAAGCAGTAACAGCACAGGAATGCTGTTTATTTTCCTGGTATGTTCACTGGGATTCAGCAAGATAGGTAGTTCTGGTTCTGTGCTAAATGGATACTAGTTTAATATATGTTTTTTTTCAAGGTAATGCTTATACAATTCTGCAATCGGTACAGATCACATTCTTGCTCAATTTCCTAAGGAGTTTTGTGTCTGATAGTCCATAATTACTTACTTATTTATCTCTGACTTCCAGTCATGCTGAAAGCCTCCAGATATAAAAATCTTACTCCCTGTCAATAGTTAAAAAGAAAATCAAGATATCAGTGTGGGTTTGTTTGTTTGTTTGTTTTTACTTAAGCAAGTAGTTCTCATTCTTTCAAAAGTAAATATTATTTGGGGGTTTGGGGGTTTTTTTGGATTTTTTTTTAAAGACATTCTTATAGTCTCGGCTGGTCTACTTAAGGTCTTGCCTCTGAAAATGAAATAGTTTCCAACCAAATACTCTTGGCAATGGCAGATGCTTCAATACTTCCTGTACACATGGATGACAATGCTTCCTTGTCTATTATACTTTTTTCTAAACTTACACATAAAATAGAAATATGATAAGGAAATTAATGCAGGATATGTTTGCTAACAATTATACTGAACATATTAAAATGTTAGTCACTAGAATGCAGTTTTTAATAAGCAATCGCTAACTGAGGTGTAGTTGTATGCTGCACCAGCTCATGACTGTGATAAATCTGTCAACAGTTGAAGGGCTTCTTTAGTACAATTAGAGATTGTGTGATTTCTCTTATAAGGGTTAGCTGGATAATCTAGAGGAACAGAAAGAATCATAGCATTAATGTAATAATATCTATAATTTCAACAAGTTTGTACATGTATGTGATGATGTCTTTGTTAGAATTTTTCCTCCTGATTGCAGTAAAATTCTCTTGACAGTTAATACATGAATGCTTTGTTTTCTTTCTATATCTTTAAGGGTTTTCTATAGTATACTTTTCCTACAAGATTAAAATGGTAGGTGAATGAACAGAAAAAGGAATTGCAATTGTTAATTCCAGTGAATTCTTTAAGGAAGATAAATCTAAGTATGTGTTGTAGTCTTTTTGATAGAAAGGTGTGAAGTTTAAGGCATAACTCTTAATAATGTTTGTATAAATAAGACTGTGATATTATGATATATATACTTTGCTAATAATAAATATATTTAAATCTAAAATATAATTTGTACCTTTTAAAAACCATATAAAATTGGTTTCTATATCATTCTATAAGTTGCTTTCTTGGCCTAATATATTTTCTATAACCACACTTTCTAGGTCTAGTAAAGTTTACATTTTCTTACACTATAAACTAAAGTCAATATTTATCCATTAAACAGGATTTTCTGTTATTTCAAGTTAAACTGTGAATGGTTTGTAAAAATGAAATCTTAAAAACTTTCTAGAAAATTACTTTCTACAGTTGCATCTTCTTAACATCTTATTCCACATTAATATCTTCTATTTGGTGTGCATGGCATTGTAATATAAATGTGGTTGCATTTAATGTGAAGTGAATACAGACTAAAGACTATTAAAGGGGGAAAAGAAGAATTCTGTTATGAATATTTAAGTTTGTTTGTTTTTTTTAATTTGGTTTATGGGTTTTTTTAAAGTGTATTATAAAAGCTGCAGGTAAGGCAGGTAGCATGCTTCCACTTCTTGTGGAGCAAGACAGTCGACAAATTAAGCACAGATAGAGAAAGGTTATGTAGCATGTCATGTTACCAAAGCAAAAGTCTCCAATGAGAAGTGGTTGTGTTTACACAATGCAAAAAGCAGAAATGTAACTGTGATAAGTCAATGGATGTTGTGGAGGAACAGACAGATAATTGATTTTTCCTACTTGTGGAGCTTCTGAAGGTGAAAAGACAACAGGCTAAAGAAAATCTGCATAGTATTATTTCAGAATATTCAGTGGAATTGCTAGAATTTCTTCATCTCAGTTGCCAAATCCCTTGCATGCCCTCTCTGTAAATAACACCTGTTGGATAACAGATTTTTCTCTTTCAATCCCAGTGTGCTTAATTTACTTCGAATTGTAGGTAGGTATGTAAATACATTATTTATGATGGAAACTGTTAGATCCTGTATATAAAGGGAAGGCTGAAAAGTGTTACAGAACTTGTCTAGGTGATCAAAAAGGAAAAATGTTTCTTAAAACTGTTCCTGGGCTTAGTCCATCAGGTGAGATTGATTGCTGATCTGTGGAACTTGTATTCTTAGTGTGTACTTCTCCTGACTGTCTAAATAATTTATGTCTAGTGTGACTACTCATAGACTATGCAACGTGTACCTAGGCCGTGGCAGTAAAAAAAACACTTCACCCTGCTGTAAAACTTCAGTAACGTATAACTGACATCTTTAAGGCTCTGAATGCCTAGAGAAATTCTAAAGATACAAAGATCACAAAAGCGCACAGGATCACAACAAACATGTGTGCTGTTCTTTATACAAAACGTAGGTGTACAATCTTTTCAGACACCTGCAGAAACAGTTTGAATTAATTTGTTGCTCTGACTTTGTCCTTTGAGTATTACAGTATTTAGGACAAACCAGGAAGCACCATTCAATCAAAAAGAGAACTGCTAAAATAAAAGCAGTGACACTGATATTTCAGACTATGAACTTTGTGGCATTAAGTTACATGATCTTTCTTTTGCAAAAAATGAAGTTGGGTTTCCCAAGAAGATGAACAAATGCCTTTCTATACATTAGCTGCAAAGGAAGCACTTGTTTCTTTTCCTACTTTTTACAGGATAGAGGTAATTTAAAGTGGTTTTAAGGTATGAATGTAAAAATAAGACAAAAATTAAAATTGTAATTTATCAGACTTATACAATGAAGCCGATGTGCTTCAGGAATAAAACTGTATTTTCCTGCAATGGACTTACATCCATGTCCTTTAATGCAGAGCAGACTGTGAAATGCTTACATGGAGATAGCTGCCACTTTTGAATATTGCAAAGAGAATTCAGTAAACAAAAGATAAAAAGAATTGGTAGTTCCTTACA
>WAAB01014549.1:134798-147142 GCA_013389865.1 Piaya cayana | reverse complement strand
CTCCCCTCAGCCTTCTCTTCTTTTATTCTGTTTTAATTTTTTTCTTTTCATGGAAATACCTATCTTTTATATTCCTGATATGCCTGAAATGTTCTGGTTGACGATTTCTGTCCTGTCAGGGACTCCACCCTTCTAGCAGTGGAAATCTGACGTCTACCATATAGTAGCAGGTCACATTTATAGTTCAGACACCCTGGAGATTCATGTCAAATGGGCCTTCCCTTCATGTTTTCAATCTCTCTCAGACCACTCCAGGCTTTATTGGGAGGAAATATATGAAAATAAACCAGTCAAATGATATCTGTAATAAAGCAAATGAAATACAGACTGCAATGAGCATGACTTGACAGTGCCTTCATAAACACTTCACAAAGATGTATGCATACTGCAAATACTGCATTTTGAACTAAAAAGACAAAGATAACACAGTAAAAAAATATTAAAAGACTAAAGACTGGAAAGAAAAAAGATACTTATTAGAGAAATTAAACGAGACATTAATAACTGTTATGGATGAGAGAGGGGTAAAAGGTAGAGAATAACAGGAAATAATAAATAACCTGAAGAAAATTCATCACAAAAGTATGTGACCTACCATTTGGGATGCTGTGCATCCTATAATTTCAGTCTTGATCGCACACACAGCGCATTTATGTGTATGAAGGCTGTATGGATGTATGCAAGATTACTTCTTCAGTTTTTAGAGTAATCCATTCTGTAGTTCTTCACTGTCTCAAGGACAAATGACCTGCCTAAGTTCTTGAAGTACTAGCAAGAAAAGATTCACATCATATTGTGATTTTGGAGGGGGGTGATTTTGAAATGGTATGGGTACTCAATGCAGTGACCTTGTCATATTATACTCTTTGTTAAGGCTGTATTTTCTTGTGCTTCTATTTTAAAGGGAATAACCGAGATCTGCCCTCACACGCATTTACAGTTGGAATAGTCCTTGCTGTACTATTTCCATGTGTTGCTGTAGCTGTGGTAGCTGTCTGTGTGATGTTTAGAGTCGACTTAGTCCTATTTTACAGGAATATATGCGGAAGAGATGACACTGCTGAAGGTATGACTTGTCGACTGCTGGCTGAAATAAGTGTATTCATTGAAGAGTAGCTTCTAGTAGGTTCTATAAAAAACTGACTTTGAAGAACACAAAATAAATTCATGAGTTCTGTGAGCAGAAACAGCAAAGAATGTGTAAAAGAGAACTTGATGGTCAGGTGTTAAAGTGAGGCTGTTATACACCTGGGGCAGTAAAAGCAGATAAACACAGTGAAGCAGCCTCTGGAACAGGTAGTGGGAGGGACATAATTAGATGCTGTTCCAGGGTGCTCTGTTCTGTGTCTTTCATCACAAAAGTTGGAGAATTGTTGATGAAGATGGAGAAGATTAAAAGTATTTATCTGTAAAGGGGATGAGCATTTTGCAGTTGCCAGGCACGCATGTTGACAAAAATCTGTTTTCACCTTACTGATGCCTTTCTACTTGAGGTTAAAATGCTTCCCTGACTGCAGAGGCCGTTATAGTGTATAGGTTTGTCACTAAATGCACTAAAGGAGTGCATTCCCTTGTGCCAGGGAATTTACCAGGCAGCATTGCTGCAATGTCAGCTTAAGGAGCAAGCCTGAAAGGTACCCTGTTCCAGGTATTTTTACACTATGACTGTTTCTGAAAACTGTGGTGAAAAAAACGTCCTGTGTATATGTCTCTAATTTTCTAAGCCCTCCTTAGTCTCTAAATCAGTTTAAGTAGAGCTTGAATAAACTGTAGTGGTTGGAGATTTCACAGTAATGGGTCGATGCTATTTATTCCTCCCAATGTTACATATCTATCAGTTGATGTCAGCTTTCACTCCATACAGTGGCTTACAGGGAGGATCTCTGAGAAGATCTGAGAATGAATGAACTGATTGTCTGATACTAGGCAATGGATTTCCTACTCCTACACATCTTGCACGTTTCCTGGGCTTTAGCTTGTTCTCTCTCTTTTATGAGCTATATGTACTGAAGTATTTTATGAACTACATGTAGTAAAGGTATATGTGCTGCTCGGTCAAGCCAGGCAGCTGTTTTGCAGCAAATTTTAATTAGATATTGCTCAGCATGGTAGATGTGGCCTCTGACTTGGTCTTACTTTCATTTTGTGTCAACAAACTACTGGCCAAGGCATGATTAGACATGATATACTATTATAATTAAAATAATATATCAGCTTATTATCTTCTGCCAGTACCCTATCTACAAAAGTTCTTGACAATATGAGACAGAGTTAAACAAATGTGCAAATCTGCAAAATACCTTAAATAGCATTCTTATCCAGTTACACACACACTTTTTTGCCCACTAGTCTTTAATTAGTCTCTTCATTTTCTTCTTCATCTTATATGATACTAACTTGTTACATTAATAAATTAATAAATAAATTAATTAAAATGAATTAAAACAAAAGACCTTACTGTAGAAAATGTATATTATTTTCAAAGATTTGCCAAATACAATAAGAATAACTTGTATCAAATTGAAATTGATTCAGGAGTTTTTAATTTTGTTTGAAGCCTGTTTAGGGTATCAGAGGAAAGACCAGGAGTTTCTGTAAGCTTTGCTACTGAGACAATAACACTGAAAACCAGAAAGATGAATAAGATACTGCATTTCTAATAGTTGCCAATGAGACAAAAATTGGTAATTTCTTTCCAGATGGAAAAGAATATGATGCTTTTGTTTCTTACCTGAAAGACTGTGTTTCTCCTACTGAGGAAGAGAGAGACTTTGCTTTGAAGATACTACCCATGGTATTAGAAGAAAACTTTGGATACAAGTTATGTATATTTGAGCGGGATATTTCCCCTGGAGGAGGTAAGTGTATTGAGTATTCTTGTCATTAAGAAGGCACATTGTTTTCACACAAGGGTAGAAGTCCATATTAGAAGGAATTCTCTCAGATGTGTTGTGCATTGAAAATTAAAATTTTCATTTAATGTAGACTATGTGCATGCAAAGTTCTCATGCAAATATTTTACGTATACTAGGGATGTATTTATGAATTCATATACACCTACACACATATCTCTAATTACATGGAACCAAGATGAACAGACAGTTAAGGTAAAAACACAGATCATGACAGATGTTTCACAGTAATAGTGCTCTAGCTCTGTTTTTTGCTGAGGAGACTTCTCTATGAATTAAATCTCATTTACCTCACAGAACAACTGATGTCTCTGGTATTAGTTATTCTGTGGTAAACTGTATATTTGCTGTATCTTCAGTGTGGTGGTTGACACCATATTTTGAACATAATGGGTGCCACACCAAAATAGAAATGACAACATGGACTTTCATTTCTCTCAATAGCCTATAAATAGATGAACATTTACAGATGCTTGGAAAGAAGATACTGGCGGATTCTACTTCATCCAAAGATCTAGTTGAGAAATAGGCAGTCTTCTCTGTTTGTATCTATTCCTGAAATTTTTCTAACATGAGAGAGATGCTATAACTCTCTCAAGCCATTTTTTCAGTCATTCTCTATCTTTAAATATTTTTTAAAAAACAGTCTGATTCTTTCAATAGTTTTACCTTATTTCATTGAAATAGTTTTAGTTTATTTCCGTTTTCTGGTCTGATCAATTTTCAGTATGGAAAACAGAGTATTTCCTTCTATTTACACAATCCTTTGGTGTTACAGTACCCTTGTCAGGTTCATTCTTTTCTCAGTTTTCTTCTTTTTAGGTTACTTCTGCAGTTTGCTTTGCCTTTCCCTACAAGGCATATTTTCTAGATCTCTGGTTTCTGTAGATCTTGTTGTCCCATGATGTTGAAGCAAGGATGGGAAGTTCTGCCTGATAATTCAATTTGGGGTGTGGGTGTTTGAAGAGTATCACAATTTGATTTCATTCATTGCTTGTCGTGGTGGAAGTCATAGATCTAAAACATAGTTGGAATTAATTTTGTTATCACATGCTACTCTTCTCAACCTTGGATCACCAGCATTAGATTTGGGTATTCAGTGACCTGAAGGAAAGAGTAACCTGGTGGTTACTGAATATTTGAAGAGAGGTTTCTGTTTGTGAATTATTTGCAGAATGATTCCAACACTATCTATTATGAAAAAGTAGTGAGATGTCTGGCTAGAGGAAAATTTTGCTGTCACCTTCTATCTGTGTGACTATTGGCAGACAGCTGTATAGGGTAGCTGGATATTGCATGTGTGGTTTTGCTCCAGAGAATAGTCTTTGACTATACCTGAGCTCATTTTCACAGACTCTTAATCTATAGCACATATTCATTTGTTCTCAATTTAGTTTAATAACACATTTATCTTTAATTTACAGCAGTTGTTGATGATATCCATTCATTCATTGACAAAAGCCGAAGATTAATCATTATACTGAGCCAGAACTACATTTCTGACAGAGCTATATATGAACTTGGGAGCGGATTGCACAAAGCCCTAGTTGAAAGGAAAACTAAGATCATATTAATTGAATATATGCCAATAAGTGACTACAATCTCTTGCCAGAATCATTGTCCCTTATACCATCAAAAAGGGTTGTGAAGTGGAAGAAGGATAAATCTCTTCCTGTGAATTCCAGATTTTGGAAGAACCTTCGCTACTTGATGCCAGCAAAACCTACCAAGATAAACACCAAAGGGCACTATAATAATCATGACCTAGGCTCAGAAGGGGCTCAACCACGGACTGAGGACTATAACTCTAATGCAGTTGTATAACAATTCCGGAGACAGAAGATGCTGCAGAAAACTGCACATTTTGCTAATCAGTAGAAAGCACAAACTCTACACTTACTTTGGGAAGATAGTGTTCATAAGAGGCTGAGTCTGAGATCTGAGAGTGTAAAACTTGTTACAGTGGCTAGGATGATGTTAACTCCAATGCTAAATGCTATCCCAGAGAGAGTTTCCTCAGCAGTCGGTAGAAGGAGCAGAACTTCAATTCTGATTAGTATGTACAACATGGTATGAAGCACACTGCAAGATATTTTGGTTTCACATATTCCAGTAATGTAGAATTACATTAATTATATTTGCATATTTGTTGAGGCCTCTCAATAAATATATCAGTAATTGCAAAGCATTATTATTTAGATGCTCTTGGTTTTGTGTTTTGGTATTTCCTGAGGATCCTTCTTGGGAGTAGACCCAAAGAACTCATGTCCTAGTGAGCTTAGGATGTAGACTTTGAGCAATGTCAAGCAGAAATATCAAGAGAAAACAGAGTAAATGAAGGCTAGAAAGAGTAGGTTTGGTTGGGTTAACAGTATTCACTACTCAGTTGTTTGTGGTCTAGACAAGCCAGATAGGTGTAATTTGGCAGAATGTAAAGACTGCTTCCATCCTCCTGTTTCACTGTAAATGCTCATTTTGACAGGGAAAAGAGAAAGATAAAGTAGAGATAATTGTATTTTGTTCATGGACGCTCATGTCTATATTATACCCTCAGCTGCCTTCATTTGAAGAATGTTGGGGATTTATGTGAAGATGAANAGATAATTGTATTTTGTTCATGGATGCTCATGCTGCCTTCATTTGAAGAATATTGGGGATTTATGTGAAGATGAGATCTTCTGTATGTACATATACTCCTAACTTTCTGGGATATTTGTAATTAGTAATTTTTAAACAAAACCCAAACTTAGTAATGCCATTCAAAATCATGGTCATCCTCCCTTATTAATAGCTGCCTCACAGAAGATACTAATCTGCCATAAATTTCTGGATAAAATGGAACTCTATTTCCTCCTAGGGTCAATAGGCAGAAATGAATAGAGAATCATTTTGGAAAATCTTCCATCAGTTTTCTAGGAGACCATCAAAGCTCAGCCCACATTCATCATTGTCTTGCATTCAACTAATGCTGGTTCCGAAGAGACACCTCTTTGACATTGACAATTAATTCATGCAGCTGTAGTGGAGTTTCCTTTGCAGTGCCCTTGAGAACACAATTGGAGTGCTGAGAGTCATGGCAGTATCTCAGGATTCATCAGGATGAAGTAGCTTGTTGTTTGTCAAATATCCTGAATCAAAAATATATTCTGACAGGTGTGCAACTAAAAGTAAAGGCCAAATGTGGATATACAGAATGGGGACAACATGGTTGCCATGTTAATACACAGATGAAATGGAACAGAGGAATAAGGCACACAACTGTGATGTCCTTCAGATCAACTCCAGGAGTTCTCCCCTCTTTCCATCATTCAACCAAACAACTATTTAAACAGAGTCCTTAGGCAAAGGACATCCTCTGGTTTAAGCTTTTACTGAAGAGGATTTCTGCTCTATGGATACATGTGTCTTTACACTTCCAAATCTTTATCAAGATTCATATCTCCACCAGTGTATTGTATGATTTGTAATCAAGATCCGCTTTAATGTTATCCTGCAGGACTAATGATTGCCCCTGCTTCACAAAAAAACATTGCAGATCCTGGGTATATCCATTTCTTGGCCAAACAACTGACAGAAAAGTTTTTTACTTTCCTGGTGCTTAACTGAGGTCTTGCTCCTCAGCCATGTGGCTTTTCATACATTGTGATTAAGGTATTTCCTAACAACATAAAGTGTCAAATATGTTATACTATGGACATGAATATGAATAGTGAACATGGTTTGATAAAAGCTCTGGACTAAATTTACCCTCTATGAGAATCAGCTATTCTAAATTGAGATTGAATTTGCGATAAACTCCCCATCACCTCAGCTTAGAGAGATGAGTGACAGCCTATACCTGCTGTACTTCATGAAGCTGTACCCTGAGGAGTGTCAGATCGTAACAGAATTTGACTGCACTGAGGTTTTACAGAATATCAGAGGACTACACATAAGGAAGATCGAAAGCTAGTTGGCATTAACTCCAGCAAGCAGACATTCAGATGTAGTGCAATGAAGTACTCAATATCTGTAAAAGTGAAAGGGCAAGTGTTTTTTCACACAATAGAACTATGACACAGTCATTTAATCTTTATAGCTAATCTCCAATGCCCGTGCTGTGGTAAAGGGAGACAAGGAAAATAGAGGACATTCATACCAGATGGTGTTCTTATTGCTCTTCCATCCTGAATTACTGACTTTAATCAGGGCTTGGAAATGCCTGCTTTTTGTTTGCCAGTCCCTGGAGAAAAGAAGCTACTAATATGACTTTTTTAGACTGTGGTTGCGCTGATGTACCTGATCACATATATGTCAATTGATAAGTGAATTCACTTGATAGTTGTTTTCAGGTAATGGGTAACTTCAGTAACTTATATAGCTTTTCTTTTCTTTACTTTTTGCAATTTAAGGAAGTTTATTTCACCCTTTCCACATATGTGGCTTCAGGATTTGTAACAGACAGCAGTAAGTGTTAAAACTCAAATTTAGAGTAAGAAAAATATGCAAGAACAAACAAGAGTGAGTGGGATTAGACCTGCTCTCTGCAAGCAATGAATGTCTCATTTATAGCATAGAAAAATTTAAACAAAACCGGATCCAAATAAATGATTGGAATATGTAATTTCCCAGAGAAGGATGCAGATGGGATCAGTGGGGGGACAGGTGGTTTAAGACATCAGTCTTGAAGATTCTTGTCTTTCTTGCACATCCTACAACAAGAGAGCATAGCCTGTTTCTGCATTCTTTTATTGTTCCTGGCTGACCACTTTCTGCCACATATAATGTGAGGTGGAATAAAAAAGGAGTAACAAAGAAGTCTTCTTGTCTACTGATAGTTTGAAAAGAAATGTATGATAGAGTTGGGTGTATTGTGTATAGTATCAGTTTTATAGTGTAGTAGTCTATAAGGGACTGGAAATGTAGAATGTTTGTGGATTATATTTGTTCGTGGACCCTGTCCTGTGTGACCGCCTTCAGTGTCTGCACTGTAGTACTTAAGGAAGATACAGCAGGTCACTCCATATCCGAGCTTCAGGACAAGTCCTACCTTTTTCAGTCCTACCTCCTACATTCTAGATTGTGAAGAAAGCAGGAGATATGCAGAAGAGCTGGAGACAGAAGAAACTGTAAGATTTGTTGGTTTTGTTGTGGAAAAATTGAAGATGCATGCAGAAACAAGTTGTTGGTAGTGTGTTCACTTAGCCAGATGTTAAACATAACCATTGCAGTCAGCACAAAAAGCAGAGCTCCCAAGGGGTATGCATCTCGGCCACATGACTACTGTGTGTGCAGAACAAGGTTAGTGTACACTGGACATGCCAGACCTAAAGGAAATAGACAGTTAATTTGTACAAGACGGTCCGGAATTCTCTGTGTCATGTCCAGAGATCAGTGAATTCTGTGTCATGTCCAGAAATCAGTAGACTGATGCCAGGTCCTTAAAGGTTGTTGAAAAATGGCAAGAAAATAAAGATCAGCTGTATGAAGACAGACGTGTGAGAATGGCCTGGATCTTCACTCTAGAATTGTGGTTTATATAAAAGTTGTCCTTTTTTTTTTTAATCGTACTTTCTCAAAGAAAGTGAAAAAAAGTTCACTTTCTTTTTAGAGATGACTATGGTATGACTTGCACAGAAAAGGCAACTTTTAGATCATTAAATCCTATATGAATCTATGATTAATTAAAATATTTGAAACGTTGCCTCTTGTAGTGAGATTCATGTGATATAGTTGAAAAGTATTCAGTGTTTTGAAAAAGAAAATGTGATAGTATTTTGGGAAATAGTTTTCTGATTTAGTAGCTATAATTAGATAAAATGTCTGAGTGAAAGAGTAGTTACCAAGCTTTCTGTAACAGCCACAAATTACGTAAAATACAAAATAGAAAAAAAACTCTACAAGAATCTATTCCGGTTTTGATCAGCTCATGAAAACTCCTTGTGGTTCAACAATCCAAATTTCCTGAACTTCAGTAAAAACAGCTGCAGATAGACCACAATATTCTCATTTTTTAGTTTCATTGTCAGTAGAGTATATAGGGATTTGTCTCATATTGCATTGTTTGATCTTCCATCTGGCCTCTGTTGATGAAATATAGTAAGTACCTCAAAAAGATATATTGCAGTCCAGTGTAATATATTTGTTGCTTATTATCTTTCAAATAAAAAAAAAAGTATCCAGTATGTTCATGACTTAAGTTATTCGTGAAAGATAATCAAATAGATTCACAACTTATTGCTCTAATTCTTTTGACTACTATCATAGTAAAGCCAATTGCAGTCATGATGGAGACCTCATTCCAGTGTGTCGTTACAAAACTGTTTACTATGAATTGCAGAAAAATTGTAGTTGTTTGAGATTTTTTGTCTATGGTGAAGGAATGCTATTCCATAAAACATTCCAAAAATTTTTCTAATGCTGTACAAAATGGACTTTTTAAAAACAAATGGGCAAACTCAGAAGTGCCTTTGTTGGTTCATGAATAGCTTTCTGTACGTATTAGGAATAACCTGAATATCCCTAGCAAAGAGATCTCTTGAGTGACTTCATTATGGGGTACGCCTCATTTGTGAATTCAGGTATTCAATTGGAGACTCAAGCCTAAATATTCAGCTCAGCTCTTATAGTAATGTCTCTGTGTATCATGGCTTAATATATATAATAATATATGTAGTGTATTAAGAGTATTTATTTATGTAGTACTTAAGGAAGATATTGTCTTTAGGGACGTGTAGTAAAAATACCTCTCAAGGAAGGAATTCATACTTCAGAAATGAAAACTTGTGAGAGCCTCAGGATTGTTGCCAGCTGCCAGCATGATGAAGTTAAACAATGCAGTGCAAATACCAGTGAATACCCAGAGACCTGCAAGTCAGAGGCATGATGATCAGCAAGAGAATCATGTGAAGGGATCCTAGAAAAGTTTTAATTGTTTAGACTGGTAAAATGAACAAAGAAAGGAATAGGAGCATTGTCAACAAATGCGTACAGGAAAAGGAAAATACTAGAAAGAAGAAAAGCTGTTTAAGCTTTTCACACCATGACATACGGCCATGAATAAATCTACAGTGGACATTAGAGCTTTTAGGACAATAAGATCTCCTACAGGACTAATGAGGAAACTGTTCTGACCTACTTCTGTACTGGAGCACGGAAATTTTTTGAAAGAAAGCCCGTAGTACAATGAACATCGTTGTCAGTTTTAAGTTTCTTGTCTTGCAGTAAGCAGGCTAGACTATTAAGGAAAGAAAGAAGGGGTTGCCATGGAGTTTAAGGGATGATCTTTTCTAATTAGCAAAGCTAAAGATTGTGAGAGTGAAAATATTTTAAAAGCCTGGGTTGTGATTATTTGCTTTGCTCTTTCTCTGTCGGCAAGTGATCTGTTCACTTATTGGTATATCTGAAGCACTTCCATGTCTTTAGCTCTATTACACTCCGATGTCTAAGGCTGCAGCAAATTTGTACTAAAACCCACCACCTTCCCTTATTCAAAGAAATAATAGGTGAATTACTCCACTGTTCCATAAGCCACCCTTGACTGTTTGCCATTTCACTGAAGGTGTAACCTAGTACAAAACTGACAAAGGTTCATGTCTAGATACCGTTCTGACAAGTCCTGTGGCAGCAGAACCAGCACCACCAACTCAGTGTAGAAGATAATCAGAGTGGAAAATATCTTACCCATTCGGTATTTATCACTGTTGGGCAGAGGAGGAGGTAATGTGTAAATGTGCAAAGCCAGAATAATACCAGAATAGTGAAGAGAGATAATCCTCCCAGTGTTATAAGACTGTGCTATGTACAACCTGAGATGGTGCATTTTTTCCCCTCCTTCTTGGCTGGGAAAATGCTTCAGCAAAAGCAAAATGGACAAGGTAAGATATAGACCCTCTACCTTGACTTCCTACAGGGGTGGAGGAGCTATAGCATAAAATATGTAAAATGACTAAGAGAATGAGTGAGAAAGACAGGCACGGCAGAAGCTGAGAATATACATTCTGTATCTCCAAATATTTCTCCAAATGTTTAGAACCTGTTATAACCGAGTATTAATACTGGCCATCACCTGAAGATATGTGTATAAATAGATGCAAAATTGAAATCACTTCTTACATAGCAAAAAGCCTTTTTGAAGCCTTTTGTTGTGGGAGTAGAGTGATTGACGCAATCTGCAGTAAAGATGTTGAAAGTATGTTAAAAAAGGAGGTTCTGCTTCAGCGGATTGTTAACTGATCATGGCCCTGCATAAAAGATGATGCCATAAATCAACCAAGTAAGAAAACATCAAGATAAGCCCAAAGAGAACAAAACTTTCTGTTAAACCAAAGAGAACTGTTTGAAGTGTGGGTGAACCATCCCAGTTAGCACAGTAGGAAGAGCCTATTACACACGAAAGCCCTTTCCTAATCAATCATGCATAGTAAGAAAAGAGGGTACTGTGACATTTAGAAGAGACTAATGGGAACAAGTATGACCAAATGTAGCTGTAAAATGTACCGATAACTGTTGCTCAGAATGTATAAAATGTCAGTTACGTACTAGCCAAGATGTGCTAGCTTTGTGGAGTTACTGCCAGAGCACCCATCACTGTGCACGCATGAAATAGGTATCTCGACTTTGGGTGTGGATCGGCTTTGCACACCAGGTAAAGACACTCAGATTTGTGACAAACAAATAGAGTGAACTTCACAAAAGAAAATGAGTCCTACTGTTATTTCTTGAAATAAGTCTGGGGTAAACTGATGGACCTATGTATTTACATGATTCATATTGAATACAGAGAAGTGATGTCTGAATTTATAACAAGGTCCTCTCAGATACTTTTATGTAGTTTGAGTCACTGTGCAGCCTATCTTTTACAAGATTCACGTCCATATAGGAAGCCTGGAAGGTGGGCTGGACTCTGGGACTGTGCTGAAATGCTCTGCCTGCCCAGCAGGACCAAGGGGCAAGTCACAGATAGGTCATATTCATCAAGGCTTCTCTTCTTTTTCTGCCAAAGCTGCACTGAGTTAACAAAAAAGGCTTACTGGAAGGACGATATAGAAATATTTAATAGTGTGTCATAGAATCATAGAATCACCAGGTTGGAAGAGACCCATTGAATCATTGAGTCCAACCATTCCCACCAAACACTAAACCATGTCCCTCAGGACCTCATCTACCCGTGCCTTAAACACCTCCAGGGAAGGTGAATCAACCACCTCCCTGGGCAGCCTGTTTCAATGCCCAACGACCCTTTGTGTGAAAAACTTCCTCCTAATGTCCATCCAAAATCTCCCCTGGTGGAGCTTGAGGCCATTCCCTCTTGTCCTGTCCCCTGTCACTTGGGAGAAGAGGCCAGCTCCCTCCTCTCCACAACCTCCTTTCAGGTAGTTGTAGAGAGCAATAAGGTCTCCCCTCAGCCTCCTCTTCTCCAGGCTAAACAACCCCAGCTCTCTCAGCTGTTC
>WAAB01014549.1:2747-134579 GCA_013389865.1 Piaya cayana | reverse complement strand
TCAATGCCTTCATCCAGGTCGTTGATGAAGACATTGAACAGGGCTGGACCCAGCACTGAGCCCTGGGGAACCCCACTTGTGACTGGCCTCCAGCTGGATTTAACTCCATTTACCACCGCTCTCTGGGCCTGGCCATCCAACCAGTTTTCCACCCAGGAGAGTGTGTGCCTGTCCAGGCCAGAGGCTGACAGTTTCCGTAGCAGAATGCTGTGAGAAACTGTGTCAAAGGCTTTGCTGAAGTCCAGAAAGACCACATCCACAGCCTTTCCCTCACCCAGTAGACGAGTCACTTTGTCGTAGAAGGCGATCAGGTTGGTTTGGCAAGACCTGTCTTTGTGAACCCATGTTGACTGGGCCTGATCACCTGGTTCTCTTGCATGGGCTTCATGATAGCACTCAAGATCACCTGCTCCATGACTTTCCCTGGCACTGAGGTCAGGCTGACTGGCCTGTAGTTCCCTGGATCCTCCCTGCAACCCTTCTTGTAGATGGGCACAACATCAGCCAGCCTCCAGTCCAGTGGAACTTCCCCTGTCACAGCCCCCTCGTAGTGCCCATTTGCAGTAGGTGTGGAAGGTAGCTAAGGAGACTAAGGCAAGAACTCAACTCCTATAGTGAATATTATTCTGTATTGGGCACAAATGTGGCTTTCTTGTAGATTTCAGATTTTATGCACTTTTATTTTGAACTATCTAGCAGGATTTGGGAAAAAAAAAGAAATAAACTTTTGCCCTTTCTGCTCTTAAATGAAGTAAACTATAGAGTCCAAGCATTTTTGCGAATAATGCAAATAAAAGTATTTAGAACCCAAAAGGCTTTGGTCTTTTATTAGGGGCAAAGGTTTTCCACTGTTCTTTTTACAAGAAAATGACCCGGAAATTTTGAACCTAATGCAACCAAACTGAGAAAGTGGGGGAGGGATGATGACAGTGAGGTAAAGGAAATTCCTGTAAAGGAAACAGATTCAACACGGTGCACAGCTAGAACTAACCACAAGTCTTATCATGTAGTGTAGGATGTGCAAGTAAGATTTTCAGATAATTGCATTTTTTTTATTCATAGGTTTTAGCTTTGGGTTTTAGCCCTCCATATCCCATCTGCTTAACAGGTGAGTTTGTTTTATTGATTTGAATGTGCATTATGAAGTAAATTATTTTTAATGGCTTGGTCAGACAAAACAGTAGTGCCT
The DNA here is from genome assembly GCA_013389865.1 of Piaya cayana. Classification (NCBI taxonomy): domain Eukaryota; kingdom Metazoa; phylum Chordata; class Aves; order Cuculiformes; family Coccyzidae; genus Piaya; species Piaya cayana. Next base: position 133,390 of record WAAB01014549.1, on the reverse strand, counting down.
TAGTAAGTTGCTTTATTAGAATTTTTTTGTTTTCCTTTGTAGGTATGGGAAAGCTTTTATCTTCTGTGTGACTATTACTAATAGCATTCTTCTAATCAAATTATGTTTGCCTTTTAATTGATGTAAATCCAATACAAGACACAGAAATTAATATCTCTGAAGCCAAAGTAACTTTCATCAGAATCAGAATTAGAAGAGTCATTTGTAAGATTGTGGCGTACCGCTCTTTACTAGAATTCAGAGATATCACGAAACTTGGTTTAGCCCTTGAGAAATCAATTTTCATTTCTTTCGCTTACGTTTTATGTGAATACAGAATACTATGAAACAGGGATTTGCAGCACTCTTTTTGTGAGATTCCTTTAGGAGCTGAAACATAGACAAAATAATACAGTTCTTACTCTTCTCTCTTACCTTTTTTTTACCACAGGAAATTATGTTAAGACCACACTAGTTTCATTGGTATATAAGTTACTTTCCAATTAAATGGCATTTTAAATTTCTGGACGGAGTATATGTTGATATAAGCATGTATGTGGTGGGAGAACGTAGAGACACACTTCCCCAGAGTAGAGTGTTTTCTTTTCCTGGCAGATACCAACCAAGACAAAATGAGTCACTGAATCTATTAAGTCAATGAATCACATGGAGTCTACCTGCAGTCAAAGTCCAACTGAATGGTCAGTTTAAGATCATCCTGTTTCAGGTGCCCTCTACTTTGGTAATTGCTATGTCTTCAGTGAACGTCTCTCTTCCTGTTAGGCACACTTGCACGATGGCACTTAATAATTTCACATGCAACCATACTTTTTAAGCACTATAAGTGCAAGCTTTCCAAGGTTCTCTAATAACGGTATTACCAGTCAGCAGAAAAAATGACAGTGATATATTTTCCCATGGCTAGGGAAAAGATAACAGAAAATTATAGAGATTGATAACCAAAGCCATAACATTCATTAGTTACTCCTCCCTTTCACCCTTCTTCCCCATTTGTGGTGAACTTTGGAGTTGAAGAGAGTATTGTTAGCATGTCAGTAAGCTGAAGAGCTGAGAGATTATACATCACTGGCACTATTAAATGCTTTGTGGATGGACACTTGTTGTGGTTTCTTTACACATAGCCTTGTGTGTCCCTGATTACAAAGAGACGCTCAGAAGTAAATGCTTCCACTACCTATCTTGTGCCAGGCCAGGCACTCTTCAGGTAGCTTCTGGTGGCTTAAAGGATTGAATGAGTGACCAGAAAGGAGCAATGCCACCACAGGAGAGAGGCTGGACCATTTGCCTGGGTTCAAGGGAGAGGTCAGTGGGGAGGATGGAGAAGCAGAGGAAACCTTCCTCTTTGAACAGCGATCCATTACATCAGATCACTTGTTCAAGGGACTGCAGCACTGAACACCACACAAGACCCTTGGGTCCTGCTTGCTACTGGCACCAGTATGGCTTTGCCACATGAGCTGATAGGCGACATTGCTCAAAACAGCATCCTTTGTTTTATACACTGTTAGTAGGGCTAGAGATGCAGCTCTAATGAATGCCTTGACAGAAGTCTTTAAAATTGTCATGAAGAGTCAGGATCCATTGATCCTTTTTGCAGTGGATAAACCAGACTTCTTAAAGTTAAAGTGGGCTTTTTTTCCCAGTGATTGTACGAGATTTTCTCTTTATGCTGTTGGAGTTACAGGATGATTTTAAAAGGTGCATGGGGCAATGACAGCTGGCAGCAGCCAATCTGTAACAAACCACTGCAGTGCGTTAAGACAAATGAGTTAACCTACTCCATGTGACCTCTGAGTGTAAAAATAGCATATTCTGTTCACTTGCAAGAACCAGAGACATGCTGAAAAGAATAGTGGTTAAAGTGCTTCTCTCTGTACAGAAAAGCTACCTGAAAAAGTGCGGAGTGGGAGTTCTTTTCATCTTTCTTGATAGCTGAGTGTGCAGCGAGTGCTTTCTTGCTGCCTGCCTGTGAGAGTCGTGTCTGATTTGCATAAGGTGCCAAAAGACAAGCAAGTAGCCTCTGCCCAACCTTTTCTTTTTTTTCCCTTGGACTGACTCAGTGCTTGTCTGGCAGCTGTACAAATGCAGAGTCATTGTGGCCAAATGGGCAAAGAAAATACTCCCTGAGGTCTCAGTTGCACAATGTGAACATCAGCAAAGAACACAGCCTTTGCTCACTGAGATCGTGAATCAGACTCTCCAGACGTGTCAATCACAGGTGTTGGATAAGTTCTTACTAAATACCCAGGTTAAGCCAAGGCTGATGAATATGCATGCTTGACAGCTTGCCACCCCTCTAGCCCTGTAGCTGAGAAGGGTGTGGGGCACAGGTCAAACTTCTTAGTAGGAAAGGTAAATCACTTCATACAATAAGGTTTGGGGTTTCACCTTGGACAAGATGTTGTAAAATAGGGGTCTGAGAGCGACTGAGTGTTTTGTGGACTCCAAAGTCCACCAGGTGCTCCTGATCTCTGCTTACAAATGGCACACCACAAAGTTAATGCCTTATGGTGCTGTGGATGTTACCCTGTTCAGCAGGTCTCTGTTAGGGTCATTCAAGTAGTGCAGCACAGCACTGTGGTGTTGAAGCAAGACCTGATGCTGCACATGCAGGTAAGTCATGGAGGAGTAGAAGGGGTTTTTCGGGTTGCACTAGTGACCCTAATGAAGATCTTAGGGTATGTCTATTTTAGCTGGTAGCTTTTAGCTGGTCTTCAGTGAAAGAGAGAGAACCAGAGACCCGGTATCCACACAGTACATACTTTGAGGGTTCTACTTCTGCATAATTCTACTCCAGCCCCATGGCGTTAATGTCATTCTAAGCTGTAGCATATCTTCAGATTTTATTTAATCCCAAAGTAACCCAGTTTACACACTTTAGTCCTGCTGGTGTTGAAGGTACAACAGTGCTCCATGGATTTTGGTGCCAGTTAAGCCTTTCGGTCTGTTGCTAATAGTTTTCATTAACTGCAGGTGGATTTTGTAATTTGGTATCTTGTAGCATATTTTAGAGAACAAGTTCCTCTTCTGACAGGAACAGCTGCTGCAAGACCTGGATTTCCACATCAGATACGGGGTTCCACTTTGCTGTAGGTGTAATTTGAAAATCCATCTGTAAGCAACACTATGCGGGATGTATTTAAAGACTGTTGCACGTTCTTGGTTATCATCTGTCCTGTATTTGTGTGAAATAATATGAGAATGGAGACTGCTGCAAACTCCATATCTAGAAAATATTGTGTGTGTTAAATTTTATAAAGCTACGTAATAAAATATATAATTGCTTCTCTAATTAGAGTATTATTTACAAAAAAGTATCTGTTTTCCTCTTTTACAGAAATTAAGATGATTTGTAAAGAAAATATCTCAGAAAATCAGTCAAAATTAATAAATAAGATCATGCTCACTTTGTGCTGGATCCTAGCATTGTTTGTCAGTCAGGCAGAAGTTAGAGAGATTAACGTGCCAGGTAAGAAACCATTTTGGTAATTTTTGATGTTTGTGGTGCTTTCTGACAGCTGAGAAAAATGAATCTGCATTTTGTTGTGCCTTCATGAGTTTTTCCTGCATGTATTCATGCTTGTGTTAGGTAAACCACTGTTTCTGGCCTTTATGGAATCTTTTTAAGTATTGGCAATACAGTTTGCCTTAGATGTGATTCAAAACTCAGTTTCCCAATTAAAAGAAAAGGGCAAATATAAAGGAGAATTTCTGAGGACAAAATGGAGCAAATTAATTGCTTCTGTGACTCCTTGAATTCTCCAGCAGCTGGACCAGGCTTATCAGGAGGCAGGGTGGGGATGGTGAGGAGGAAGAGAAAGGCTGGCTGAGACCGATATTTCAAAGCCCTTCACCAACACAATTTGTCTAGAGTAGCTTGATCCAATTCAGTCAGTAGAGAGAAACTGAAACTGTGAAGTCTCCCAGGTGGGCAGGCGAAGAACTGAAGGACTCATGCCCTCTCATCTGGTGAAGTGAAATCCTATAATATTTCCAACAGTTACCACATCCTGACTGGCAGGAGGGGCTACACAACAAGCTCGGTCAGACTTTACAGAATTCAGGGTAAGAATGGGTGACCGCAGCTTTCAGTATCTATCCAAAATTTGTCTAAATTTAGTGACAATAACTGACATATGACAGTGGAAGGTTTGAAAGCAGTGAGATGATAATACTTGTCACTCTTACACTTAACCTAATATGCAGTGTGGCAGGCACGGTCTGCTTTTTCAGGTTTATGCCAATCCCTTCTCCGTTTATATGAGGTGAGCTAGAAGAACTACTCTGCTCTTCTACAGGGTCAAGGTTTAATAGGTTAGCAGCCATTAGAATTTTGAAAAAGGCATAATAAACATTTGGAAAACTTCAAATACACTTTTTAGAGAATTGATAAATTCCATGCATAAGGAAATTTTCTATTAGCCTAGCATCTGGCCTCATAAAAATTATTTAACATAAAGAAAGGTAAATGTGTATTTTAGTAATTTTTTTAAAACATGTTGACTGTGTGTTCTTTCAAGCGGTACTGATATCTTATTGTCCTGCTTTTCAGGATGCTCCCATGTTGAACCTCAAATATGGTATCGTGCAATTAGTGATGAGGAGTTTGTTTTACAATGTGCTTTACCAGATAGAGATGCTACCCACATTTATGACTCAATTATAAAACAACACACGGTGAAATGGTTCTGGCACCAAAAAGATAAAGAGCCACTGAAAGCTATCAAAGAAAGCTCTAATCCTGTTCTCCAAGGGGATGCACTTTGGTTTAAACCAGTAAGGGACAGTGCATCTGGAGTGTACATATGTGTGATACGGTATGTAATGGAACTAAAGGCTCGTATTTCTTTGTAACAATTAAGTGTTTTGGTTTGCGTATGAAGTTTTTAACTTGTTTCTGCATCACTCAGGGAAAAAATCCCATGTCTTAAAATTATACTAGAGGTTCAAACAAAGGAGGAAGCAAAATGCTTGAGCTATGATACAAATATGCTGTATCTTCTTGCTGGCAATGGGAATTCAATAACTTGTCCGGGGACAAAGTGCTACAGCCATATTAAGAAGTCTGACGTAAAATGGTACAAGGTAAGAGTCACTCTCTTAAGTATTCAAAAATGCTCAGTGGATGTACATAGACCTTTAGGTCTAGTTAGTGCTTATGTGCCTTAGGCTCTTGAACTGTTTGGCAGACAACACAGCCTGAAAAATTCAACACAAAAGTAGAATCTTGAATTGCTATACATGGGGCTGTAAGCAAGAGTTTTGAAGAACTTCGCCACACCTAAAATACTTTTCCATAAACCAGAAGCCTAGAGATACTTTCCCTTCGGCTGAGCAGTTAAAATAATTGAGAATCAAAATAAGTCCTTTAGAAAATTGACATATGATTGAAATTTAAAATTTTGACATTTTAAATCCTGAAAGTATAAAATATAGCAAAGAAAAAGTGACTTCGTTAGAAAACAAAATCTTAGGATTAATGTTTTAGATTGTTCTTCCTAAGGCTTATTTTTTAATGAAACACTATTCCACTGAAACATTATTGACCTAACCTACTCTTTTTCAAATGAACATTAAAATACTTGAAAGCTAAAATTTATGGCATCTAAACCAGCATAACATGAGCAAATAGGAATGACTGTAAGTTCGATTTTTGCTTTTTTATGACTGGCATTATTTACATTATATATTCTACCAAGCAGAATTATGATCTAGTTGAAGTTTTTCTTCATTTACTTTCAAATTTTAAATGAGGTATATCTTTACATAGGTCTTGATCTGGATCCCACTGAATTTAAAGCAATTCTTTCAATTTGCTGTAGTAGAATTTGACTTAAGGAAAATTCTTAGAAAATCTGTGTACACTAAGCTGAAAAATAGAGATGCTTTTAAAACCATTGCTGGTTTTCAACCTTTTGAAAGTAGGGGAAGTGTTGTCAATATCAGACAATCCAAACGCATGATTTACTTTTTATAAAAGAACATAAAAATGTTTACAAAATTATTTACTTACAAAATAAAAAAACCAGTCCAACAAGAAAGTCGGGGTTTTTTTGACACTCTTTAGTAATAAGAGTTTAATTTACATTAGGGTCATGATTTCACATTTCTCTCAGCATCCACAAATTTTAAATACTTTTTTTTTTAAAAATAAAAAAGCAATGGTATTCACATAATACAGACTGCAATTTTTAATGACAGACAAATACCCTCTGGCTCCTAATAAGTAAGTCTTTCCGGGAGATCCAGCTTAGCCCTTCTGCCATAGCAAGTCTCTCCAAATATCTTAAAATGCAATCTAATAACAGCAGCAACAACAACAACAACAAAAGACTTTTAATTCCTTGATATTGTTTTCTTTTCATTAGGATGGTTATCAGATAAAAAGCAGGAAAAGCAGACAAAGCCTAAAGCTTAAACACAATGAAATCTACTTGAATCCAACCTATTATGAAGATGATGGAACATATGTGTGTGATTACACACTTTATGACAACACAACCAAATGGACAGTGAGAAGAGCAGTAACAGTAAAAGTCATTGGTGAGTAATATAATAACTTGGAAGGATATCCATCAAGTAAAGTATGCTTTCTGTATTTTTTCCTACCCTGATGATGTCTTTTGTTCAGGCTCTCCTTCTGAGAAGCCCATAAACTGGTTTAGCTATACATTTATTATAATCCTTTTCCAAGTATTCTCCGGACAAGTTGGGACGCTTAAAAGAAACTTTAATGTTCAGTAATAACATGTAGCATACAATGCCATAATTTTCTAGACTTAATTCCACTTTGGATTTATTGTAGTTTCTGGCAGTGGGGATGAAATCATTAAAAGGATTTAGATCTCTCAATCTGAGAGTAGAATTCACGAAACTCTGACTGATGCCAGGGTTCTGCATGGACTGCATGGGGAGCATTAGTGCTCTGTTGCTCAGTGATAAGGCATAATCTTAAACTCTACTTCAAATCATGGTGACATTTTCCGTAATATTTACTATCTTCTGCTGCCCTTTGAGTGAAGCCCAGATATTGCCTGACAAAGTGCTGTTGGACAATGTCAACATTGTACAAGAGAGTATGCTAGCAAGTTAGTATTAGGAATGAAGGACACTTTTTAGTTTGCTAGGAGAGAGATGTATTTACACTTTTCTCCAGATATCTGTGATTGAGTGCTGTAAGACGCTCTCATCAGACACTCCAGTTAGTCCAGTCAATCACAGGTCCAAGAGGAAAGCATCACTACAGTTATTCTGTATCCTGAGCTGGTGTACCCAGTACATGTGTACTGGGCTGGATGGATCCAGTATTATCTGTATGATAATAGCACAGGACCAGTTTTCAGCGTCCTGGTGTAAAGTGGGACACTCTGGAAGGGAAAACAAGATTTAAGGAGTAAAAGAAAGGTGTTGGGTGAAACAACCTGGATCTGTGGTCTAGTGAGAACAGCATTCTTTTGAAATTCCATTATGAGGAAAACACTCCTATGAAATATCTGGTCAATTTTTGGCAGATGTTGGATACATTTTGTACCAAGAAGTAATGGGAAAAATACATACATCCCATGAGGACAGGGTTTTGAACCCACATCTCACCAACATTTGAGACCTCTGTGTGCTGAATTACAATATCTGCTGCTCCTTCACTCTTCTCTCCAGCTATATTCACACGATATTTCCAAGAATGCATGGACTAGTTCTACTTATATTGTGATTTGGCTGAACTTGAGTTAATACACTGCTCTGTTCTTTTCTGTCACTTCACAGCACAGTCAAAAAACACTTGAAAGGTGCCATGCTTATATATACTCCTCCTTAATCATGCATATATTTCTCTCCTGTGGTTTCATTTAAAAAAAAAATCGTAATGCAGCACCAATTTCCTGCAGTATGGGACTTCCCTAGATATCAGAGCTGTGGGTTTTAGCCCCTTGAGGCTGTTTTTTCCAGAGCCTGGGTGATTGCTTAGTAGATTATAAGAACTGTAGGTGTCATTACCTGTGCTCTTTGGCAGACTTTGATTTAAAAAAAAAAAGTGTTATTTTAATGCAAATGCCTGTGTTTCTAAATAAGGTTCGTGTACTGTATGTGTGCTTACTGGGCATCAAATAGGGCTTGGCAGGGAACTAGTATAACGATTATGTCCTTCAGGGGGGTTTGCAAGGAGGGGGCATAATTTCTGAATCCTAAATAGCCTTAAGTGCAGGATAGATGCAGAGATCCTCAGCTCATGTAAGATGGCTGTGCCTCGGAGTAACTGAGATAGCAGGTCTTTAAGTAGCTACATAAGTTTTGTGGTCAAAACTTGCTTATCTGTGCACTCAGACAATTCAGCAACCGTAAATTATCCTCTTGGATTTGGGTGTCTAAATTCCATCTAACATCTGAACAAGAAAATTCTGTAGATATTTTCTCTGATCTTCTGTACCAATTATAGCATTACAGTTATTAACAGTGTTCCTGTTAATTGCAGCAAAAAATACTATCCATCCACCCAACTTCTTGTATCCAAATGGTGTAGTGAACCTTGAAGCAGAGCTTGGTAAGTTTCGATTCCTCATCTGAAAGTGAAAGAAAATGTTTAGATGAGCTATTGTTAGATAATGATAGATCTTGAAAAAGTAAAAAAGGCTTGCTCTTTAGGACTATGAAAATTTTTTATAATTCTTTTTCTTGATACACATCTTTGTGGATACTAAAGGGAGCATCACATGTTATACAGATCCCAGGTTATTTAAAAGAAAAATATTCCAATTACTCCCATGCATGGTTTTCCTGTGCTAATTTCTTCCAGGAAAGCCACTTGAATTGGAATGCCGTGTACACTTTGGGTTTGAAAGACTTTCTTTGATGAGGGTAACATGGAAAAGAAATAACAAAGAAAATATAACTGAACTATCAAATCAGGAAACAAGGTAAGAAAATTCCCAATAGTCTGATTACTACTAGAGTCAGCAACTGTAAATATCCTTCTGCAACAGCTTTAGTGGATACATTTTACTGAAAGAAACTCAGAAGGCTCAGTTCTTCAACATATTAAAGTGTATGTCCATAAGCATCTGCACTTCACACAGAAGCACATACTGATGGGCAGAAAGACAAGGACTTTTTCTGCAATCTTAACTCTCCTTCTTAAAGCTTTAGCTAATGGACAGCTTCAACATGAATGGTGCTTGGCTGCAGCTGTTTTCAAGCATTTCCCCTGTTGTGCCTTCTTAGCAATTCACAAAATCTAACTTTGGAAGCTGTCTACAAGTGGGGAATAAACCAAATCAGTCAAACAGCACTGTGGACATTGAAAGGAGCTTGAATGCCTCAGATATTGTGGTACGATTATTGAGTCAGTCTGAGGACCTGAAGCACTGAATTTCAGGACACTGTATTCCAAGAATCTTCCCTGGCAAAAATTAACCAGACCCTGAAGAGAAGCAACACGTAAGGGAAAAGTCTCATTCACTTATGCAGTACCCAACTTGGGCAAGAAAGATAGCGGAGGAGGCACGGGCAAGTATTTTTCCACTACACAGCCCTGAGTCATCTTTATGGGAAAAACTTTTCCGTACACCATGAAAAGGAAAGCCCTGCTGTCACTGCTAAAATCACGTTCTGAATAGGAATCATATGGGAAAAAAAAAAAAAGAATATCACACACACATATATATGCATGCACATACATATATAACCACTCATGAGGTAGATCTGAAATTGGATTTTCTTTACTGTTGAATGTTCAGCTTTGCAACATTCTTCTAACCAAGTTTTTAGCTTTTTGCATGCATACAATTTCTGTCTGTTTATTTTTTAAAAACCCAAAAGAATGAAACATTCCCAAAAGACTTTCAGTACAGGTTCAGTCTTTACCTGTGCACGTGCCTGTATATCTTGAGTTAGCAGAGGCAAGGGCACGGCAGACTGTCATTTTACAGTGGCACGCTGTGAAGTGCCTTTGGGACCACCCATAGATGCCTGTATTTGCAGCTTTCAAAGACAAATGCTGAGACTCCAAAACCCTGAGTATTCTTGAGTTTTTGCAGACACAGATCTGCTCCCCACTACCCTTGTTCAACCTCAAAATGATTCCTCTGTTACCTCTTCATTTCCTATACTTTGTCACATATATCTGTCTTATTCTGTTTGCTTATCATATCCTTGGGCTTTTCACCCCTGTGCAAGACACTGTGCTGCTCAGACTTTTCACCCAGCTAGTGCTCTCTTAGGCCTTCTTTTTGAAGTTTAGTTTCCCACAAGGGTATTTCTTACATCTTAGAAAAACACAAATACAGTAGTCGAGGGGGGAAATATATATTTGAAACTAGACAAGTGCTTAAATATTTTGCTGAGTTGATGAATTAAGAGCAAACCTTTCAGTGTGGAGACCTCTGGCGTCAGTTCCAAACCAGATTATTGCATTGCTGCTAAAAGTTCAAGCTGAATGTTAAGAAGTTGCTGTCCAGTTTCTTTGTAATTAAGACATTTGGAGATTGTGCGAATGAACAGCAAAGATATCATGCAAATACTTAGTTGGTTTTTTTTTTCCTTTAGAGTTTATCCAAAGGGTTTAAAGGGGCACACACTTCTTCATACTGTGAAACTGAAAGAAGTTACTGAAAGGGACCTCAGAAGCAACTTCACGTGCTTTGCTGAGAATTCGGTGGGGAATGCCACTGCTGTGATCAGGCTGAAAAGGAAGCAGAGAGGTAAAACTATCAAAGGGTGGTTATTTGCCCTTGAAGACACATTTTGATTTACTTGCTACTACAGATTCATTCTCCACTTACACTGGCTTTTTAGGCAGCTGCAGAAGTTTCTTGAAGCTGTATGGGAGAAGTTTGTCAGATGTATAGAAAGGCATATTATTCCAAGGACTCCACAGAAAGATAGGGGTCCCTATGCCACTGCAAGCAGGTGGTCCAAGTAGAAGCTGGAGAGTAACTGTGAAGAAGAAGAGGAGAGTAGCATTTCTGAACACTAAATTGAAGCAGAACAGCTGCTGAAAGCAATAGCATTCCTTGATTTTCATAGGACACGTCTGTTTGTTTCCCCAGTCCTTAGCATGCAATTTTGAGAAGTTGCAATGACTGTGATGAATGTGGCAGCCTTTCAAGCAAAGGCTAAAACCACAATCAGTGTGAAAATCAAACCTTTGAACCATACTTCACAATGGAGATTCATTACTGGAGTGGCACAGGAAGTCTCCAGCAGGGCACTGTGTGCAGCTGTTTGTTCTAATGTGACTTTTTCCATCTCAAGCAATGACTACTTTCTCCCCTGTACCACAGACCAGTTTCTCAATGCCTTCCCTCACTGATTGGCTTTCCATACCATCAAGGAGATACCATTCAAAAATGTCCCTGATGGTAGACAGAAACTCTCTGTTAAGGTCTGCAGATAAATGAATATCTGACTTCCCTAAAGTTTGCCAGGAGAGCAGGAATGAAGACTGTGAGATGGTTTGACCCAATTCTGGGACTGGGATTTTCGTCTAAGTGTCGAAGGCTGAGTTATTATGGACTCTTTTCTTTCTACAGTGTTCCTCTTACACATATTATGTGCTGCCATTTCTGTTTTATTTGCACTCCTTTTGTGCACTGCCTTTATTTACCAGCACTGGATTGAAATAGTGCTGATGTACCGAAGTTATCTGGTCCACGATGAAACTACAGGAGGTAAGAAACTTTGTATGGTATTAATTTTCTCCAGTTTTTCTACTTCTTATTGCCATGTGGATTAATGTAGTGTGACTTAACCATTTAATTAAGTTCTCTTAATGGCCCTGTTCCCTTTGAGCCAGTACAAAGGCCTTTAAAACTAGCAAGACACTCAATGGATTCAGACAGAAGAAAACCAGGCAGTGTGAAGGAAAGACCTAACAGCAATTGAAATGTCACAGTTAGCCTTTTACAAGATCACTAATCTAATGATGGAAGATTAGAGTAGGAAGTCAAATTTCGGAAGTCCCTTTGCATGGAATAATAGAGCATCTCCAACATTTTAACCTATTTTTCCCCAAAATGGGAAAAAGTCCACAGAGCCTGTGGACTATAGTCAAATGTCCTTGCAGTGATGGACTCCAGAGCCTGTTATATTTTTCACTTGAAGCCAATAATTTCTCAGAAGAATAAATATCAAGGAGAGAAATAAGATGATATAGGTCACCGAGTGTGAAGTGTACATTTGGGAAATAATATTTTCTTTCTAAAAATTATGTTGACCATCCTGGTATTTACGCCAGAGTGATCATCTTCCAGTATTTCCAATATCTGTAGCGACATTGCCCCATTATTTTAACTAAAATGGACCTCCAACATAATAGGTAGTGTGAAAATACATCAGAAATGACAGTGCCTACTTCAAAGAATTTAACATATAATTTTCTTACACGAGTTGAAAGAAATGCGGTAATATGTGCACAAAGAAATCTTCCTAAAAATCCTTGAACCTTTCTGCAACTTGAGATATAGGTATCTGAGCCTGCTTTTGTGTTTGCATGTGTATATGTAGATTATATGTGAATGTGAAATAACTGTATCTAGGTACTTATAAATACATACACACTAAGACAATTAACTGCCCTTTGGAAATAATTTTTGTGAGCTCTAAGGCAGCTGGCAAAAGTGATTTGGGAAATCACTGAAAATTTCCCCTCTGTTGGTAACAAATTCATTTAATTACCTCTGGAAAGTCCCCTTAGAACTCACCTCATATGTCAGTAGGACAGAGACAGACCTGCCAAGCTTTGTGCTTTGAAGCTGGAGATACCATTGGGTTCCACCATGGCAGCCTCTGTCCTGCTCCCTGACTCTCGTGTGCCACATGTACACACCACCATTTTTAGTGTGTGGGTATGGAGTGTGCAGACTAACTGTACGTAGCCAGGCAGTTTTCTGCCTAAAGTGATTGGCCATAAAATACGTTCTCACTTGCAGGATTATACCCTTCTCACTTCATGAGGATGCATATCAAGTCCTGAGGTCCAAAAGGGCTTTTTCATAGAGCAGCAAAGCAGCAGTTATGACTCCATTTTGCTGTTTCTTCCTTCCTGCCACTTCTTCTCTCCCATCCCTCTCAGCACAGAATCAGAGAATTGCAGAAACCCACAAGGTTGCAGGGGGACCCCTGGGAGTCATCTGATCCCACACCCTACTGACTGTTGCTCAGCACCTTGTGTATAGAGAATCCACAGCTTCTCTGGGCAGCGTGCTTCAGTGTTTGATCACCTTCATGGTGCAAACCCTTTCACTAATATCTAATGAGTATTTCCCTTGTTGCCACTTACATCTGTTGCCCCCTTTTCTGTTACTGTGCATCTCAAAGAAGAGTCTATCTCCATCACATCGGTACCTTCCCATTGGATAGCTGAAGACAGCAGTAAGGTTGCCCTTTTTCTCATGCCTCTCTAATCCCTGGGCTTCCTCCTTAGCCAATTAAGATATATCACTTAAAAATCTTGCCTTCTTCCACAGGGAGAAAGAAACAATAGCAACACATACTAACATTTATAGACTTTGTATGCAGTCACTTTGCTTAATTTGGTTATTCTCAGTTTCTTACTCCTTGGGTAGTTTAAATGTTTATGCTAAAATTTGCTCAGTTGTAACTGTCCTTCTGTACAACACCGGGAAAAAAAATCTTAATCATGCTTAATGCATATTTGGTTTTAACTTGTTATTGCAATGATAATATTAAAAAGGAAAATAGTGATGTAGCTATTTACGATTGTTGTCTGGTAAGATTGCAGTGACCTCTGTGGGTGAGATGAGGAATATCTGGTTTGTAGTGCAATTTATTGTCATTTAAAAACTGTTTTCAAAGGAGCTTTAATTCAGGGTGAGAAGAATTGCATTTCAGCCAAACCAGTCCTAATTCTGTGTGCCTGCTGCTGGTGACTCACTCTTTTGGGCCTAAATTGTCTCAGCTTGGCAGAAAAAAATCCTCAGTAAAAGACAGTGTAACTAGGTAACTAGCAAAGCGAATCATCTTTCTATGTTCCCACAAGAGCTTCAGCACCAGTAGAAGGAAGTGGTGGAAGCTTGTGGCCAAAAGCAGAGGGGAGGAGTAGAGATGTAATGTGTGCTATCTAATCACATTCTTGACCTCCAAGCCTAAGGTGCACACCTATGTTTTGTTTTGATCTCATACTTTCTGTTGTGTGCTGGTTCTGAATGTAGATGTTAAACCTCAGTTTATGCATGTTTTTAGTCTTTCATGTATAGTTGCTTTGCTCACTGGAACCCATATGGGCTCTTCTAGATCCTGACACCTGAGCTCTAGCTCAGATTCGTGATTCTAATCTTACCTTTAGGGATAGAAGTCAGGAGTTAACACTAATGCATTGACACAGTTACTTATAAGGTGTGCTGGAGGTAAGCGTCTCAGTTCCCATGCAGTGAAGATGTAGTCATTATGGTGAATTCTAGAGGGCTTCTCAGCTCACCCTGGAGCAGCACACTGCAGTAGGATCTTGTGCTGAACAGCAGAATTTCTTTCTAGTTTCTATTAACTATACTGATTGTATCATAATACAACTCAGCTGGTTGAATGTAGGTGTCTTACATTATTTGGGCTGCCTGAGGATGCCCTGCCATTCCAAAAGATTTGAGTCTCCGGTAGTTTCTGCATTAAATTTGGCAGTCCTGTCAACCTTAGGACAATTTAAATGGCATCAGACAACTACATATGGGGAACTGGACTGACTCCACTTTTGCTCTCATCAGAAATTATTTTTGTTTTTTCTTCCTTCTGCCTCCAGTATAATTCAAATTTTACCCAGAAAATAGAAAAGATTTATTTTTGTGTTGTAGTTAAGAATGAGCCTAACTCAGGTCATTGGTACCAGGTGTTTCAAGGCTAGGAAAAGCTCCTTTCATTTGCACCTCAAAAACTTATTCTTTTAATGAGNTGTGTTGTAGTTAAGAATGAGCCTAACTCAGGTCATTGGTACCAGGTGTTTCAAGGCTAGGAAAAGCTCCTTATATATTTTTTATTTGCATCTCAAAACTTATTCTTTTAATGAAACTGAAACAACATTCAGGAACTGGTCGGTAATGGTCTGAGCTGATATTTGGATCAGACTTAGGCTTTGCTACTTGCCTCAGTCTCTGATTAAAAACATAACACTGTATGAAAATAGTACATCTTTTGCAAGCAATTGATATTTAGGAATATTATTCCTTTAAAATTCACTATATTTTCAGACTAGTTTGTGCATTGCTGAGTATTTTTGGAATCAGCATTTGTGCAAATGAGAGAGGAGGCTGGAAATCTTTCCATGGATTTTGCCTGAAAGGGGCAACGTTAATGAAAATGCAGAAAAATGCCTGATTTAAACTTCCTTGCACTGGTCATCTGTAGCTTCCTTATTTGCATTGGTAGTGTACGTCTGCAAAATTTGTAAGACAGTGAGATATAAAAGTTGACTTTGGGTAACTGGATGTCTGTACTTCATGAATAGATTTGTGTTGTGCCAGTTTAAATAGGTATAAAAAGAAACTGAGCATTAAGAAAGAAGATGAACACTACAGATAGACTTGTTAAAGTATATAGCCTTACATATTTATTTATTTATTTTAGATGATAAAGAATTTGATGCATTTGTGTCCTATGCAAAACTAGACTCTTCTGAAAGTGATTCTACTTTGATTAGTGAAGAAAAATTTGCCTTGGAGCTTCTTCCAGATATGCTGGAAAACAAATACGGATACAAGTTATGCATTCTTGAAAGAGATATTCTTCCAGGAGGAGGTAAGGTCCCTGTGGGTGATAGAAAATCTTCAGTTCTTTATAAATTTGTTTTTCACACTCCAACAAACATTATGCAACATATTAGCAATGTATTTTGTATATTTTGGTACTGGAATTTCTGCTCAAATCTTATCATATTTTGACCTTTATATCTGACTCTTGCACCTGAGGCATACCTGTGTTTAAACATGGTTGCAGGGTGCTGGTAGGCTGAGATAAATCTTGTCCAAGAAATTCTTTGCAAGCAGGCTCTGTTACATGAAATGAATAGAATCATAAAATTATCTGGATTGGAGAGGAACCTTAAGCATCATCTGGTTCCAACCCCCCCTGCCATGGGCAGGGACATGTTCCACTAGATCAGGTTGCTCAAAGCCTCATCCAACCTGGCCTTGAACACCACCAGGGATGGGACATCCCCGACTTCTTGTGCAACATGTTCCAGTGCTTCACCACCCTCACAGTAAAAAATTTCTTCGTAATATCCAGTCTGAATCTCCCCTCTTTCAGCTTAAAACTGTTATCTCATGTCCTGTCACTGCACTCCCTGATAAGGAGCTCCTCTCCACCTTTCCTGTAGGCCCCTTTTAAGTACTAGAAGGTTGCTATAAAGCCTCCCTGCAGCCTTCCCTTCTCTAGGCTGGACAACTTCAACTCTGTCTGTCCTCATATGCTCAGCCCCAAAATATTTCAATAGTTACTTTCTGAACAACTTCTACCTGCAGTAATTAGAAAGCCCTCAGTACCTGCCTCTAGGTGAGAGAAAAGCCAAGTCCCAGCATCTGCAACGAAGTATGTTGGGGTCTCAGCTGTTCCCTACACCTCCTAAGCAGCTAGTTTTTCTTCTCCAGGCTGCCTAAGAATGGCTGTGATACCATCTGACAGCAGACACGTTTCTAGGGGTTATGTGATTGCTCAGCATATTTCTGGTTTTCCCCTTTTCTGAGGTTTAGCATTAATAAAGAAACTGATAAAAAGTCCATTATGGGATGCAGTAATGATCATTGTTTCTTTCCCAGCATACACAGATGAAGTTGTTACAGCTATTAAACAGAGCAGACGAGCAATAATTATTTTGAGCCCAGCCTATGTCAGTGGACCAAGCATCTTTGAACTGCAGGCAGCAGTGAACTGTGCATTGGAAGACAAAACAATCAAACTGGTATTAATAAAGTTTCAGACTTTCCAAGAACCAGAGACCTTGCCTCCAGTAGTGAAGAAAGCTCTTCGGATTTTACCAGTAGTTACTTGGAAGTCTTCTAGTTCTGCTGCTCCAAACAAGAAGTTCTGGAAATATATGCACTACCACATGCCAGTAAAAACAACTAAGATGTTGGGAAATTGCAGCCTAAAGGGCTTTTTCCAAAGGTTATTCAGTCTGGTATATTGATAGCAGAAAATTTATAGAGAGATGACGGCAGAATCTGGAATGGTGACATGATTGTGGAAGAGCTTTTCTATAACACAGTGACTCACCACTGTGAACTGTCACTGCAGTCTGCAACAGCTCCCTCCAAAACAGTGAGAAGGGCTGTTGTGTAGCAGTGCTGCAGCCCACAGTAAAACTAAATGCACTGTGGCATTATACACACACCTGTAAATGTGACCTATTGTAATATATTATTTTATTGTAATTTTTATTCTATTTATTATATTCTTTCACTGTGATGTTGAGACATACATGAATGTTTTGTTCTTTGCAGTATATTTCTTCTGGAACAGTTTTATACTTGTTTTCTAGAAAACAATTAAAAAAGAGAACTCCAGAGGAATCTTGCATGATGATTTTCCTGTGTAGTCCAGTGGAACAAATCCAGACTCTTTAAATGAGTTACCTCCTTCTGTGGGAGTATGAAGGGAAAAAAAGCTCTGTGAGACTGCCACAACTGGTTATGCCAAAGGTATTGAGAAAAGAAGGAGAATGGTGTGAGGGCCAATCCCAGGCATATCCATCCTTCCTGCAGTGAGATAAAAAATTTCTACCAGTAGGGAAATATTTCATACTCACGGGCAATTGCACACTGCTGTTCCTGTCTGGTGATGGTCACTCGTGGGTCCCACAGAACCTGTTGTTGTTATGGGTGTGTTGTGATTGTAAATCAAAATACTTGTTGTCACAACTAGTAAGCTTCTGGGGATTCTGAAGTCTTTCCCTTGCAGTCCTCTGGCTGCTAACTCTCCAGGTCACACTAATGCAGTTTGCCGTCTGTATGTGTGTATGGCTGTAACTAAGTCAAATGCAATTAGTAGCGTTAACAAAATCTGTGTAGGAGAGTCACTGATATCATGTTCTTCTGGTTTCTTTTGGCCTTCAAGTTAATGAAACCTTGTTTTATAATGTTAATTGAATAGCTCATCCACCAGATTCCTTGCTGGAAAGGAACTTCAAGGAAAACTGCTCCTAATAGGAACAGTATACTTAAAAAAGAACTATTCTTTTGCAAGCAGGTTGAGCATTATCTTCCTAATTTTGTATTGGTATCGAAGTCTTCAGCAGGACAACTGTGGTGATGTTGTTGAGGCAGAAGCAGAATAAAGTGCCTCATACAGAAACAGATCATCAAACAGAATCATTGACTAGACCTGAGAAAATTTCTTCACTACAGTTGTATCTGCGTTCAGATCATAAGCTTTAGAAGCAAATTTCCCAATTGTTATCACTTGTTTCCTTTTTCTTTGCACTGCAGAGTATCTTGGAGTGCACACAGTGCACCCCTAACATGGAGGTAAACTGACAGTCTTTGAGATTCAGCATTGTTTTCCAACACAACCAAATACACGTGTAACTTGTCAGTAAATTAAATTTACTCACTTCTAATGTTTGTCATACAGGCTTTAGAAAATTCTAACTAACATTACTATGTTTGCACACTTTGTTATCCTAACACAGTTTTTGTGGAAGAGGGAAGAAACTGACCTTTTAAAAAACTATTCTAAAATGGTGAATGTCTTGCTGGAGGAGGATAAACAATAAGCAAATGTTAAATACAAGACAAGTAAACATACATTTTGTAGGCATGTCATATAACTTAGATCTTTGTCTTTTTATAATGTGCTAAGATACATACATGCATTTAAGAGAGAACACTTTTCTAAATGAGAATGTAATTTATGTAGTCCTCCACCAGATGTCCCTACAGTAAGCCTAGTAGAGTCAATTGATTCACACACCAAGCAGTTTTGTTATCAGCAGATAAGGGACCAGCAAGAAGTGCCAAGTGTGGTACCTGAGGTGCCACTTGTGCTGGGAGGCAGACGGGGAGTGAAGGTAGGAGAGGAAGGTATGGAGCAAGCTCTCCTGCCTGTTCAGGATGCCACTGTCTCTCCCACCTGATGCTACTTACTCGTGCTGCACTTACGGCCTGAACGGTGTGCATTGTGCTTTTTAAAAAATTTTTGTTTTTTCGAATGCAACGGAAAAAAGTCAGAGCAGCTTTAAAAGTAATGTAGTTGGAAAGGTTTTTTTCTTTTTGTTCCTTATCAGGGTGATGCTGTGGCTAGGGTTCATCTGGGTTGGAGGAACCTGCAGAACCGGTATCTTCATAAAAATTCCAGGTCTGTCTGAAACACAAGGAACAGGACAGGCACATTAGGGCTTTCAAAATGACCTCTAACAGGCAAATGAAGCAGCCCTGAGGAAAAAGCAGTCGTGTCTATGAACAGCGCGAATCAACAGGAGTGAGTGTGGCATACCTTCACATACATACTATACGCTCCATCTGTAATAAAAGAGTCACAGCCCAAGATATGGACTCTGCCACACTTGCACATGCAATGCTTTTGAAATGGTTGTTGCTGTTGAATCTGCTATGCTGTCCTTCCACTGCCTATTTGGATGAGCCAAACCTGAGCGAGAGTTTCTTACCTCAATATGAACCTGACAACGGGGATGATGTTGGTTCTTCACAAGATACGAGACTACATGTTTTCACAGTGGACTATGACTATGTACAGATTCCCTATGAAGTTACTCTTTGGATACTCCTTGCTTCTCTTGCAAAGATAGGTAAGTAGAAAATGGGATATTGTGTCTTTCTCTCTCGGCATGAAGTTTAAAATGTACCATGAAATCAAGTAACTTCCACGCTTTTTTGTACCTGGGATATTTTTTACAGGTGCTGTCCTTGGATGAACAGATGTGTTCATTACCATCACAATAGCAAAATTCTACCTCTGAATGCTTCCAGCTTACTTAAGTAAATATATGACCTCTAACCCTCATGTCTCCTGGGTTGTCCATGCTAGTGAGCAGCAATGGAGGTCCCCTACACAGTGCTGTCCATCCTGTTTTCTAGTATTCAAACATCACACCATAGTATAATTTATAACCTATCACAGCTATAGAAATCAGTAACAAAAGGCTAAGACTTCAAGTATATTGAATTTGGGGGAGGAAAGAGACAAGAATTCTTCTATTCTGTGAATAATAGAAAACATTTCCCTGTAAGTCTTTCTTTTACATGTTTGCTATTCAAAGTTTCTCAGACAGTAATGCAAGAAGAGAAGCACTGAGAGTCTAAGATGGTTTAGGTGATCAGAGATGTTGGATAAGTGCCTTTTGAACACATAATGACTCATGTAGCTTCTATTAGAGCTTCGTGTAGGTTTCTGAAAAGCAAATCATGGAGAAGTAGGGGCTGCAATTAACATAGCAAAAAATGGCAGACCATGTGTCTTAAATTTACATGGCTGGGATAAAATTATTTTAACCACTCAGATGGTGAAATCAATATCAAATGTAAATGAAGAAGATGGTAATAATGTAAAGATCTGCACACATGTGACCGCCCTGCTTTTTTTGACCTTCCATGGGATTTTCAAACATTCCTGTAGAATTGGCTGGTAGGTGGGACTGATGATTTTCTGGCCTGAAGATAAACATTTTTCATGTCGAAGTTGTGTCAAAAATTGTTATCACGGACCACGACTTATCCTTTTTATAACAGCTGGTTTCAATCCACCTCCTATAAGCAAATGACTTTGCGCTAAAGTAGTAATAACAAAATTTTTCACAAATCAAATTTCTTGTTATTGCATTAACAGAGTGTGTTGGCAGTGAGCATATTGAGCAATTTCTTTATTCAACATCTACGAAAGCGTTGGACTTGTCATACAGCACATTCACTCTATATTCTTGTTCTGAGCAAGAAGCAGATAATTTAGGAGAACAATCCCCCTGTTCCTTAGCTGAGGATTTTCCAATAATATTGTTTTTGACCAAATATGCTGACTTTCCATCTATTTGGAAGAAATAGTTAGTCAGTGAAGATTTCCGAAGTGTTAACAACTTTCAGTTTATCTTCTTTATTGATTTCAGGATTTCAGGATGGGAAACAATTACATTATTTTGGAAAATTGAAAGGACTTGGGATTTTTTTTTCTAGTTAAAAAAATGAGATGAGTAGATTTACATGGGGTTTTTTTTTTGTAAAATCAAATTGTCTGCTAAATAAATTATTTAAAAATATTTTCTTCTCCTTTACCTTTGAATATTGCTAATTCAAGGGTCACAGAAATACAGTCATGTCATTATTTGCTAGAGTCATGAGATGAAAGCTGAAGCAGCTTCAGGCATGAAGACACACCCATTGGATTTATAGGTTTCTTAGTCTATGTATTCTCATTCTTGTAAATTCTGAACCACAAGTTACAATTCTAGTTGAGGCACCTCTCATTCACAGTATAATCACACAGTTCCTGCTACAGCAACTAGATGAGCCATTGCTAGAAATGATCTTATTATTTGTGTCAGTATTCATGTCAAATGGGAACATTTCTACAAACACAGTTGCAGTAGCTGTACATGCTGCTCAGCAGGAGAAGGTGGGCAGGAGGAGATTCACACCCACAACATCTACATGGCGAGTGTAGCCCTTTCTCTGTAAAACAGCTTGGTTAGCTCTAAATTTGTAAAGTAACAAGCACCCTATCAGGAAGCTATGTGTGACTGTCCATACTGTATCACTGTTGGTGTACTCCTCACCTCTGATCAGTCTTGACAAGCCTTCTTCCAGGCTGTCTGGAAAGGCTTCAGGACAGGGTATACTCCCATAGGCAGTTTGGATGTGAACACTTCTTTCTGGAACAGTGAAGGGAATTTGCCAGTACAGATGCAAGATGAATCTTTCTGCCTGGAAGTCTTTGGCCTGCCTCATTTATTAGTTGTAGAGTCAGCCTTTATTCTAGTGAGGAAACAAAAGATCCCTCAGGCAGTTTGTTTGTTATTTGTTTGTTTTTCTTAGTTATTTGATAGTTCCTGGTAGTGCTTTCACATTTGCTGAAATCACTGGTTTTATTTCAGATAACTAACTCATAAGGTTCTTTACAAAATTTTGTTTACCTTATGTAGGAACAGCAGTTTACCTAGAAAAACATGAGTAATCAGCTAGTACAAAGTCTTATTTTACTGTGGCTTGATGCCTTGTAGTACTTGACACACTTTGTACATTTGGTGTTCATGAATACTCACTGCTTCAGTCTGTCGATCACCTGAAGTCCATGCAGTGCTTCAGGGGAGTGCTGGAAGTAGAAGGAACTGAGCCATCTTGTGGGAGCCCCGCATCAAGGGACCCTCCTCAGCACTGGGGGGAGCTGTCCTCAAACCTGCAGCCAGGGATGGGGGATCTCTTTGGGGAAAATATTGTGCCTCAGAGGTTTAGCAGGAGCAGTTAGGCAGCAAGGATTCTTGAAGAATAGTTTCTTTTCAAATTGTGGAATACCTTTTCAAACGGGTTTCTGCATTCCTAGAAGTGGAGCTTAGAGTCAGGCATACTTGGTCAGAAACAGAGCTGGGAAGTGGGAAGAGATTGATGACCAGAATCTTCTGCTTTAGTGATACAAATCTGGGAATGGTTAATTTTGCAGGAAACAGTACTATCTGTGTGTTTACATTCATAACACTAGAAGTAAAACCTGTCTGTCTGTCTGAAAACAAGGTATTCAAAGCAAGCAAAACATCTGTCTTACATCAGATTAATTTAAACCTGAATAATAATCTAATGTTTTGTTCAAGGTTTCCATCTCTATCATCGATTACCAAAACTCATGCCTGAAAGTTGCATTCTGATTGCCATTGGAGCACTGGTTGGTGCGATCATATTTGTTTCTGATCACAAATCTCCACCAGTGATGACTACAAGTATTTACTTCTTGTATCTCCTTCCACCCATCATCCTGGAGGAAGGTTATTTCATGCCAACTCGTCCATTTTTTGAAAACATTGGGTCCATTCTCTGGTGGTCTGTGCTGGGAGCTCTGCTAAACTCATTTGGAATTGGCCTCTCCCTCTATGGAGTCTGCCAGATTGAAGCCTTTGGCCTGACTGATCTGAACCTGCTGCAGAACCTGCTCTTTGGCAGCATGATTTCAGCGGTGGATCCTGTGGCAGCTCTGGTAGTTTTTGAAGAAGCCTCTGTTAATGAGCAGCTTTACATGATGATCTTTGGAGAGTCACTGCTAAATGATGGCATAACTGTGGTGAGTTTCTTTCCATTCCTTGTGTTCCTCTCTTTGGGTTCTTGTAGCTTGTGTGTTTATTGGATAAAGGTCAAGAGCAGTTCTAATGACATCACAGATAAATTATTTATAGTATGGATACTCCCCTGGCAACATGCAAGTAACTTTTAAATATGTAAACATTGCATCTTATATTCACTCTTTCAAAAACATATTGTTTTAATGCTGCTCAAAGAGGGAAGCAAACACATATACAATAGACATCACAACTGACTCTTGCATCCACTGAAGTGGATGGAAAAGCTACAGCTGATTTTGCTGGTAGGATCAGTGTAAGACAGGAACATTCTTGACACTAGGTAAACAAACAAATAGAAAATAGGACAGCTTAAAGGCAGAAGTCATCAGGTGTAGCAACACAGGAGACCCTGCCTTGTTGCATGCCTTAGAGAGCACTCTACCAAAATTTTAAAAAAGTGAGACGTGGACAACCTGTGGAGGTTGCATAGCTTCCTCCTTCCCCTTATAGGAAATTCCCTGGACACCTTAGACAGGAATTCTAAAATCCACTAATAACTTTGCATAACTCTTTATATCAATAAAAGAAGTGACATCTGACAAATGTTCATCTTCTTGGCTGTCTTATCCCAAGTGTCCAGAAACAATGCTTTTGGAATAAGACCGATTTTGCTTGTTAATTATTTTTTAATAGTAAAAGAATGTTTTTACAGGGATACTTTTCCTAATAGTTTTACCCTTTTATCATTAGTTTTACTAAAACCTAGAGCAACCTGAAATTCTATCTGTAAACCACAACTGACAAAACCACTTAGAACACACGTTTTTCAAGGAAGAAATTTCAAGCAGGAAATTCTTTACTCAGAAACCAACACGACTGCTCACATACTGCAAGTTAAGGAGTTTTGCTAGATAAGATCTTTACAGAAGTTAAATCACAGGAATCTAGACCACGTAAAAAGTATTCAGATACTGTTATACACGAGACACAGCACAACCTGGACTTGTAAAATCTGTACAGAGTTCATTGCTGAAAGGCTTCATGGGAGGAGTATAGTTTATGAGTAATGTGGAAAGGAAAAGGGAGAAATAAGTTTTTGAAGCCACAGCCTGTAGTCATAAATCCTTCCTCTTGGTGAATCAGATGTGGGGCTGATGTAAAACTCAGTGACAAATGTTATTTAACTTTACATGCAATCTGCTTATGCGTTATGGTTGTAACAAAAAAAAATATATATATATCCTCAATGCATCTATCACTTCCACTTGCCTTTTTGGTTCCTTTAAATGAAGACCTCAAAAAGTTATACCTCTCCCTTACTCTGGAAGAGCTTGTTTCATCAGTTTTTTTTGGATGGCTCTCTACCTTGTGTTCTCCTTGTTCCCAGCTGTTATTTATGATGTGGATGCAACTCACGGTGTTATTTACTTGAGCTTTCAGTCAGAATCCTGTTACCACATAAATGTGTAGGGAGAGAAAGCCTTTAAAAATAGTGGTACTAAGGCATTCCTCAGCAGCAGTGGGTGCATTAGCAATAAAGATGAAAGGGCTGTACATGTGGAATGTTGGCTACAGTACTGTGAGTTCCTTCTGTCCCATGTGCCCTCATTTTTGGGGCTCTTCTCACAGCAGCTATGTTGCAATCAATTTGTCAGCTCCTGCTGATGCATTTCTGCTTCATCCATCACTTATCCATTTTCTGTGTGTTCGAGTTTCCAGGTCTCTACCTGAGTTCATGTTTGAGAAGGCTGAACTATTTGTCAGCTGGATGGAACCCAAGAGTTGGCTTTCTCCCCTCTGATACCTCACTTTCTTCTTTAAAGTCTTTAAAACCATTTATCTCAGTTCTCTTATCTTACTGTTTCCTCCCTGCTTCTCTCTTAACAGTTTCCTGTCAGTTAACTCAATGTGTTTAAAAAGATAATATCACCAAGATATATTACACATACATATTTTTGATTGTTTAAAGACAAATATTTTCTGGTTCTCTCCAGTCTGCTTATCTGCTTAATTTTTTTTTTCCCAACAGGAAAAAATGGTATGAATTTTGCTGAACTTGTGTATTAGCTCCCTCTCCTAGATTTAGTTCAATATCCTGGTATGGAAAAAAACCAAAAGAACCCAACACAAAACCAGTACCTTTCCCCATTATCCACTGTAGGGCAGTGTCCGTGGATGGAACAAGAAGGCTCCAGGTCTTGTTAATTGCTTCTTTTCCCAGTTGCCTCTGAGAGGACTGTTAGCATTAGCATAGCACAGACAATAATAGGACTGGTCCTAACTTGTATCATTCATTAATGGAACTTCAAAGTGTTGTTTTGAATGGAGCAGTTTTCATTCAAACCTGAACACAGGTGCAGGACCCTGACTTTGTTGCATCTGCATGTATACAGGTTGTTTCTCAAATAGTAGCTGAGAACCTGTGTCCATCAAGAAAATGAGATTTTCCACTTACTGCTCCATCTCTGAGGTTTGACTTTAGAAACATTGAGAGCACCAACATGTTACGCTGTACTCAAAATGAATCAGCAGTTGACTTTTTTTTCCTAATGGTGCCATCTCTTCCTTGTATGCAGTAGCAGAGCAGTTAAAGAAATCTACAGTACTATGGAGACCAAAGTAATATTAATTTTTTTTTGAGGGGATTTGAATTTATGTCTCTGATGTTGCTGAGGAAGACTTTGACCACTGGCATGTATGGTTGCTAGGAAGGAGGATGGAGATCTCTGCTCCTGCTATGGAAGCTGACCCACAGTGTTTAGACTAAAACTAAATGCATGTCTTCAGAAAGAGTTATTAGAGTGGAAAGGAAGAGTTATCAAGTCTTCCTGCGTTCATGGTTAATGCAGTTATTGAAAATCTTATTTTCTGATGCTTATGACGTGGATGGTATGTGCAATATTTGTATCAGACAGACAGCTGAAGCAGAGACTAGTCCCCAAAGAGATCTCTTGTGGGTGACAGTGTCATGATCTCTCTGCCTCTGCCTGACTCTAACAGTCACCCAATGGTGCACCACTACATGGTAATGTTCCCTCAAAAAATCCCGAAGTGTTGACATTATCAGAGTTGCTAAATGAGGCCAGCTATCAGTCCATCACTTCTTTTTTCAGTGAACAAAGACACCCTAAGCTGATTCAGGCTTCCCTACTGTATAAAGAATTATAGTACTCCATTTACTGGCGTAAACTCTGCAATGTAACCTAGCTGAGCAGCATTCACATGGAGCCTCATTTGTGTGATGCAGAGTGGGATGTTGTACAGAACAGTTTACTCCTACAAAGCATGTTACCAAAAATGGAAATTATGTCATATTTTCATTTTAATGCCAATCCAGTTGTATCATATAGACATTTTAGGAACTAGAAAAAGAGAGAAAAAACTTACTAAATCATTTCCTGAGGATAATTTGCTTTATTCATAAGCCAGCATAGATTCATGCCTTGGTATCATTTATAAGTGTCGTAAGTCTTAGGAAAAGGCTGAAATCTGCAAGAAAGGGGGAAAAGAAAGAAAACAAGCTTTATAATAAAAGTCTATGTGGTAAGTGCAGTAAGGTTTACCCACTGTAGACACATGACCTGTCTTTTTCTTGTCTGCCACTCACTGCAGAGACTAATTTCATATGTGGCCATCAGGAAATCAGCTCTAGGTATTTTCTCACGTGAAACATTTTGTTGTTCTTTGTCCCCCAGAAATATCAACAATGAACCTCCTGGAGAACAGACTGTGTAACACCTCAAGGTCATATGTTTCCAGCAGCAATTTAAGATTAGATAGTAGCTGGGGAATAATTATTATCCTAATGAGCTTGACTCTTCTACCTGCAAATATCTGCTTTAATCTTCTTAATAGCCTTTTGGAATTAACTATATGAAGAAGAAAGGCCAAATAAAATGAGATAAGAAAAATTTTTTTCATTCATTTTTCAGTTTTGAACTAATGCATTGGTGCAACCACTTTGGAGAGGTGGTTTCTTTAAATGTTCCTCAAATTCTCTTAAAAACTGAAAGATTACTTTCATGTGTTACACATTCCCTGTAAGCAGTTTGGACAGCATTTAGCATTAACTGACTGTCAGCAACCTCTAAGACCTTTTCATTACTGTAGAACTCATTAATGTGAAAAACTCTATTAGGTTCTAAAGGAAGGATGAAAGTGGAACATACTGAAAAATTTTCATATGAATTTCTGAAGTAAATAAATTATTGATAATGGAACTATGGGAAATTGATCTGCTCTAAACTAAATGAAATTATCTTTACTGACCAAATTATACAATGTAGCAAATTCAATCTTTCTTTTAATCTGATGTTATTTTCATTTTATTTTGTAATCTCAATCTTTCTAGTAAAAATATTTTTGTGAAGGATCTTCAGACCATTTAGAATGCTTTTGGTTCCCAATTTGAGACTGACACAAAGGTGCTTGGAAGGAGTGTAATAGTAGCCTCAGTCTCACATTATCTCTAGCTAGATACACACATGGAATCAAACCCAAAACATGTGAGGATACAGAGTCTGTTTATCTAGCTAGAGAAAATACGAAACTGAGGCTACCATTTTTCCTCCCCCCCTTCTTTCTCCTACTTCCTCTCCCATTCCCAGTGATGCTTCATGATTTTTATGCATCAAGTACTATTGAAAAACATATAACCTTCCAGAGTCCATCTAATGAAGTGTGTCTAGTCTACTGATCATATAGATGACCTCAAAAGGATTTAAGTCAAGAGTGTAATTCTCAGGTGCTGCCCTGCCCCATCCTGAGTCAGAAAGAGAATGTGGAGTGTAGCATCTAGGGTAGGTAAGGCACCCAGATGGGTTTTCAGCATCTGCTACAAAGACCAATAATTAAGTTTACTTTCAGAAAACAAACCCACAAGAATATTTTCTGTTATTTCAATTGCATTTGATATCCCAGTGTTTTTGCTCTTATTATGTAAACATCTACCCTCCTTTCCTGCTATTTTTCAGGACAGTTAACAGACCTTTAGTCATGGGAGTCATTAAGAACCAGCTGAGATTTCAACTGTTACTTTGCTGAGCTGTCTAAAGCAATTTCAGTCATATATCTACCCCTGCCAAATGAAATAAGTAAGTCTGCCAGGTTCAGAAAGATGCCTGACCACTGTCTCCTTGTTTTTACATGTAGGTTTTATATAATATCTTCATCGCATTCACCCAGATGCACAGGTATGAAGAAATTGAATCCATCGATGTCTTTGCTGGCTTCGCTCGCTTCTTCGTGGTTGGGTTGGGTGGCATATTGTTTGGCATCGTCTTTGGATTTGTTTCAGCCCTCATGACTCGTTTCACCCACAATGTTTCTGCTATTGAACCCCTACTGGTCTTCATGTTCAGCTACTTATCATACTTGTCTGCTGAAACCCTTTACATCTCAGGCATTTTGGCGTGAGTATCCCTAACAGCTTTTTGGAAATACTCGTGAAGGAAGAGGCGTTGTTTTCAGTTTGTTAGAGGCTAGTTTAGTAAAGACATTTTCAGTCTCTGGCCTAGAAAACTGCAGTGAATGGCTTCTAAGGGGTCTGTAAAATGCAGTGGTAACTAGAAAAAGCAAATCCACAGTCAGTGTAGGAATAGATGTTCTATCAAGTAATGGATATCTACTCTGAATCTTTTTAGATTTTTTCCATTGGAAAAATACAGCAAGCTGTGGGTAATATGACTAGTGGTGCCACCATCTGGCTGCTACCTCTGACAAGATAAGTTGAATGAGAGGATGATTTGATAACACACCAGGTATATGCATTTATAAGCTGTATTTATCTACTATCTGTAAGCAGCATGACCATGAAATTGCAAGAGGGATGAAAAGTGGAAAACATAAAAAAGACTGTCCAAGTTCTTGCTTTTGTATACAGCTGTGACCATCAGCTATAATGTGGTTTAGTTGAATTACATTAGGTTTGAATAGCATAGCTGGAACTGAAACTGGGTTAAACCCATAAACTGAGAGCATCAAGCATATATGAACTTATAGTGCACATACTTACATGTGTACATATATATATAAATACTGAAGATCATATTTTGATGTGATCAAGACAGCTCGTTACTGCTGCAATGCTGGTGACTGTTTTCTTAAAGTGCTGTGATGGAGGGGGTGTCTACTGCAGAGAGAAAGCTGGCAGGTCTATTGATTGCAGTAACTGTGGAAAGAATGAGTAAGGGAATATTGTGGGAAGGAAAAAAGATGGCAGCAGGAAAGGAGTCAGATCAGAAGTGGGGAAGCAGGGGTGAAAGTGAGAGACTATGCTATAACTGCTGTAGGTTAATTTTAAATACATCACACCAAAAAAACCCAAATGGAAGCCTGATGATGATAAATGCTCCAGCTAGTGCTGCTGGCAACTGCAGGCTCAGTGTCCAGCTGGTGCGTGGTGGTAGCCTGCATGCCCTGTGTTGACTCTGAGCTTGCATGCTGAAAGGTAGTAAGGGCTTACAGGCTCTGGTAGTCCAGAAAAGAGTTTCCTCTATTGAGGTCAAACTGATTTAAATCTAACAAATATAAGCGTGTGGTTGTTGATGTCCAGACAGGCGTATTTGCTTACCCGAACTTGTCAAACTCAGATTTGTTTAGGTTCAGAGTAGAATTGGCTTTGTAAAAACAATCTTTGCATGACTGCTTTAGGAAGCAATAGCTAAATATTTAGACATATTAAATAAGTACTCAGACAGCATATATTTACATATTTCTGTGCAATTAGACAAAGATGATGAATCTTTTACTGTTCTACATATCTAACACATTTGTTGTGATTAATGCGACTGGCAACATTACTTGAGCAGGGTTAGACATACTCCATAGTGAACACTGATAACATACAGATCAGTACCTACCTGCACTACTCAAAATAATGCTTCCCTGCCTATTCATTATACTAGATATATATCTTTTTCCTTTTCTTCTTATTTTCATTAGAGTGCTGAAATTATTAGTAATAAAAGAATGTTAATATAATTGAGATTTATTATTCTTACTGCTTCATTAAGGAAATTATTGCTTGTTTTAAGGATGGGAACCCTTCTGAATTATTGAGGAATGCATTCATTTTTCACTTGGATCATGAAAGTCTATTATGCATGTGTCTCTGAAAGTCAACAGTATTAAACATTAATGCCTAATGGCCTTGTCTTAGAGTGTCCTTGGACCTGTTAAATGTCTCAGCTCCACTGGAATACCCTTGAGATTTCTTCAGTGGAAATTAAATGAGCGGAAACTAGATGAAGGGTTACTTAATGAACAGTCAGAGTTCTCTGAATTTCCAAGTTTGGAAACATATCATCACAAGAAGTCCCCAAAGATTAAAATAATATCAGGAGAAACCAGATAGATGATGGCATATATGACTAGCATAGTATTTGATCCAGCTATTCATCTACAACTGTAGAAAATGAAGGGGGGGGGAAGCAGAACACCACCCCACCCCCAATAGGGTTGATTGAAGACAACTTCTCCATGTGGTTGTTACCAGTGTGTGTGCTGGGTGGCTGCTGATGCAGGATCTAGTTTTCATCAACAGTTAAGATGTGGAAAACATCCTTTTGCTTTCTTAGGTACATTCCCCACACCCATGGCAACTAAATGTGGGGGAAGGACATGTCTGTAGGATAACTCAGTTTGCCCCTGCTGTACAGCACGGGGCTACAGTGTGATGGACAGTCACTGAAGCTTCCTCTGGCCCTGTTGATTTGCCAGCCATGGGAGTCAGGAAGGTGCTGGGAGCTTTGGCCTCAGCATATGATTACCACCATGTGCTCCCACCACCACCTCAAAGAAGATCACTAAGAGGCAGGTTATGTCCCTCTAACCGATCCACCCCTAGGCTGGTACAAAATTGATTTGCCTTTTGTTTGAGACTCAAATATTTGGTGCTTGGTGGCTGTGTGCTAGGCATTCAGGATAAAACGGACTTTGAACCAGAACACGATGCCCTCACTTCCTTGTCAGGAAGGCTGACTGGTTTGCCTCATTTTTCCTGTATGCAAAATGGATATATAAAACTAAATAAAGATGCTCTTCTATCAAATGCAATAGCTAATTTTATTGAAAAAAATTAAACATTTCCTCATGTTAGGAAGGTCAGAGGCTGGTGAAGTAGAGTTCAAGGAATTAAGGTTGAGGTTTTAACTGAAAAGAAGTTATGGCTGATCTCTCATGTTTTCCCTGATACAGAATGACAGCATGTGCAGTGACAATGAAAAAATACGTGGAGGAGAATGTTTCCCAGAATTCTTATACCACAATAAAATATTTCATGAAGATGCTGAGCAGCGTCAGTGAGACCCTGATTTTTGTGTTCATGGGGGTGTCTACAGTGGGGAAAAACCACGAGTGGAACTGGGCCTTCATTTGCTTTACTCTTCTCTTCTGCCTTATTTGGCGAACACTGAGTAAGTCAGCTTCTGGGGGCAACCTGCTCTCCATCTCTGAAAGAAACTCTTTGGTGCGTAGGTTAGTTCACCCATTCTTCAGTTAAAATCAGAGGAGATTTCTCTGGAGCATGCTGTGGGCAGAAATTTGGATTTGATACCTGCCACCACCTCCTCCAGCATTCAGCCCGTGTCTATATTCCCTTTACATTTGGAGCACAGGCTTGAACTCTGGGCCTGTATTGGCCCAGCATAATCTTCTACTGTATTGAGAAGGAACAAGACCTGTAAGATGATTCATTGGGGCCAGCTGGGCCCTCAAGGGGAAGGTAAAAAAAGGTTGAGAGCAAAAGGCAAGTGCCAGTTGCTGGTGATTACTTGATAAATCAACTGGAGAATGTGCTTTGTCTTCTCTACCAGCCACAAAGAAGTTAAAAATGGCTGAAGATGTGAAGACTGAGGGTACTGTTAACTGCAGTGGCCATGATACTGTGGATGCTAAAATCCTGAAAGTGAGCAAGCCAACAAACAGCAGGATTACAACCTTGGACTCTAAGAAGTAGATTTTACCCAATTGAAGTTATTGAGAATGTGGGAAGGGAATCGGCTGAGGTGCTTGGCTCAAAATACTGATCTGTCTGGTGGCTAACAACATCCCTCAACACAGTACAAGGACTATTATTATTTTAATTTCTTTGTTAATAACCTGGAGGATGGAATGGATTGCACACTGAGTAAGTTCGTGGCTGACCCCAAAGTGCAGGGAGCAGTCAAT
Source organism: Piaya cayana (assembly GCA_013389865.1). Taxonomy (NCBI): domain Eukaryota; kingdom Metazoa; phylum Chordata; class Aves; order Cuculiformes; family Coccyzidae; genus Piaya; species Piaya cayana. Next base: position 101,010 of record WAAB01014549.1, on the reverse strand, counting down.
TGTCTGGATGGCTTCCATTCAAAGGGGCCTGGACAAGCTGGTGAAATGGGCAGAGAGAAAGTTCCAGAAGTTCAAGAAAAGCACATGAAAGGCCTTACACATGGGCTGGAATAAATCCATGCCTCAGTGAAGGCTTGGAGTCTAGTAAGCAGCTCTGCAGAAAAGGACCTGGCCTGGTAGACAACAGGTTGAACACAAGGCAGAATTATGTCCTTGTGCCCTAGGCTATATTAGCAAGAGTGTAGCCAGGAGGTCCAGTGTAGTGTTTCTTCCCCTTTCTTTGCCACTGGTGGAATTGTGTGCTGTCTCCAGAATGCTCCCTCTAGTTCTGCATTCCTCAGTATAGAAAGAACATGGATGTTCTAGAGCAAGTGCAATAGAAACCACCAACCTGTTCAGAGGCTGGAGAACTGCACATATGAGGACAGTCTGAGAGTGCTGGGTCTATGCAGCCTGAGGAAGATACGATACAGGAGAAGCCTTATTGCTTTTGAGAAGTATCCAGTCAGAGGAGAGAGAGAAGATGGAGCCAGACGCTCCCCAGAGGTGCACATCAATAGGACAAGAGGCAACAGACACAAGGTGGAACATAAAAAATTCTGATTAGACAGTAGGATCCCATTTCTTAACATGGGGATGATACAATATTGTAATAGTGGCCCAGCTTTCAGTTCTTAACAGTATTAAAGACTTGACTGGTGCTTTTAGCAATTAGCTCTGCTTTGAGTAAAGACTCGGACTAGATGACCTCCAAAAGTCCTTTACATCTTACAGTACTAACATACGAGAGCAGTGAAATTTTGGTATCAAACATCTGAGATTAAGGTGATATTTATTAAATCTCTTGGATGGCTTATCCCTCATTTAAAATAAATATTGGAGCAGGAAGAAGATATGGACTTGACTCTCAGAGCCCATATATACTTAAAGACCTTTGACTTTTAAGCCTGGGAGCCCTGGAGGAAGGCATTTAACTAGAGAAAAAGAGAGGAAAAGGGGAAAAAAACCTGTGAAAGTTCAAGCATATGCAACTGAACAACTCTACTATACAGGGATGACAAGACTACTCAACAATAGAGGTGATATGATTCTCGTGGGTCAACAGCAAAAATAAAGTAATTCTTTTCTTGCTAATCCCAGGCCAAGCATGGCCTCTGAGTTTTTAAAGGTATATTTTCAGAGTTTATATTGGAATATCCTTCCAAGCAATATAGAAAAAGCACTCTTCTGATAAAAAATCTATTTTGCTGCCACATGTCCATCCTTCTCTCAGACACCAAGGGGAGTGCTAGAGCTTTCCAGAGGAAGGATGAAATATTTTCCACTAAATTTGTTTGCTAGAATGATTATGTCATTTACTCTGAAGCTTAAATAAAGACAGTTGGCCTGAGGGTGATGGTTCACATTTGCAGTTTCAGTCTGAGTAGCTGATGTCTAGCATAGTTATAAGAGCCAAAAAAAAGTGATATCCAGCAACCTACGTAACAGGACGCTGTTACTGGCCTAGCTTCTAATAATCCACCGTGTTTACCAGTGACAGCTGTGTAAAAATAGCACCAGTAATTCTCAGCATTTGTCAACTTTTACTTCAGTAACTTAACAGTTTCCATACAAAACATAAGGTACGTGCTCCTTATTAAAGATGAAGACTAGGAGCAAAGCTGCAGTCCTTACATGGCTACAGTGTGTCTGATTAATTTTAACTCTTATTCAAAGCAAAATGAAATTTGAGAAATAAACAGAGAATTAGAGGCACAATAAGTCTTTTCTGGCAGATTATTTCTCACAAAATAGATTCAGCAGTTGGTAAAAGAGAAACTACAAGAAATCAAAGTCAAAAAGAAAGATCTGTCAATAGCTACCTGTGCCAAATGTTGTTTTGCTTACAATGCTTTCCTTTTCTCCTTCCTTAATAATAATTGTGTTTTTTTCCTTCCTAGGTGTATTTGCTCTCTTCTACATCAGTAACAAGTTCAGAACATATCCCTTTACCTTCAAAGACCAACTTATTATTTCCTACAGTGGTCTTCGAGGAGCCAGCAGCTTCTCTCTTGCATTCCTGCTTCCACTGAATCTCTTCCCAAGAAAAAAATTGTTCATTACTGCTACTCTTGTAGTTATATATTTCACTGTTTTCATCCAAGTAAGCATATTTCTTAATGGATTACTTTTGTGTAATAGAGTTTACTGAAGGCTTCATAGTGAAGATTGCATTGAATTTATTCTTAAACTAGGACAAACTATCGTATTTTACAGTCGCATTTAGCACTGTGTAATTACCTTTTCAGTGCTTTTTAGGTATTATTGAATAACTTTTTCAGAAAGCTTGTATTAATAACCTATGTATTTAAAATATTCAGAGAAGAGAACACTTTCTGCCCCAAATCTCTCCTATTAATGTCACATGCAGTTCCTGACATTTCCAAAATTTCTTCATTAATACTGGAAAACAAATGAGAACATTTGGAAATAATTGCAAAAGAATATTAAAGAAAAATAAAGTTAATAATTCAGATTTATAATTCAGGTTAATTTACACAGTTAAAATATGTTGATAAACAAAATCTTGCTTTAAAAAACACTGGTACATTATTTTTTAAAAGTTTTGAGTTTTAATACTCCTGCAGCTCTGCATACTAGTAATAGATCTTTCCTAATTGACTAAAATTAAGTCCCTTTTTGCTTTCTTTCTGCTTTTTCTAGAAGATGACTAACATTTCAATCATTGTTCCACATGCAGGGAATCACAATCGGACCATTGGTCAAATATCTAGATGTCAAAAAGACCAACAAAAAGGAGTCCATCAATGAAGAAATTCATGTGCGAGTAAGTTTGGGGTTTTTTTTATTTCAGTAGCTGATATCCTAAGAAGAAGAGAAATGGTATTCCAAAAGAGCCAGACAAAGGAAAGCTTTTGGTTGCAGTGACGTTTGTGGATTCAAACACTGTATACTTTTAACAACATTTGGAGGAAATTCTAAGCATAATAATCTAATATATATATAATCTGTATACACAGTGAGTATTACATTATAATGTACTGCGCTTGTCATGGTATTGCAAGGCCCTTACATATTGATACTGGTGACCATGACAGGATAGAAGCATAAAGGCAGTGTTAACAAAATGCACTTGCCATCCTTCCCAGCCAGATTTGTCAGATACCTTTGTTGCCATGTGATGACTGGTCCTAGACACACTGGCAACTTAGGAGTCCTCAATCAAGTTTTATTGAACTAAAATGAGTTGAACCATTGGTCTGCAAATTTAGTTTAAATTTAGTTTAAAATTATTCTTTCCCTCTCTCAAACATTTGCTTTAGTTCTCAAATTACCATTTAGTTCTCAAATTACCATTGTATAAAAATAACAGAAAGACGCTCAAACTGACAATACTATACAAAATGTAAGTACATGCTTTCATATTTACAAGAGGCAGTAGACTTGAAAGTAACAGAAACATTGTGCCTTAAAATTAAGCACATGCAAAGACATTAGTAAAATTAAAATTAAGTCTCAACTGATTTGAATTTGAAGTGGATTTAATTCTTGCTATTTTAACCTTTACACTTAACTTTGAAAGACATTTCTGTGGTAAAAGCATCACTTATAACAATATGTGTATTAGAACTGGCCATTTTTCTGTCTGTTTCTACAATGGAAACATACATAAAATAACTGAAAACTCTGGTAGTTATCAGTGATGAACTCACTACTCTCATGATGATTTGCAAAAGCCTCAGAGGACGTGTTGGTCACGGCAAAGGTTTAGGTGTGTGGTATCTGGACCTGTGACCTTCTGAGGGAGGTCACACATGCAGAAGGGCGACTTGGTTGATAGAACCAATAATTTAATCTGTCGTTTCAGTAGACAAAGAGAACCAGATAATTTGGATCCTCAGCATCATCTTTCATTCAATACCAACCTTTATTTTGGCCTATATATTGATGGGTGATGGTAAGATGATAGTAGACTGACAGGCTTGTAACCTCCATCAAAATGTTACCATTACAGTCAAGCACGGGAGCTGCCACAGTGGGATTTTCGCATGGATTTTTTAGAGAAATGCAGAAGCATTCAAAATTAACTTGCGACCCCCAATTAAAAAAATCTCAAAATCCTGTCAATAATTACATATTTGTGGTGACATTATTTTCTAATAATGGCCACTTAAAATTTTTCCATGTTTGTTTCTGTAGTTGATGGATCACTTGAAGGCTGGTATTGAAGACATATGTGGACACTGGAGTCATTATCAGCTGAGAGATAAGTAAGAATCCCTTATTGCAGACTACTATAATAAAATAACCTATCTATCATGTAAAATACAATAGGTAAATAAAATAGGAAAACAATCTCGTGTCCTATAAACCTAAAATAGCATGAAAATATTGGGGATGTGTGCAATATCTCTTCTTAAAGTGAACTCCTGAGCAACCATTATCTCTTGGGAGTGCAGTGCTTGTATATTGCCTGTTAAATTGCTTCTGCACAAACAAGCAGAAAATAAGCCTTCTGAAAGGAAAGCACACCACGTGAACTCATGCTGCAGGCATCAGCCTGTGCACATAGCTTTGGCATAAATCTGAGATCCATGACAGTGATCCTTTAGGTCTGGATTTAGAACAGAAGCTATGTATAGTGTCAATGCCTCATTGACTTTGCTGTAAGCCTCCACAGCAAATATGATCCCTTGTTGGTGAATACAGATTCAACAATAATTCATCCTTGCAGATACTCAGTAATGTTTAAAACAAGAGTACTGAAGGGAATGCTTGAATTTAAATATCCAGTAGCATAAACAAATGCTTTTAAGCTGCTTTTCACTTAAATGGACAAGGACCTGTGTTGTGTCTTCTGTAAGCACGATGAGACTGTTTTGTGAAGCTTTGTGTCTCTTTCAGGCACTGCCCAGAAGAGCTGGATGCTCTGAGCTGCCGTTCTCCTTACCTGTTCCCTAAGGGAGCTCTGTCACCACTACCTCAGTATGTGAAAGGTGGTGTGGGGAGAGACTAATCTTCCTCTTCCATAAACATTGTATCATGATGCTGTGGACTAAAATTTAAGTTACGCAGAGGCTTCTGTGCTGGAGTCCTCTGTCTCACCTTTCAGCATTGGACCCAAGTAATCCAGCTGGGGGTCTGCTGGGCATGCAGCAACTCCTTCCATGACTAGATTTCTCTCTGTGGAAATCATGAATTGAGTCTGGGAAGAAGGCAACTGGTTGGTACCCAGTTGTTGTCACAACAGCCAATAATGATGTAGCTAGGATGTATACGCGGACTCAGCAGCTAAAATGTCCTCTTGGCTCTAACACTACAGAGATAGCTTTTGGACACCCAACAAGTCCACACCACTGTCTGTGCAGTCAATAAACTAAATAAACCCCTGTAGGACCAGGAATTCCATTCAAATTGCTGAATTTCCACCTGTCAGTGAGAAAACATGATTTCCCCTTATATCATATCTACCTCATATCTGTGAAAAGATCAGGGGCAGATTTAAACAACACTTTGTAAGTGAAAATATTTAATGTAAGAAAATGTTATCAAACAACAAAACACAGACTTTTCTAGGCAACTTTATAGATGTTTAGCATATTTATATCATAATTAATTACCTAAGTGATGACACCACAGGAGAATTTCTGTTACACAGAAAAACATAAAGACCTCTAATCCCAGTGGAAACATTTGCGTACCTCTCTGGATAAAAACTAGCCTTTGTTAAGAAAAAAATACAAACTCTGTAGTGCTTTTCCTAGCGTGGTGGAGCACATTACCTTGCTGTGGTAAACTGTTTATTTTAAAAGAAATTTATCAGATCTGCTGCTGTTCTGCTAAACATCTGCTGGAAAGAACATACCTGTTCCAAAGCACACATTCACATTCAAATTGTGCCACACATTATCAATATTTTATTTTAATCTTCAGTGTGCAAGCACATGGTATTTTGTGGTCCATTCAATTTCTCTGTTAGTCAGAATGCAAAGAAATATATTTTCTCCACTCTAATTGTCAGGATTCAAAATTGCCAGTAACATAATGGGCCCAAACTACTGTAACTGCTGGACCATTTAGAGTCTCTTTGGTGTCTGGATGAATAGACCAGGATTACTGTAAGAGCAGCTGCTGCTGTTATGCCCTACTAAAATACAACATTTGTACAAAAGCATGCAGACTAGCTGTATTATTTTCTGACAAATGTGGCGGTGTTACATGCAAACATACACCCAGCTCTCTTTTGTGCTCTGATTGCAGCTTGTTTCTTTCTTTTGTGTGGTGGGCTTTGCAGTCTCTGTGGACCAGTAGATCATGCCAAATGTCCACCTAAAGGTCTCCACTCACAGGCCTTCAGGAGTCCACAGGTGCCTCCAATTTGGATTCATTTGCCACTGCTGAATTATAAATGTGCACATTTATATGAAGATCAGCTTGTACCACAGGAATAAACATACACTTCCCTTTTTTACAGTTTTATTTAATTTCTCTTTTGCAGATTTAAAAAGTTTGACAATAAATATTTGAAGAAAATCTTAATTAGAGAACACCAGCCTAAATCCAGCCTTGTGTCACTGTACAAAAAGATGGAGATAAAACTGGCCATTGAGATGGCTGAGAGTGGCATGAAAATTTCAAAACCATCCACAGCACCTTTACAGTAAGTACTGACCTCTTAACCCTCTACAGAGTAGGGATAGGAAGGAAGGGGGAAAAAATGAGGAAACATCCAAGGAATTCTATGACTTTAATAGAAATTTAAGAAAAAAAAGACAATTATGAGAAGTTGTTCTGTGCTGGCATTTTGGTGCTCATCATATTTGCACTTTGGCTCTTTGTTCACTGAAAATTAAAACCAGGAGCATTTTCTCTGTTTTATTTCAATGATGGGCAGTTCTGTAGAGGAATCATGAGTCAAGTGCAGAAGCCACTCTGCCGTCTTTAAATTACAGCAGTGGTTCAAGGTGACAGTACTTATCACTTAGGTGACCTGCAGGTATTGCTTATCAATGCTAGATGCTAAGAGAACGGCGGTAGTTTAGAACACAGGTCCTGACTTGATTATACCAATCACAATTTTTTTTGTTGACAGTAGATTTCCTTGTAACATTTGCAGTTATTTTTCTTCAATTTGCAGTCCCTCAAACCACCTTGCTGTATTTTGGTGCTTCTGTACCAAATTTGTGCTATTAAACATTGAAAGCAGCACTGTAGAGATGGACTCCTGGATACAGGTGCAGTATCTTGGGCTGCATAACAAGTAGTATGGACAGCAGGTCGAGGGAGGTAATTCTGCCCCTCTAGTCTACTCTGTTGAGACTCCACATGGAGTCCTGCTTTGAGTTCTGAAGCCCTAAGCACAGGAAGGATATGGACCTGTTGGAGTGGGTGCAGAGGAAGACCACAAAAATGATCAGAGGGATGGAACACCTCTCATGAGGAAAGGCTGAGACAGTTGGGCTTGTTCAGCCTGGAGAAGAGACAGATCCAGGAAAATCTTATTGCAGCCTTTCAATACTTAAAGGGGGCAGGAAAGATAGGGACAAACTTTTTAGTAGGGCCTGTTGTGACAGGACAAGGGACAACAATTTTAAACTAAAAGAGGGTAATTTCAGACTAGATATAAGGAAGAAATGTTTGACAGTGTGGGTGGTGAAACACTGGAACAGGTCTCCCAGAGACATCGTGGATGCCTCATCACTGAAGATTCAAGGACAGGTTAGATGGGGCTCTGGGCAACCCAACTGAGCTGAAGATGTTGCTGCTTTTTGCAAAGGGGTGGACTAGATGACCCTTAAAGGTCTCCTCCAACCCAAACCATTCTGTGATTCTGTGAAACAGTAAAATAATTTGGCATCAGACAGACCAGAGGAGAAAACTGCTGGGATCTCCAAAGCCATCACTAAGGAAATTATTCTCTAGAAGAGAAGCATTTACAAATCTTCACTCTGGCATACTTCAACTTTTGTCCATGTATTTATTCTTACCTTGCAACCTACTGTCCTAATAGAATCATAGAATTGTAGAGTAGTTAGGGTTGGAAGGGACCTTAAAGATTACTAGTTCCAACCCCACTGCCATGGGCAGGGACATCCCACTAGATCAAGCTGCCCAAAGTCCCATCCAACCTGGTCTTGAGCACCTCCAGGGATGGGGCAGCTACAACTTCCCTTGGCAACATGTTCCAGTGTCTCACCAATCTCACGATGAAGAAACTCTTCCTTATGTCTAGTCTAAATATGCCTCTCTCCAGTTTATACCCATTGCCCCCTCGTCCTGTCACTACAAGCCTTTATGAACACTCCCTCTCTAGCTTTCTTGTAGGCCCCTTTCAGGTATTGGAGGGTTCCTATACGATCTCCTCAGAGACTTCTCTTCTAAGTCTGAACAACCCCAGCTCTTTCAGCCTGTTCTCGTATGGAAGGTGCTTCAGTCCTTGGATCATCTTTGTAGGCTCCTCTGGACCTGTTCCAACAGTTCCATACCCTTCTTATGTTAAAGATTCCAGAACTGGACACAGGACTCCAGACCAGGTCTCACAAGAGAGGAGCAGAGGGGCAGAATCACCTCCCTCACCCTGCTGGCCACACTTCTTTGTATGCAGCCCAGGATACAGTTGGCCTTCTGGGCTCTGAGCGCGCACTGCTGGCTCATGTTGAGCTTCTCATCAGACAGCATCCCCGAATCCTTCTCTGCAGGGCAGCTCTCAATCAAATCATTCCCCATTGTGTATTGAAATAGAGGATTACCACAACTGAGGTGCAGAACCTTGCACTTGGCTTTGTTGAGCCTCATGAGGTTCTCACAGGCCCACTTCTCCAGCCTGTCCAGGTCCCTCTGGATGACATCCCATCCTTCTGGTGTGGCCACTACACCATTAGAGCTTGGTGTCATCAGCAAACTTGCTGATGGTGCACTCAGTCTTGCTGTCAATATCATTGATGATGATATTAACCAGCACTGGTCCCAGTACAGACCCCTGAGGGACACCACTTTTCATGGATCTCCATCTGGACTTTGAGCCATTGACCACTATTCTTTGAATATGACCCTCCAACCAGTTTCTTATCCACTGCACCGTCCCCCCATCAAATCCATATCTCTCCAATTTAGAGAGAAGGACATTGTGGGGGACCGTGTCAAAGGCTTTACAGAAGTCTAGATAGATCACATCTGTCAGTTTACCTGTGTCCACTGCCGAGTACAGTGGACATTTTCCTGCTGCCTCTGACAGGACCCAGCATATTTTCTTGAATGTTCATCTCCACCCGCACCAGAAATTTCAAATAACAACTGTTAAATAAAAATCTCTTTTGAAACTCTTTATCTTAATCATGTCATACTGATGTCAACATGCAGCATAAGGCCTAGCCCTTGCCTTTCAAAAATCATTCTTTGCTGAACTGATCACATTTAAAAAAAGATTGTGTGTCTGTCAGGCTCCTTTCTGTCTGCTATATTCCCTTAACTGTTCTGAGCCAAGAGAAAATGTGCAAGGTTAGTAGAAAATCTATGGCAATCAAAACACATTCCCCCTCTTTTCTTGAAGAAGAGAGAAAACAAGACAAATTGCTTTATCGTAGTTCAGAAATTGTCTCCTGAGCTGAGAATTTTGATTGAAAATTATTCTATAATAAGCAGAATTATTTTGGCCAGTTGTACTCCAGCTGTAATTATATTTTACTATGTGTCAACCTCTGATGCACACGTTCTTCTATTGAAGAAGAGTCTTTAAAAATCAAACGTAAATTGCAAAAACGAAGTGCAACCTGTGGCTCAGAAACATTCTGATCCTTGAAGGCTGTGAGATTGTTCAAGGAAAATGAATGTTTTCCTAGCTCTGTTCTTCAATAGGTATATGATGTTGAATACTGAAGGAATCAGGATAGTGAGCTTGTGAGACCTTGTTCTGAGACAATGTAGCAGTTCTCACACCTCCATTCTGCTATCAAATAGGTGGACCTACTTAAGACTGAAAGGCTTCTAAATAGAAGCATTTGTAATTTTTTTTATTGTTATAATTGAAATAGAATATAATTTAAGTCCCTGTCCTCAGCAAGGATAAAAAAATCTGACCAAAAGCAAGTGGAGATTTGAAATCAAATTCCAGCAATATTTGTAGTGCCACAGTAGTAAGAAAACTCTCATTGGCACTTTTGATCAGTTTAGTAGCCTTTAGGCACATGAGGGGAAGTGCTCTATAATAATCAAGGCAGATCTCCATCACTGTGAATTATCATTATTTTCAGAAACTGCATTCATGTTGGTGGGATTCCTGCAGGTGGAGTAGGTGTGCAATATAAGCGAGTATTTCCAGTGCAGACTGGAGAAATTTGCCCATGGACTGTGCAACAAAGAATACACATTTGAATGAAAATACAGCATTTTGTTAAGATGATTTGCAGAAAGTAAGCCTTAGAAACAAGGATGTGAAAGCCCCCTAAAATTAAAAAAAGTACAGCCCACTAGATATAATCAAACCCATGTTTGAATGGCTGTTTATTTGTGCCCAGGGGGGTGGGTCACTGAGGGTTGGGGGTATATGTCCACTGGAGAGTGATGGTTTGACTCTGAGCTTACCTAATGTTGATGTCATATTACTACAATATTGACTTTGGTAAGAGTAAATTTAGAATGTATCAGTACAGGAGAAAAAGAATAAAGTGCCATGTTGTCATTTGTGGTGGTGCAGTTGTGCAAGAGGTGTGCCTGATGAATGTTACTTCCTTCACAGGACTGTTGAAAATTAGTGGAGAGTTCACAAAGTTCAAAATTTTAGATAAAATATATAAAAATAATCTTACAAAGTTCGTGGAAGGCATTTTATCTCCTCCATGTATCAACTATCCTCATGTCTAAAGAAGAAAGAGACTAATTTCAGAGACATAGTCAGTTTTCATGGCATATTATCACCTAAGTATTTTCTTCGTAAATATTATCTCCTGTGCTCTGCTTTGTTGTAACATGCTGGAAGTTTCAGTGAGAACAAAGAAATAAGTTTCAATAAGGATTGCTTTATGAGTTTAGCAACACACCAAACTTGTCTGGGTTTTTTTAAAGTCCTTTTTCATGTATATTGCAAAATGTACAATGTGTTCTTTACTACCATGCCTGTGCATTGTTATCAGTTGGGTAGGTTAATATCTAACCCCATGAAAACAATACACATTTTTTATTTGTGCTCAAGAACAATATAGACTATATTTATGCTCTTTGTTCTCTTGCTATCCCANGCCGAGTACAGTGGACATTTTCCTGCTGCCTCTGACAGGACCCAGCATATTTTCTTGAATGTTCATCTCCACCCGCACCAGAAATTTCAAATAACAACTGTTAAATAAAAATCTCTTTTGAAACTCTTTATCTTAATCATGTCATACTGATGTCAACATGCAGCATAAGGCCTAGCCCTTGCCTTTCAAAAATCATTCTTTGCTGAACTGATCACATTTAAAAAAAGATTGTGTGTCTGTCAGGCTCCTTTCTGTCTGCTATATTCCCTTAACTGTTCTGAGCCAAGAGAAAATGTGCAAGGTTAGTAGAAAATCTATGGCAATCAAAACACATTCCCCCTCTTTTCTTGAAGAAGAGAGAAAACAAGACAAATTGCTTTATCGTAGTTCAGAAATTGTCTCCTGAGCTGAGAATTTTGATTGAAAATTATTCTATAATAAGCAGAATTATTTTGGCCAGTTGTACTCCAGTTGTAATTATATTTTACTATGTGTCAACCTCTGATGCACACGTTCTTCTATTGAAGCAGAGTTTTTAAAAATCAAACGTAAATTGCAAAAACGAAGTGCAACCTGTGGCTCAGAAACATTCTGATCCTTGAAGGCTGTGAGATTGTTCAAGGAAAATGAATGTTTTCCTAGCTCTGTTCTTCAATAGGTATATGATGTTGAATACTGAAGGAATCAGGATAGTGAGCTTGTGAGACCTTGTTCTGAGACAATGTAGCAGTTCTCACACCTCCATTCTGCTATCAAATAAGTGGACCTACTTAAGACTGAAAGGCTTCTAAATAGAAGCATTTGTAATTTTTTTTATTGTTATAATTGAAATAGAATATAATTTAAGTCCCTGTCCTCAGCAAGGATAAAAAAATCTGACCAAAAGCAAGTGGAGATTTGAAATCAAATTCCAGCAATATTTGTAGTGCCACAGTAGTAAGAAAACTCTCATTGGCACTTTTGATCAGTTTAGTAGCCTTTAGGCACATGAGGGGAAGTGCTCTATAATAATCAAGGCAGATCTCCATCACTGTGAATTATCATTATTTTCAGAAACTGCATTCATGTTGGTGGGATTCCTGCAGGTGGAGTAGGTGTGCAATATAAGCGAGTATTTCCAGTGCAGACTGGAGAAATTTGCCCATGGACTGTGCAACAAAGAATACACATTTGAATGAAAATACAGCATTTTGTTATGATGATTTGCAGAATGTAAGCCTTAGAAACAAGGATTTGAAAGCCCCCTACAATTAAAAAAAGCACAGCCCAGTAGATATAATCAAACCTATGTTTGAATGGCTGTTTATTTGTGCCCAGGGGGGTGGGTCGCTGAGGGTTGGGGGTATATGTCCACTGGAGAGTGATGGTTTGACTCTGAGCTTACCTAATGTTGATGTCATATTACTACAATATTGACTTTGGTAAGAGTAAATTTAGAATGTATCAGTACAGGAGAAAAAGAATAAAGTGCCATGTTGTCATTTGTGGTGGTGCAGTTGTGCAAGAGGTGTGCCTGATGAATGTTACTTCCTTCACAGGACTGTTGAAAATTAGTGGAGAGTTCACAAAGTTCAAAATTTTAGATAAAATATATAAAAATAATCTTACAAAGTTCGTGGAAGGCATTTTATCTCCTCCATGTATCAACTATCCTCATGTCTAAAGAAGAAAGAGACTAATTTCAGAGACATAGTCAGTTTTCATGGCATATTATCACCTAAGTATTTTCTTCGTAAATATTATCTCCTGTGCTCTGCTTTGTTGTAACATGCTGGAAGTTTCAGTGAGAACAAAGAAATAAGTTTCAATAAGGATTGCTTTATGAGTTTAGCAACACACCAAACTTGTCTGGGTTTTTTTAAAGTCCTTTTTCATGTATATTGCAAAATGTACAATGTGTTCTTTACTACCATGCCTGTGCATTGTTATCAGTTGGGTAGGTTAATATCTAACCCCATGAAAACAATACACATTTTTTATTTGTGCTCAAGAACAATATAGACTATATTTATGCTCTTTGTTCTCTTGCTATCCCAGCTCAGATGAAACTCAGGGAATTTTGTTTAAGTCACTTTAAGAGCAAAACAATAAGCCTTTAAATTACTTAGGAACATTTCTGTGCTGGTATGTGGAGGGACTGAGGTATGCATCTGGAAAAGAGATGATGTGATGTCTTCCCATTGAGTTCTGCTCACTCTTTCCCCTATTTATTCCCAATGATAAGGTATAAAGATCCTGTGGAGACATTCAGTGAAGTATAGACCAGACAGACAGTTATTCCCTATGATTGCAAAGCCACTTGCATCAATGGTGGCAGTTTCATTTGCATTACACAAATGAGCCAAGACTGCATTTTATAGATGAGTACCTGTTGACAGGTTAGATTACCATCAGTTTGCAGGGCCTGTGCTGGTGTTTGCTTTCCCAGGTCTACTTAAAGTTTGTCTGTTGTCAAAAGCCAGGGGCTGCTGACAACGAAGACACTTGTTTCCCTGCTGTGGAAATTTACATGGGCTGCCCCACAGCCTGCAACACATCAAATCCAGTGTGGAATAAAGGCACATTACATCTAAGACTGGAAACTTGGTGGGATCTGTTGATTCTCTCAGTGTTATCCCAGAGGGCTGAAAACATGTGACACACCAGCCAACAAACCAGCCAGACAATGAACCCACCCACCTGGCCAGGAATTGGGTAATGGTGATAGTCCTGTATCCCCTGCTGGTAGACATCTAGCTTTGTTAGTTGTGCTACTGTTGAGAACTGATGAATGTCAATTACAAATTTATTAGGAAGGATTTGTCAGGGGCAGGATAAGATTTCTGGTCAGATCCAGAAACTGAACCCTTTTCTTTCACTCTGGCTTGCCAGTCAATTAGTGGAAGACTCATGGGTCTCTCATGCCTCAGTGAGATTCTCAATCTATTGGTTACCCCAGCCCTATGCACTGATCTCTTCTCTCTGGCAACCAGAGCTAGGACCCAAGGGAAACACAGGAAGATGTGCCAGGGGAAGTTTATGTTAAATATTAAGAAAAGGTTCTTCAGTCAGGGGGGTGGAGCACTGGAACAGGCTTCCCAGGGAATAGCTCATGGCATCAGGATGTTTTCAAGAATCATTTGGACAACACCCTTAGATGCATGATCTGAATGCCGGGGTTGTCCTGTGCGGGAACAGGAGTTGAACTTCATAATCCTTTGGGTTCCTTCCAACTCAGGATATTCTATGACTGTATGATTTCTACTAAATGAAAAAATAGGCAGATTTGGTCTGATGCACAATGCAAACACATTCCAAAACCTTGAAATATATCAGGGATTAGTTATTATATTTCAGGGACTTTGGGTAGAGCCAGGCAATCAGTGCTCACTGTTCACTTGATGGTAGGAAGCGGTAAAACTTATAGTCCAGACGGCTCATGATGGTCCTACAATTCACAGAATCACAGAATCACTAGGTTGGAAAAGACCCACTGGATCATTGAGTCAAATAATTCCTATCAGACACTAAACTATGCCCCTCAGCACCTCATCCACCCGTGCCTTAAACACCTCCAGGGAAGGCGAATCAACCACCTCCCTGGGCAGCCTGTTCCAGTGACCAATGACACTTTCCATTAAAAATATTTTTCCTAATGTCCAGCCTGAACCTCCTCTGGTGGAGCTTGAGGACAATCCCTCTTATCCTGTCCCCTGTCACTTGGTAGAAGAGGCCAGCACCCTCCTCTCCACAACCTTCTTTCAGGTAGTTATAGAGAGCAATAAGATCTCCCCTCAGCCTCCTCTTCTCAAGGCTAAACAATCCCAGCTCCCTCAGCTGCTCCTTATAAGACCTGTTCTCCAGCCCCCTCACCAACTTTGTTGCTTTTCTCTGAACTCACTCCAGAGCCTCAACATCCTTCTTGTACTGAGGTGCCCAGAACTGAACACAGGATTTGAGGTGCAGTCTCATCAGTGCCAAGTACAGAGGGAGAATAACCTCCCTGGACCTGCTGGTCACACAAAAAAGCAGTGGTAATCTTGTTAAAGTAGCTGCAATTGCAGACTCCAACCTTTTCTCTAGTTTTACAGCATAATCTTAGTTTAGATTGAATCTACCTTCTTTTGCCCTTATTTTTTTAAATTTATTTAAAAGATATAACAAATAAATGCACACAAAGTTCTGTACAATACTGTACATTGATCCTAATCTATTCTTTAGTCACACAACTTACAAGTAACAATTTAACAACATTGCTTACATGAGAACAGTGAATTTTAAAAAAAAAAAAGAGACAAGAAAGTGAAATGCAGAAAGGCAAAAACCAGGAACAACAAGATGAACTCAGGCTGATTCATTCTGGATGATCACTATCTGTCTCCCTTTCTTTTCTTGGGAATTAAGCTAAATGCTAAATCTCACACATTTGAACTAATCTAGCAAAATCAGCTAACATTTCACAGCAGTCCTCATCCATTGTTTTGCTGCTGAAGAGACCAGGCAGCTACATGTGACTGTGAGCTTCTTGTCCCAGTTTGTTAAAAAACAAAGATGGATATCATTTAGGTAGTTCTTTTATTTTATGTGGAGAAACAGGCCTGGTATCTAGGAAACCCTATACGTTCTCCTCACCACAGCGCAAATATCTCAAGCTCCTGAATCAGTATCAGCTTTATTTCTTAAGGATTTGTTGCATTTTCTCAAAGGAGTTAAACCCAGTAGGACTGCAAGGCTCAGACTGCTAGACCATGCTGATAAACATATTCAAACAGAGGCGGAAAAATTCAGTGCCTCCTGAACACAGAGCTGCTTGTTACCCAAACTAATCCTTAAATATGAACTTCCTTATGAAGCTTTGAGAAAGACAAGGAGAATTCCTGCTGTCAGCTGTATTAAAGTTTAGGTCCCATTATTGACTATCTAGAATATTGATAAAACCCGGGAAAGAGCAAAATCTTTTTTTTTTTTAATTCATCTTTTGAGGGTTTCATGGTGTCACCTGTGACTGAAAAGTCCTTCATTGCCTTCCGTGCCTAACATTAAAAACAGATCATGCATCATTTCATGTGAATAGTGTTTATCAAGTCATTAATATCCTATTTGAACTTCTCTTTTATTTACAGAAGTGGTAGTAACCAGCGTGCGCACTGGCTGTCCCCTGCAGAGCTGGAGTCCATGAGAGATGTCCTGGCACATAATCTATATCAAGTGCGACAAAGGGTGCGTAAGCTACCTGCTATCGCACGCTATTTGCAGACCAAACGCTCTTGTTTGCCCTCGCCATATCAACCACGGTGGGTGGTAGCACCAAGACCAGCCCTGGGGTCACGTTGTTGGGGATTGTGGGATCACACGACGGGACAAGAGGGAATGGCCTCAAGCTCCACCAGGGGAGGTTCAGGCTTCACATCAGGAAAAAAAAATTTCACAGAAAGGGTCATTGGGTAATGGAACAGGCTACCCAGGGAGATGGTTGAGTCACCTTCCCTGGAGGAGTTTAAAAGACAAGTGGATGAGGCGCTGAGGGTCATGGTTTAGTGTTTGATAGGAATGGTTGGACTCGGTGATCCAGCGGGTCTTTGCCAACCTGTTGATTCTATGATTCTGTGATCCGACCCGGGAGCTGAACAGGGAAGGTAGTGAGGGAGGAGAAAGAGCCCTGGCTCCGGGCTCGCTCCTGGGTGGAGAAATAGCAGCGCAGGTTTTTTACCACTGTCACGGCAGCGGGGAAAGCCAGGACAAGCTGTGACTGAGCTGGAGAGGTCAGCCTTACCCCGTTACACCGCTCCCCGTGACTCCGAGACTGCCTGCATCCCGGGGCGGGGGGTACTGAGGTCCCCGCTCGAGGCTGGCGGGGCTTGGGGGCGACAGAGGGACGAGTGCGGGGGTTGTTGGGGCTGGAGAGCGGCCATCGGGGGTGAAACACCCCGTGCAGGTGGGTGGATCAGCCAAGGGTAAACATTGCGTGGCTCAAAGTCGGCTGAGGGTAAATCCTGGCACACCCTGGGTCTGCGTGGGAGTTGCAGCTTCCCCGTGTTACAGGAGGAGAAAGGACAAAAAAACCCCCAAACCCGACCGCCTCCAGAGCTTCACTTTACAGCTTTTTGAAGCTGGTGAAAGGGCTGGAGAACAGGATTTATGAGGAATGGCTGAGAGCTGGGGTTGTTTAGCCTCAGGAGGCTGAGAGGAGACCTCATTGTTGTCTGTAACTACCTGAAAGGAGGTTGTGGAGAGGAGGGAGCTGAATGAGAGGAAATGGCCTCAGGCTCCACCAGGGGAGATTTAGGCTGAACATTAGGAAAAACCGTTTCACAGAAAGGGTCATTGGGCACTGGAACAGGCTGCCCAGGGAGGTGGTTGATTCACCTTCCCTGGAGGTGTTTAAGGCACGGGTGGATGAGGTGCTAAGGGGCATGGTTTAGTGTTCGATAAGAATGGCTGGACTTGACGGTCCGGTGGGTCTCTTCCAACCTGGTTATTCTATGATTCTATTTTCCCCTCCTAAAATGAGGGTGATAATTCCCCAGCGGGGATTTGTTTTGCAGAAGTTTGAACTGATTCTGATGCAGCTCGGTGTATAATATCTACTTAATCCAATCTTAGTCTCCAAATATACAACTGAGTACTCTCATACAGCAATGAGTGGTAAATATTGCAGTAACCTTGAAATTCTGCAGATAAATGGAGATAACTCACCTAACACACATTTGCTAGAAAATGCTGGGCCCTGCTCTTTTAAATGTGTTATTATTAATATGATATTCATTCCTAATATTGTTTGATTTCCCATGGCCAATTATACTTATGACATTAATTTCTTATCTTACCAGCAACAATTTGCATATATGGCTGGCTCTCAGATTGCTGAAATCAACTCTGTCTCTTCAGAATCCATTACAGTAATGACTGTTTGCACCAGTCACTTCCTATGTGGTATTGAGAAATGTGCTGTTGGAAATGAAAAATTGCAAGTAAAATAATGCCACTTCTAATACTTCACTTTCAACTCTGAAGGCCTGGTAATGCCTCAGCTCGCCAGACCAGCTTTACAAGGACCTTTACAAGTGAGACTGAGATCAGATTCTGCTTTTTTAAGAGGGCTTGTAAACTGATTTTTTTGTGATAAGGTGGATAGTTATTTCCCAAATTTCACAACATGTCTGCTATAGATTAAGAAGCTTGTCCTTAAAGATGCTCAGTTATAGTGCTACAGACTAGGAGAAGTCTGTCTAGAAAGCTGCCTAGAGGGGCCTGGGGGTGTTGGTTGACAGTTGACTGAACATGAGCCAGCAGTGTGCCCAGGTGGCCAAGAAGGCCAATGGCATCTTGGCTTGTATCAGAAACAGTGTGAACAGCAGGTCCACGGAGGTTNCCTCAAGCTCCACCAGGGGAGATTTAGGCTGGACATTAGGAAAAAGCATTTCACAGAAAGGGTCATTGGGCACTGGCAGAGGCTGCCCAGGGAGGTGGTTGATTCACCTTCCCTGGAGGTGTTTAAGGCACGGGTGGATGAGGTGCTGAGGGGCATGGTTTAGTGTTTGATAGGAATGGTTGGACTCGATGATCCGGTGGGTCTCTTCCAACCTGGTTATTCTATGAATCTATGATAGAGTAATATTAAGGTATCATTTGTCCAAGTATGGAAAGGAAATAGCTATGCATCTCATTCTGGAGATGCATTCTTCTTAACATAGTCTTCTGCTGTCTGATATATCTGCTCCTTGGATCAGCAGTTAGTACCAAGACTCAGTGGTGGGTTAACCAGCTACCTCTCTCTTGGGACCTGCCTCAGATCTATAGCTCCCAGTTATACTAGGATGATGGGAAGATGAGATGATGAGAAGAGGGATGACCAAGGGAGAAGAAGCCCTGAGATACTAACAGCCTTGTAGGTAGGTATATTTTTATGGTGGAGTTTGGAAAGGCAAGAGTCTATTAAAAATGGCATCAAAATCCAGTCTTTGAGGCCCAAGGCTTACAGCTGTGTGTGTGCTTCCTCCCATCTTGCTTTGTGGCAAAGAGATTAGTGCAAGGCTGCATTTTTTCATGTGATACCAAAGAGACCTGCAGTAAGTCAGTGACCATGTTGGAGCAGGTATCCCCTTAGCCCCATAATCGACCAGACTGTACAAGGTTTATTAACACTGAAAGCACAAAGGAAACCAACTGGGTGCATTTTCTGTTTCAGGCGCCAGCATACAACCGACACAACCTGCCTTCCAACACGAATGAGAAACAAGCCCAAGAAATCTTAATACGTCGGCAGCACAGCCTGAGGCTGAGTGGCAGGAAGGGAAACAGCTTACCTTGGGGTGGACCGGTACATGTTGTGTAAACTACTATTCATGTGAAAAATGCCTCTGTTTCTCTGTAAATAAGGAGAGACACACACCCATTATTATATGCTTTTTGCAATAATTGCAATGGATACTTTCCCCAGTGTCTTCATGGAGTGTTTAAGAAGAAAGAGCTTCATGTAGCATGTTCAGAGCAATATTTTTATGTCTTACCTCAATACGTTGGTCAGAAATCAGCTACTATGTCTGTAATTAGTAAGATAATGTAACTTAAACTGTTTTGGCATGTGCAAAACATAGTATAATGACAAAAGGCCTGATGTAAAGACCTTGACACTGATAGTTTGGGCCCTTGATCAGTAAGAGTAAGATGTGTCTGACCAAAAGTAAGCATTAGATAACATAGACATCTACAACTGAGCCAATCACAGTTAAGGAGGAGAAATAAGTTCTTACTGGGTATGTTGATTTTATTTAAAGTTGTCATCTGAAATGAGAAAGGTGAATCTTACAAGAACATATTTCTCTCCACTGACTGTAAAAAGCTGATATGGGTATTATATCAGATACAGACATTTTCACTGGATCTTGTGTTGAGTTCAACCATCCAAACCAAACATTGATCTTATTCAGACCTGTCTAAATCTGCCTGTAAAGATGCAGAGGCACAGCAGAAGGAAGGTATAATCACCCCTTTTTATCATCCCACCAAAGAAGTGCAAATTGTGGAAGCAATCACGGGCACTGAACAAGTTTCTGTCTCCATACACAGGCTAGCACCACAAGCGTACGCTACCTCTCCTTGCCTCAGGGCCCCAGCCAGCCCACCCAACGAAAATCCAGACGTGTTACTTTTACAGGTAATGGAAGTTTTTATCCTTCTACAGCAGTGAAAGTAGCTTGAACAGTTTCTCAGTGGATTTAGCAGTGCTAAATGAACAGGAGGTGATTCTGCCTCTCTGCCTTGCTCTGGTGAGACACCACTTGGAATGCTGCTTCTAGCTCTTGAGCAGCTAGCACAGAAAGGACAAGGACCTGTTGGCATGGGTCCAGAGGAGGGCCACAAAAATGATCAGAGAGGTGGAACCCCTCTCCTATGAGGAAAGGCTGAGAGAATTGTAGTTGTTCAGCCTCAAGAAGAGAAGGCTCCAGGGAGACCTTATTGTGCTCTTTCAGTGCTGAAAGGGGGCTTATAAGCAAAATAGAAACCAACTTTTTAGCAGGGCCTGTTGTGACAGGACATGGGAGATGGTTTTGAAACTAACAGAGGGTAGGTAGATTCAGGCTAGATATATGGAAGACTTTTTTTATGATGAATGGTGAAACTCCAGAACAGGCTGCCCAGAGAGGTTGTAGATGCTTCATCACTAGAAACATTTGAGGTGATGTTGGACAAGTCTATGAGCAACCTGAGTTGAAGATGTTCCTATTCATTGCAGGGGTGTTGGACTAGATGACCTTTAAAGGTATCATCCAATCCAAATTATTCTATAATTCTATGAGTCTATGAAAAGTCCCATGGAAGTCCCTGGGCTCTTTAATTGAGCTACAACCTTCACTTGTATCTTTTTTATCTATGTTGTTCACTGTGTTGTTTTTTGTATATCATTACTGCAGCACTTTCCATGTCATTCCAACACTGCTTCATTTTCTGTTTTTCCCTCTTGCACAAATATTTCTGTGATCCTTGCTGTGGATCATACTCTGTTTATCCTGGCCATGAGGGCATTCATGTAAACTGAAGAAAGCAAATTATTTGTTCCCTGCAGCCCCACAGACATGTATGCACGTGAAATTGTTAAGAGTTGCTGAACCTGAGTCTGCTGCAGCTCCATGCCCCCAGATCCTGCCAGTGAGGCTGAGCAAGTATTCCCAAAAAGGAAAGGGAGAACTCTGTGCAGACTACTCTCCACAGCCAACTCTCTGTGGAGGATGGCTCTCCATGGGACAGCTCTACTCAGCTGGCTCTCCATGGGGACAACTCTGCATAGGGAAGTTAAAGTTAGGGTTGTGGTTGCAGTTAGTGTTAAGGGTAAGGTTAAGGTTGGGGTTTGGAAGATAGTGTGTGAGCCCCTGGGAACACAGCCCCACAGCAGCTGCTGATACCCAGGCCTACACAGATGCACATACACATGCCCAGCCACTCTTCAACTCCAGCCCATGCACTGTAGATCCTTCCAGTAGCTGGTCCTGGACACCCCATTTCCCTTATAGTGGGCTCCTGGATCCCCTGTTCTCCCCTTGCCTCACACACAGGGACATATATGTGACAATGTGTCTCTCTGGTACCTGCTCCAGGTTATGGCCTTACCAGTAGCCAACCACAGACCCAATGGTCTCTTCAGTCACTGGTCTGGACCTCCTGACCCCCTAGTAGTCAACTCCCAGACCTTATGCCCCAGGCACATAATCACTTTAACGCTTGGTTCCTAAGCCTCTTACTCTACTTGATGGCTACTCTGCTGGTTTGATGATTGCTAGTGACTTTGAAATGTGCATACAGCCCAGTCTCTCCAGATGCTGGCATTCAGGCCTCCACAGACGCAGGCACACAGTATGGGGAGCTGTTCACCCAAGAACGTAGTCAGGAGGGCAGTTTAATGAGGGAACAGGAAAGAATGCACTGATGCCACAGAGGGCATTGGCAGACACATGTACTGACCAGCCCCTGTTTACATGAGACCAACCCTTTTTATCCCCTTTTTCCCTCTATTTTCTTGCATTTGTCACTCCCCAAACTATCCTGATCCCTTTATTGCCCTTTGTTTCCTGCCCTAAATACCCCATCATAACTCATGTATGATCCCAAAATGCTCTGCCCAGACATCCCAATAATGATTCTTGTACTCTGCCATCTTTCTCTATGATGTCCCCCATCATTGTGGGTCTCATCTTGCCCATGGGGTTGATCACCCCCATGATAGATCAGGATTAAAGCTCAGGCTCATTCCTCTGGCTGGGCTACTGGGGGCTCTTCCAGTTGCCCATGTGCTTGGAGGCTCCTCTGTGTTTGTGGAAATTAGTCTGTAATCATATGATCTAACAAAAAATCCTGGCAGACGTTGTCACCATGCAGCTGGTGTCTTCTTCCCTACTCCCAGCTTGTTTTCTGTGGATGTTTCTGTAGTAATAAAACTAAACTCCTCTCATAAACTGTTCTAGGATGAGATGAATTGCACATTTGCCAGCAAGTTTGGTTTAGCCTTTATATATAGTTGCTAAGAGGTCAGAAATGACTACAGTTAGATCCTTAAACTGCCTGTCAGCTGTTTCTGCCATTTATACAAGTGAATTATTTCTTTGACAGTATATATCATTCATACTTTGTAGCAGTGATGCCCCAAAGGGCTAAGTAGAAGCCCTTCAAATCTGAGAATAACTTTCACATTTTATTTGCTGGTGGTGAGGTATGCCCATACAGCCTAACAGAAGCAGGTTCTACTGTTAAAGAAATCTGTGGCCTTGTTCAGTAAAAGTAAATGCTAGCGCACATGCTTTTACTTTGCACAAACTGTGAAGTAAACATTTGCTTGAAATAGTTTAGAAGTTATTTATCTGCACCAACTTGATGAATTTTGACTGGGTGACTATACCAAATAAACATACGCTTTAATTGCAGCAGGATATAGTCTAATTTCATTATTCATGGACATTTGTTTTTACCTTCTAAAATCTCCTGGCTTGTTAGGTGCTGTATCTTGAATTAACTTGTTTGCTACTGCACAGTCAGACTAGAAGTGACTTTAAAAAAGGTAAAAAAAGTATATTCTGTATACTCAACAAAATGAGACAGCCAGTTCCTGGCCTATTGCAGGCAAATCTTTATTGTGTACTTGTTGCAAAGAAAGCTGGTAGGAGCAGGTCTGACACACCCAATGTAATCAAAGCGCCCTAGAGTCAAACTCCTGGTTTCAGGTGAAACTGTTTTCTTCCCAGTTGTTAATCCCAGGTGACTGGTAAACTTGACTTTCGGTAGCACTATAGTCTTCTCTTTGGTCACTTTTTCTGTCTTCTGCTGTGGTTTTCACAATGCTTTTCATCCGTGGGACTAGGTAGACTTGTGAAATTTTTAGAAAATTGAGAGCTATTATACATAAAGCAGCAATGTGAAGGCTTTGAGAAGCTCTGTGAGGCACTAAAAGATAGCTGAATGTGCTTATTCGCTGGAGTTTTGGGGTGGAGGCAAGATCAATAAAATCTTTCAAACACCGACTTTGGAATCAAAATAAAAATTTAGAGCTATTTTTAGTTCTTGACTGCCATCTTAGTCTGTAGAAGTTGTTTTAAATGCTTATGTTCCAGGGTTTAAAACCATAATGCATTTTTGTATTGAATATCCTTTAACTCATCTTGACAATAACATGGTGTTTCTCTTTTCTCTTCTTCAAAATGTGAATTATTTGTCTATTTTCCTTCAGATCACCACAGAAGTGGCTCTGATGCTGCTTTCCCAGCTACGATGAGAACCCGTCCCCGGCTACAGCCGCTTAAAGAAAGGCACCACTGGGAAGAGCTGATTCCAATGGCACACTTGGAAAGACAAACCGGCCCATCCAATCTGTCAGGTCAAAGAAGAAGTTCAGTCAGCCAGCGTCATTTCAAGGGAGCAGGAAGTCTAGCTGTAAAACCAAATTCTAGATTAACTGTGCAAGAAGTAGAGGAGTATGAGTCAGAAGAAGAGACAGAAATGATGGCACCAGCCAGGCCATTAGACATATGAGGAGAAGAGAAGAGCAGTGTTTGCATCTCTAGGGCTCTTTGTGCCCTGCTGCAGAGAAAATAACAAGGCTCTAATATGAACCAAACCACAATTTTCCTTTTGGGACCAGTGCACTCGTTCTTGTATCACTTTCAACTACTCTATCGAGGTACTTAGTGGCTCAGAGAAGACTCAGATTCTTATATGTTTATATTAAGCTTTGTTTCCAACAGAACACTGCAGAAAAGAGAGTAACATGATCTTTGTAGAGGCTTGGATGTGGATTTAAATGACGATAGTAGGACACATGCAGTGCTATAGGTGGAATCTGATATTAACTTCCTGTGTTCTGTGCTATGACCTAAATCCAGAAGAAAGAAACACTGAAGGAAATACTTGACACATGAGTACCCAGATTGCTTTCCATTTGGATCTGTGTGCCTATACTCCAGTCTCAATGCTGGATCTCCAATGTGGTAGGAAAAGCAACAAGTTGTAATCTTACGTCATTTTGGATAAAGTCTGAAATCACAGACACCTAGTTCCCCTGATGGAGCTCTCTTCTGCAAAATGGAAACAGCATTGCCACTGTCATCTGCCTTGAAACTGTAGGTGAGCAGATTTTGTCCAAAGGGTTGATTTGAGTCTGAAAGTCCATAACCCCATCCTTACAAATACACTAAACTCAAATCCACAACTGAGAAATGCACCAAGTTCAGTCATGTTTTCTTCAAGTTTCCCTCTCTTCCACTTAGAGCTTGCTTACCTGTCCAGCTCAAGCTCTGTAAATGCTGCTGTAAGAGTCAGAAAGGTAAGAATTAGCCATACCAGTGCCACCTTTCTATTTCTTTTTCTTTTCTATATTACTATTAAGTGCTTGTATGTACTTGTCCAGAAAAGACTTCTAAGTGTAAGATATGAGTTCACCCAGGACAGGTAGCATCTAAACTAACAAATTTGAAACTGCCACCAGAGGAAAAACTTAAAAAGCCCTTTCCCCACCTTTTCTCCTCTTTGCAGCTTTTGTGTTTAGCAGGTCACAATGAATCATCTATACTGAAATTGTACTAAGCATTATGGAACTTCAGCTCTGTTTCCATTTCCTCTTTGTGCCACACAAATTATACAGCTTCCTTTTATGAAAGCAGTGGCACATTATTAAAAGAGAGTAGTAATTGGTGTTAGTACTGACACTTAATAAGTAATGGAATACAGTTCTGTACCTGAAAATCAATGAATAAACGCAGTTCCACCAGAAGAGGAAATGCTGTGTGTAGTTTATAAACAAGAGCCTTGTGCCAGATCTCAATCCTGTAGTAAGTTATATTGACATACCATAAATCACAATGAAAACATTATTTTAAGTAAAAGAGTTATCATAAAAATCAGGTGTGAGATTGCACTGTAAGCCACCCAGTTGCACGTGAAATTTAATTGAAGGCAGAATCAGTGCCCATGTGATATAGTCCTTAAGACCACAGAGCTGACATAGGTTCTTGAAGCAGGATGATGGAGGTGCTTCTGCATTGCAGAGTGGTGATAGGATGGAATCTACAAAACTGACTGGTGGGTGATGTGAACTACAGGCAATCCTTGGGGACAGCCATGAAGAAAAAGTGGAAATCTGTGAGGAGAGTGAAAAAAGGATACTGTCTCATCTTCAAAGGGAGGCTCAGGAGAGAGATTAAACAGAGGAATTACTGTGAGCTGCAAATTCAGCATTTCCTCTGTAAGAAGATTTGGTCCACATGTTGTTTGGGAGAGTTGGACAGATACAAACTGTGTGAGACAAGGAAGATTAATGAGACGTCTGAAGTGCCATGGAAAGGGACTAGATATACAACATGAAAAAGTGGAGTTCACGCAATTTGGTCTAGGTATGTTCAAAAGGCATGCTTAAAACGGACTCCTAAAGTTTTTATTAAATATTGCAAAAGTCATGGAGCATTTATAAAATTTCCCATTATAAGTAGGAAGTAAAGGGTTCAATTTCAATAAAAACCAAGAAAAATAATTCAGTCTTTCTAATACACAAATAAAGTTAGAGTGTGACCACAGTCAAATCTCTCATTTTGATTTCATTCCTAATCTTTCCTCTGACGAAATCAGTGAGCCAGATCTTCAGAGTGTAAAGCCATAGAGCATCTAGAAGTTAAAAGAGCTCTCTCAGCTTTTGCAGTCTGTCCATTCAACCTGTAAAGTCTATTTTTAGTTTTCTTTCCTAGCAATTAGAAAATAGGACTGGAAGAAAATTTCCTTCTGTGCCATTAGTTGTTCTTAATGGTTTTGCTGGCCATTAGCCAACTAGCAACACTGCAGATGCCTGTATAAAATACCTTCTAATATATAAAGTTGCTCAGTTTATTTGTTTTCATGGACATTTCATACTTATGGACAAAAGAGTTCTTCTTAAAGAAGCAGATGTACTATGTTTTAAATAGCAAAAAACTATAGCAAAATTTCATTACAAGTAACTTACACTGTGTCTATAGGCTCTCAGACCTGGTCCGTAAAGAAAACAGAAGTGGTTTAGGGCATGAATTTAAATCCACTGTCTATGTCCATACTTAAACTTTTTAATCTGGTCCATATTCAATAACCTTGTGTTGATAAATTACAAAGGTAAGTTAGTTAAAAATGTCCTTTTTAAAATTTTATATTGGTACAGTGATGTTTACTCAGGAAGTTAAATTGTACTCACATTTAAGGTGAACTGGCACAGGAAAGTCATGACCAGAAGGTTAAGAATTATTATTCAAAAATCCAGAGAGAAAATAAGGAGTTTAGACTGTTTCATAGGGAAAAGGAGGACTGTGCAGGACAAAAGATCTTCTGGAAGAAATAATAATGAAAAGCCTGTACAAATAAAAGACAAAATACACTTGAACAGAACTTGCTAACCAACAAGAAAAATAAGACAATAATAATAACAGTGATGTCAAGAAAATATTTTAATAGTAGAAGTGACAATAGTCAAACATATATTGCTGAAAAAGAGAAGGAGTCATCAATGGCAATAGCACATTGTGAGCAACCAACAGTACTTCCATATTTATTGCACAGTGTGATTAACTGTTAGATCCTGTTGTACTTGCTGCAGCTGTTACTCTTCAACTAATATCCTAGAAACCTGTAGTCAAAGGAAGATCTCTTCCTCAGAGAGCTTACCATCAAGGATGTGGCAGCGAGAGGAGCACAGGCAATCAGAAAGTGACAGCGGCTAGCTCAGGGAGCACCCAACCTGTTACCTCCAGAAATACCATTTGACAGAGTGCACAGAAAGAAGACATCCCCATGGTCCCTCTTCAAGGTGGGTATTGTGCCCACTGGGAACGTCTGCAACTCCTTGATCAGGGTTGCTGCCCCCTGTACAGCACCTGGGGAAACAACATGCTGGTTATGTGATAATGCCAGCGAGCAGGATTGGAAGGGATGCTACAAAGGACCTAAAAGTAGTTTGTGTGGCACATCAAGGGACAGTACCAGGGAAGGAGTGCAGAAGCAGGGGGATAATTCTTCTCAAACCATCGCTTGAAATTCAGGTGAGTGGAGCAAGCATCTGTCCATCAAAGCTACAGAGGAGAAGCTGTAATAGTTGGAAAAGAACCAACGCCCTGCCCTGGCAGTAGCTGTAGATTAACTTATTTACTGCTGCACATGTGAGCCAAGAAAGTAGGTGAACTTAAAAGACAAAAGTTAGTTCAGATGTTTTTAGAATAATTAAGGAGGTTTATGTGAGATTCAAAAAAGTAGGCTAGGGTTTCAGATTGGAGAGACTGATACAGAGCTAGTAACTGTGACCACCTACAGCGTGAGGAGGATAGCTCAATGTTTATTTATGTGTGAGGCAGTCAGAGAGAGAGGACTAGTGATATCTGCAGGGGAAATCATCAAATTGCCTTTTCATAACAGAAGATGAAAACAGTTGTGATATTATTCTTATTTTCTTGCTGGTATGTTGGTTTTTTGGAACTGACATTTCAAGGTTTTTCCTGCAGCAATTAGGCCTGAAAACTCATGGGTTTTGTGTCCTGTGAATGGAAACTATTATTTGAAAACCCGTGGGTGACTGGAAAATATAACAAATATTTCATAGGTACTTTTTCTAATTTTTCTGTCTACATGTATGGATAGAACACAAACATTAGGAGTGGAAAACCAGATTACCTTATCTTTATATTTTGTTTGTTTTTTAGGTAAGACAATTACATTTATTGCTTTGCCAAACCATTGTACTTAAGAACTGTAAAATTAGAGTGTAAGGTAATATGAGTAATATTCTAAACCAGTTAAGAGGAGTGGAGATCTATTGAGCTGAGTCTCCTAATTTATTTCCTTTTGAGAATCTATCTCAATGTTAATCATAAGTGAAACTTTTTTTTATCCTGCTTTGGTTTCATAGGTGTGGAAATTCTAAAGTTATTATCAGTTCTTGTGTACTTCCAGTACACCCTTCCTCCTGGAAAAAATTAAGCTTCTACTACATTTCAAGCATAAGACATGAGACATGGACAGGAGAAAACTGTGCCAACCTCTGATTTTCATAGTTTTCTTTCTTTGTCAGTACAGATTTGCAGATACATGAGTAGCAAACAGCTGGTCAGCAACAGATACTCAAACTGAATATCAACCGTGGGTTTTTTGGTACCATTCTTGTGGAAGCAAGTTAGGAAAAAAGAAGTATCTGTCAAGAATAGCCACGATGAGCTGGGTGGGCACAGGTATTAGTTATCTGTGACATCACTTTTATACATGCAAACACAAGTCGAAACATTAGACATCTGTTCAGTGCTTTTCCATCAGTAACGTTCCTCCAGGTAGAAAATTATCATAAAGGAAGCTTGAAGCTAAACTGCTTTTTTTTTTTGCTGGCATGTATATCAGATATGAATTTGCTCTACTGTATTATCACTAGTGATAACAGGTGAAAATAATGAGTTATGCATAAATGCCACAGCAAAAGGCTCTTATTTTTTAAGATATCTCGGAATAAAACCTATAGCCCTCTAGCTAGTTTTATTCATGCCTTTGTTTTAGGGCAAGTTTCTCATCTTACACCGAGTAAGAAAACAATATATAATTGAAAACCAGCTGCTCAAATATATTCAGCTTCAATTTTACATGATGATGAATAGTGATAATACTTGCAGTAGTGTACAGCGTCTTCCAGGTGCTATATACACACAAAGCACAGATGGTACTGAGGTAGGACATTCTGAGAATTAGGCCAGTTTTAAAATCCCATGTGAAAGGTGCAGAAACTTGTGCAAAACAAATGAACTGTGTAAGTGATACAGGAAAAGTGCCAGGAACTGAAAAAGAGACCCTGGTTCCTTGATCCCAAGTCTGCCTTTGCCTCCCGTAGGTTTTCAGATGACCTAAGTCTTGCAGAAAGCAACAAAAGAACAAGGTGAAACTCTTCTAGCTCTCACCAGAAAAAAAAAAAAAGGAACAACCTGGACCAAAATCATATTGTTTGTGTGTTGCTTCAAGCCAGTTATTGGGATCTACTGTTTACAAACACCCAATGCCCTAAAAGACATCAGAATTTTTTTTGCCACATTTAAATTATATGTATATAATGTGAAAAAGATTTCTTTCCTTCATTCATCTTCCCCTAGTACATTTACTGTTGATCCTTTCAAAAAAACCAGATTTGTTCTGCATGTTTTTCTTAGGTACAAAAACCAGGTAGCATTCAAGGAGCTTTCAAGGAGTGAATATGCTATAGTGAGCAGACTTCTTTTCATTGGCATCTGGAACAGAAACTCTTGGAAGTTACTTATCCTCCGTTTTGGCCTGGTGAGGAAAGGAGACTGTAGTTGTTTAGTTGTTTAGACCTAGTAGAAACCACTTCAGCTTTCTTTGCCTCTGTCATTTGTACAATAGGTGTAAAGATACTCAGGGCTAAACTGTACCCAGGTGCCTCAAGTCATCTGAGTTGCCAGATTTGGCACAGAAACCACAGGAGTCCTTTGATCCCTGGATCAGCAGATGGAGGCCAAGAAGTACTTACGGAGCACCTTTCTGGCAGATGGACTGCACGCCCTGGGCTGGACTTGCTGGGGATCTGCACAAGGCATCAAGTGGTGCAAATCAGTTGAACATATGTGGATGAATACCTTGCCGTGATCTGAAGAAGAACTTAAACTCCACTGACTCCAGCAAGGCTTAGACATCTACCCCATATGCAGAGCCCTTTGTGGTGAACATCTACATGCAGCTTACTGAGCATAAAGTGGAATTCCATTATACTCACCCTTTAAGCAATTTTGACACCTGTGAAGAAGCTAGACATTGTGACTGCTTTAGGTTTGAGATGAAACTTCTTTTCTTCCTCAATAAACTAGGGTATTTCTGCATGTACACTTACAGAAGTAGTATGCAGCTTTTTTAACCATGTCTCACTGTGTACAGCTCCTACATTCTGTTTATTTCTAAAGGACTCTGTCTCAAGTGAATTTAGCTCAATCTGCTGTAATGGGTTTAGCAATAGAAAATAACAAAGCTCACATTACTGCTGGCTCAAATGGACCCTTTGGCTTGAATTCATCTTAATGATAAATATCACAAAATCTTTCTCCATCATTTTCATAAGTATGCAAACATAGATTCAAATGAAAGAGATGACTGCTGAGAAATTTGTTAATCAAGCCTTATCAGTTTGAAGGAGCTCTTTCAGGAGCTTTTTTCTTATTTTCCCCTAATGCAAAAATGCCTGATACTGATCTACCAAGCACTGCAGAACAGATATAACATCCAGTGCCAAGACCAGATTTAGACTTCTGGTTCCTAGGTAATGAAAAGAAAGACTGGTGTAGTGATAAAGCTCAAAACTTCATTGCAAACAAGCTTGCATGAATTAGATTAAATTCCAAAGCTAAATCAATTCTCATTATTATCATTGTTGTTGTTATTATTATTGCTTTGTGGTTTTCTTTCCTCGGCCTCTCACTATGTGTAAATTTTCGTGTACCAGTCTCTGATGGAGAAACTAAAACTCTCCCAGATGAGAGCATTAATTGTTCTGCTTATATACTGGAAAAGGTATGCTTTCACCAAAGAGGAAAAGAGCTGCAGTGACCTCTGTTGATGAAATTAAGCAATGTATTTAAAGAGTCAAAAAAGATATGGGTACATTCACGTCACCTTTTGGGGTTAAATGGGACCGATAGCAAACTGTGCAAAGAGGGAGTGGCTTTCAGGTTGTGTATGAAAACAAGTATGTCCCAACAGCCACTGAAGTCAGAATCCTCATCAGCATAGTTGCTTTTAAAAAACTATTTGTAGAGAGTTTACAATTTGTTTCTTTTTTTAGTGTGTAATTAAAAACTATTGGCATGAAGAGAGAGGATTTAACACACTAGGGGAGATGTGGGGTGTTTTTTTTTCCAAGTAATGTACTGCATTCCAGAACTTTTTATTGCCAAAGGAAAACATCATGCCTGTATGTATTACGTGATCTGAATTTAGTGACCAGTTCCTTGTGCCAGCCTGATACACGGTATTCTTGAAGTTTTGAGGCAAAGGAGCTTTCCATTTGGCAGACTGCCTGTGTCAGAGAGAAGTATCTAGGAACTGTCATGCCTTTATGACCAAGAATTTGGAACATGTCTCTATGGGCTAGTTCTGATCCAGGAAAATGATTAGACACAAAAATACCCACAAGGATATGGACTTCAATGCTTCACTTCAAGGCTGGGAGTAGTCTTAGTAAAGCCAGGCATTTAAGGATTGATCCTGCATGACTGAAGTTATTGAATGCAATAAGAGAACTTCCATTAAGAACTGAGTGGCTTGTAGATATTGGGATATTACATCCTTATTTTTTTTCAGAATTGTGACTTTGCTAAGGACTGCTCAGTATAACTGAAGTGTAATTGAGAGTCAGGGCTTCATCCTGTTCAGAGTTATTTTATATTTCTGAGCTACCCAGTAAGCAATGGGTACCCACACTGGCTTTTCTAGTAGTCATAGAATCATAGAATGGTTTGAGTTGGAAGGGACCTTAAAGATCATCTGGTTCCAACCCTACTCCTAANTTCTTCACAATATCTAATCTAAATCTACCCTCTTTCAGCTTAAAACCGTTACCCTTTGTCCTATCACTACACCCCAGCAATACACATTGGTATCTTTTTCCTTCTGCATCTTGGGTTGTGGCAGGTCTGACCATCATCACAAAACTGGGAGTTTTCCCATTTCAGGTATATTAAGTTGTTAATCCCTTCATCAGTGCCCAAGAAGTTTAAATTTTTAGTATGCTTTCAGAACCACCATTCTCTCTCTGATCCAAAAGTGTCCTTCTCACAAAAGACAGACGGATGTTGGTAATGACACTTCAATAGTATCCACTATGTTATCTTCATTCAGGCTTTAGAGAGAATAATTTCTGTGAGTGTAAGGAGGGAAAAAAGCTGGTTTTAGTAAAAGGTATGAGAAGCTTTACATAAAGCAATATCTTATATTGAAATAGATAAAATCAGAAAATTAAATAATAGATCAGATCATTACGATATCATTAACTGGATATTAGAGGTGTAATTGCTCTTCCAGTCTTAGGACATTAAGATACACAACATGTAAAGTATTAAAATCAATCTTAATTTGCATATGTTATAGGTGCTATAAATGTTATAACATCTTGTACAAATTTCACAACAAAGCCAAATATTGCAGCTACCTGTTTGAGAACTTCATGCTGCCAAGAATGAAGAAGTATTGATTTATCTTCCATATATAATTAATGATCCTTGCAAAGTTCTTCACTGACTTCTGGGAAATTATGTCAGATTTTTTTCACTCTGCATGAGCCTGAGAAATTTGTAGAAAGTGATCAGGATGGGAAGTACAGCTGGGTGGTAGGTTGGATCAAAGATTTCTTTGCCTCAATGTATTTATCTGCAAAGACCTCTACATGTTAAAGGACTCCAATTACCCACCCACTGACTCTTCCAAATATACCCCAAGGAAAAGCTCTATTCCTGGAATGGTTTATACATTCAGTAAATGAATTCTATGGTAGAATAACACATAGGACCATTCTATGTAAACAATAATTATTTTCCGCTAAACTTATTTTGTGATAGGACAATTATATTTTTATTAGGTTGCTTGATATAATTCTAAAATATTTGTAGTGTTTTATATAGCTACCACTTTTTACACTGCAGTTCTTTGCCTCAATGTATTTATTATATGTGCTAAAACTGAGCCCCAGTTCCATATGTCTTAGCTTTGCTACCCCAGTTCCATGTGTCTTAGCTTTGCTACCTCAAGTATGGTTTGGGAAGCAGGTTGTAACTCAAAAGGAATCAAAATACTTTATTGCCATTTTTCTACTCTGCATTCTTATTACTGAGCATCTGGGTTTTATAATTAAGTACTTTTCCGTTTAATCTTACAGTGCGTTTATGAACAAGTTCCTGAGTGGTTATGTATCAGTTTTCAAAGTCAGCTCTCTTGGCGTATCTTATAGAAAAGAAAGGAAAAAGTCAGCAGTCATCTTTTTTTACATCTGGAAAAGTATCTTTTTTCATACAATTATAACTGTTTGACAGGAATTTGCTCAAAGTTAAAGAATATCTTTGGATGGAGATTAAAAATGGAAAATTACATCTTCAGAGATGTACTTTTCTTTAAATTACTAGTATGTGAAAACTGTTTTGGAACTTTAATTGCTGCTACGGTCTTACTACAAAATAAACTTCACAATAAACCCTGGCTGATCCTTATCTATAACCAAAAATCTCCACACTGGTAAGAGTATAATATAGGGTGAAAATCATATTTGGATTTGGATTTTTTTTTCAACTGAGTTCAACAAGACAGGATTTCCTCTTTCAGATTGCCCCAAACCTCTTCTCTGCGTATGTGGAGATTATCTGGATCCTGCAATAATTGCTGGTTGGGTCAACTGCATGATTTTTTACAGTGGGGGAACTTACATACTTTCTGGTTTTGGCCTCACAGAAGAAGTTGGGCATGATTTCTCAGGGTAAACTTGACAATCCAAACCCTGCGTTTGAGTGACCTCCCGAGTCAGAAGCCAACTTCTCTGCTCCATGCCAGCTCTGAACCCTAACAATTATGCCTGTTTCCAAAAACTGCATCTGAACTTTCCTGTCTTTTGACTATTGTGATTTTGGCATTTTGCATCTCTCTGTTCATCCTGTTTTAGCATGTTGCAGGTGGGATAAACCTGAGGTTCAACCCCAGGAGAGAAGGCTTCATTGAAAACTCTCAGAGTAGTGATCATCACAAAGCTGACAGGTAAAATCCCTTCTAATCACAGAATTACAGAATGATTGAGGAGGGACCTCTGAAGGTCATCCAGTTCATGTCTTCGTCCATGTCTTCTTTCCCCTCTTGTGAGTAGTCACTTGGGGAAGACCTGGACACTGCACTTAGCTATGCACTTCTTAACAATAGCCAAAACTCACATTCCATCCTGTCCTATAAGAGAAAATCATGAAAAGAGGTACATGCTGTGAACAGTGAGGGAGGAGGCACCTTGCTCAGCTTGGCCTATGATTTTAATAGAAGCAGCAGGACAAATGAGGTGTTGGAATCCACCACATCTGGCTTCAGATGTGGGCATCAGCCTGTCATGCCTGGGCTCCTTTCATAGCTCAATTGTAGGAGTCAGCATCTACAGGCAGTGATTGATTGCCCTTTTGACATGCTTGCTGCTTTCCAGGAGCTCTAAATAGAGGCCATGGTGACAAGCTAGGGTATAGATGCCATTGCTAAAGGATAGATTAAAATCTAAAATTAAATTATGACTAAGGAGTTGAAGGGGTTTTACCCAGTTCTGGTCTTTCTATGAGCAGCATCTGTACCCATTTTACATGATGCTAGGGCTGAACTGGTGAGCAGTTGTTAAAAGCATACTGATACTTTTTACTGTAGTTCTGTAGCCAGAAACTT
The DNA here is from genome assembly GCA_013389865.1 of Piaya cayana. Lineage (NCBI taxonomy): Eukaryota > Metazoa > Chordata > Aves > Cuculiformes > Coccyzidae > Piaya > Piaya cayana. The sequence goes on along the minus strand of WAAB01014549.1, from coordinate 65,872 downwards.
GCATTAGGTCTAAAAAAAAAAGCCATTTCCAGAACGGGAACGTTTGTATCATGAGCCTTGTGCCTATGTTGATCTAAGCAGTTCAGCAGTTTTGCCCTAAGAACCTATCTGCCTGCATGTGCCTTGCCCTAAGCTAGACTAGGGGTATCTATGCCAGGGCTGGACTATATGTAGGATCAAAAATGTGTTAATCCCCTGCTGCTGGACTTAATACAGCTTCAAGTTTCAAGGCATTTGACTTCTACAGAAGGAAAAACAGGTCAGACTGATTTCTCTTTTCTCTCTGAGGTTTTTCAGATATCTAACTTGTCTGGTTTACTTCAAACACTGTGGGATTTATTTTTTTTTTTTTGCTACCATTACAGTATTGCCACCAGGAGGACCAAACTGCTTATGTGACAAACTTACTTCACCACAAGACAAGCAGAGATTGATTGCACAGGCCAGATATGTAGTCTCTGTTCCTCTCCTCAGAAATGTCATTGTTAGTTTCCTGGTGTTTTCGAAGGAACCTACAAAAGCAAATGGGATTTACTTATCTCTGTGTATCAAGAAATGATAGCTCCATTGGCCAATTCTTTCAGAATTTTTTGCTAATTCTATTTTTTTGGCAGTACATTCCTTCCTCAGGAAATGTAGATGATGTGTCATGCAGGAGGAGGAGTTAAAGAATACCGGTAGTTAATTACTGTGAACATAATTGCTCTACTTTTTTTCCATGATGTAATGTTCCAAGAAAGATTGTTGCACAAGAAAGCAATCAGAGGCAGGTTAAAATACAAAGAAATGGATACAATCTTCTCAATAAAGTAAAGCTATCCTGACATGGCTTCTGTGAGTAGATGTTCTTGTGGTAGACACTGGAAGGCACTTTAACCATTCCTCCACACTTTCCTGCTATACTCATAAAAGTGGTTTTCTTGAGGTCTTTTTGTTTGTTTGTTGGTTTTTTTCCCTGTGCAGCCTTTTCTCTGATTAAAAGGTATGCTCACATTTTGATCCCCATATGTAATTGTGGGAACAAATCTTACTGCTTTTTTTTATAACTTGTAAATACTAGGGATTAAGTTGGGAACTCTGACATTTAAGTCTCTATGCCTAGTTGAAAAGATTTAAAAACACAGGAGCAGATTTGCATTCATGAAGAGAGGGAGAAAAAAAAAGAAAGTAGAACTGCTGACCACAGCTAGTTACATGGAGTATATATAAAATATTAATAAAATGATACACATACAAGTGTGCACTCATTTGTGTCTAAATGGATAGACAACTAANTCCTCAGGAAATGTAGATGATGTGTCATGCAGGAGGAGGAGTTAAAGAATACCGGTAGTTAATTACTGTGAACATAATTGCTCTACTTTTTTTCCATGATGTAATGTTCCAAGAAAGATTGTTGCACAAGAAAGCAATCAGAGGCAGGTTAAAATACAAAGAAATGGATACAATCTTCTCAATAAAGTAAAGCTATCCTGACATGGCTTCTGTGAGTAGATGTTCTTGTGGTAGACACTGGAAGGCACTTTAACCATTCCTCCACACTTTCCTGCTATACTCATAAAAGTGGTTTTCTTGAGGTCTTTTTGTTTGTTTGTTGGTTTTTTTCCCTGTGCAGCCTTTTCTCTGATTAAAAGGTATGCTCACATTTTGATCCCCATATGTAATTGTGGGAACAAATCTTACTGCTTTTTTTTATAACTTGTAAATACTAGGGATTAAGTTGGGAACTCTGACATTTAAGTCTCTATGCCTAGTTGAAAAGATTTAAAAACACAGGAGCAGATTTGCATTCATGAAGAGAGGGAGAAAAAAAAAGAAAGTAGAACTGCTGACCACAGCTAGTTACATGGAGTATATATAAAATATTAATAAAATGATACACATACAAGTGTGCACTCATTTGTGTCTAAATGGATAGACAACTAATTTTTATATAAATATATATATAAAGGGAAAGAGGCTGGCTGTTAGACCATGCAAAAGCAGTAAATTTGCTCTCTATTGAGCTATTACTACTCTAGTATAATCAGACCCAGAATATAGGTAGTTGGTATGGGAGTCAAAGTGATATTGATGATCACCAAAGGATTGTGACAACAGATGATGTTAATCAGATCTTTCCAGTAATATGTTACATGTCTTACTTTTCAAAAGTTTATCAAATGCTGTTAAAGTTACCTGAAATCATTTCAGTGATACAAAGAATATTTACTATCTTTATTATGATGCCAATGTGGCCACTTTTTTCCTACAGTAACCAACAACTACTAGTTTATTAACAAAACTTTCCACTCCTCTGGGAACTTTCAATGAAGCGTCCACAGTTTCCATTCCGCAAATGTCCTGTATCCATCTTCCCAGCTTAAAATGCCATAAAAAGTCTTTGAAAGATTTTATAGTATTATTAATTAAACCTATAATTTTTTCATTTTTTTATTTGGAAAACTGGTGAAAATACTGCACATCTTTCTTCATGCTCTTTTAGACGGTTAAATGAGGCATGAAGTTCAACCATATCTTCTCTGAGATCAAGAGAAAGCTCTTTCTATAAAACAAAGGGTTTTGATGCTTGGCTGCGACTCGCTCTAACCACTGCAACATCAAATATTTTAGGCTGAGGCTCTGTTAACCCCACATACTAATGCTATTCAGCTTAGGAAGTGCTAAAAACCAGTATGTGGGTTAGGGAGGGGTTTAGGTCTGGAGCAGAGAGGTAAATTTTAACAGCATAGTCCTTTTGAGTCTCTGTTTATAGTGCCTGCAGGCAACTTCAGACCGGAGGATTTCTTTTAATTCTCACAGCATAACTGACTATATCGTCCCAAAGACACTTTATCTTTAGGCTGCAGTGTGGAGAGTGGACTTTCCTATAATATTTCTTCTTGAATAAATGAATGATTGTCATTAATTTCTTACCTGATTGTTCTGTGCTAACTATTACAAGGACAGGATTATGTGAGGAGGTGAGGAAAGTTTATTTTTACACATGACTTTTGAACAACAATGAACTGGAATAATTCTTATTGAAAGCAAGACATATTGAACATCCTGCATAGAATTTAAAGCCAAACTTTTCCAGCAAGTCAAGTGGAAAACTAATGTTCGCGCCAGCTGTCTACTAGTCATAAAGCCAAGCAACTGAAATCAACAGTTAATGATTCTGCAAAGGTTTCTTAGCTTTCTGCATTGAAAATGTAGTGATGTAAGAGATGTAAGCAATGGCTAATTAACTTCAGTGAGTAAGCTATATAAAGAAATAAAGAAAACTGGGGAGAGATAAGCAAAACAACAAATCAAGCCACTGAAAAGAAGAGTACATAAACTCTTGAAATGTGCTTTTCTGAATTCTAAAAAGTTATACACAGTATATAGAAAATATCACTGCTCTAGGTTTCTTCTTTTTCTAGATAAGACATGCTCACTATTTAAACCCTGCATACACGGTATTAGTGTGCAGGCAACTATTTTTTTTTGGCTGACCACTGCAGCGATTCACAAACTACCTTTTAGCACTACTGAAACTGCAAATCATCTTCCTTGTATTGAAGCTGTTTCTGCTTCAGAAATCAGGAACACTTCCCTGGCTTCAGTGGGATATGTATATTCTCATCGTTCATGAGAGTCAGACAGCTTTGAGGATTGTGGAGGATCTAAGGTGCTTTGTATGCCATTGTTAAAGGATGGTTCCTTTTGGCTCAGTGATGACTGATGCCCATCAGCTCTGATTGAACAAGCAGTGTGCATGACCTGTTATTTCTCAGGTGGATTCTTGGCATAAAGGGGAGAGACAGAAGGTTGCCAGAAACAAAGGGGCAGGTGAGAAAAGGGCCATGGGTCAACAGCTCCCTGTATTGCCCACATATACATAGCAATTCCAGCTATGGGTTATAAACTGACCTTCCTTGCTGACTACAGGATGATATTCTGAAAGGCATTCCAGTAGACATTTATTGGTACCTCTTGAAGATCTGAATCCTCTTAGAGAATTCCTCGTTAAGGGTCTAAATCTAAACTGCTATGCCCATACAAAACAAGTTGTATCAGTGAAGGAGGACTTCAGGCTGTGCTTATGAACAAGCATAGAGATCCTGAGCCAGAGGAACTGATCATGGTAGGAGATTCAATTCAGAACACAGCCTGGACACATTTTTTGTTTGCTTCAGAAGTGTTGAAAGACATTGTAACACTTATATTTAAATGAAATTTTCTTCAGGAAAAAAACCAACCCTTCAGCGTTTTTGGAAGATACATTTGTTCAACATGCCTGTGCTCTTAATCTGCTGACAAAGATAAAGGAAATGTAGCTTAGCAGAAGCCACCTAGGACTCTAGGACTAGATCAACCTTAGTCTCGGCCTTTGCAAACAGAGGTTCCGCCTATATGATTTAGAGGTTGCCAGAGCTGTAAATATAGGTAATAGCACTAAAGGATTCCTTTCAGTCATCAACTCAAGCCCTTGAACTCATGGGAAAGCATTTCAAAATATGTTCATAAACCTATCAAATTCTGCTTTCAAAGAAAAATTATTGTCAGTTATGATGCTATTGTAAGGCTGAAACTGGAGGCATTCTTTTAGTCATTAACTTTTCCCCCTCAAAGTTAAACATTTAAATTAGTATTTCTGTATTCATGGCGGTGAGAGGTGCTAGGTTGCAGTACAGTAGCTACTTCTGACAGCCATTGTGGGGACAGAGCCTCAGAAATCATTCAATGACCAAGTGTCCTAGTGCAGAATGAGCTAAAGAGGAAATTTACAGTTTAAACTTTAAGCATGTTGCTTAGCTATTAAACAATTTGTTTGTTTGAATCCTTAGGAGATGAAGACCAGTCTGTTATTTCTGGTTCTGGGCTTCAGTAAATGTGTCCAGTAATGTCATTTTCCAGTGATACTTTGATCACCAGGAACACAAGTAACAAATTAAAGCAAAAATAGCACAAATCCCCTCCAGGCAGCTTGTCTCAATTTTGTCTACCTTATAAACAGAAGAAGGACATTTTACTTTTAAGTAATGGCAAAACTTAACTTCATGGGTTACTAGTTTACCTGGATTATGTATTCCTCTGGATAAAGAAAGAACACATGCTATGAAGCACAAAATGCTCTCCCAGAGCTTCCTGGCTGAACCTGCCAGAGATGCTTTCTTGTGGTCAGCAGAAGTGCCTGTGCACACGCCAGCTGGCTAGGGAAGGCCTTAGGAGAAGTCTTCAGGAGTGTGTTCACAGAGTTGCAATTACTCTGATATCTCTTTGGGGAAGTGGTTGCTCATAATCTGCAGAAGCTGCAGTACAGTTCTCCCTCGGGGCTTCTTGTTGTGACTGGTGCTGCAGGGTGGCAGCCTCTACATGCAGCTGCAGGGCACTCCAAGAAAACAGAGTTTATCACTCTGAATTCAGCTCTGGCCATCTCTGCTTTGCATCACAAATGCACGCTCAGCTTCACTGCTGCTCCATCCAGGGGGCTGCTTTGGAAGTTTAAAAAAATAGTGACGTTCCTTCCTTCATGTTCTGTGCCTGTAGTCATGTAGCCTACTGCTCCTGCCACTCCCCAGGTTCTGGAAAACTAGGCAGCTGCCAATACCTGTGCCCTTTCTTAACCCTTTCCAATTAAAAAACCTAGGTATGCAGACACAACAGTTAACACTGTAAGGGCCTTAAAGTGGCTTACCAAAGTTCAGACTGGCACAAGTAAATTGCTGCCATTAAAGTGCCCAGATGAGGAAGGTATAAAGCCTCTGGAAGGTCTGGTTTATGGCTATGGTTGCTAAGCAGCCCTGGAAAAGCCCATGGAAAACACATCCTCAATGGACGACTGATTTCATATAATAAATCACTTGACAGCTGAGATATTCTTTCACTAATTAATGGATTTAGAGACAGAGTTACACGGTCAAGGCCCTGATGACAGAGCCCTCAAAAAGAATCCAGCCTCTAATGGAAGAAAGATTTTGAAAAATGTTTTCTTCATGATTCACACAGGTGACCGATGAACTCCCCTCACTAAGAAAACAGTCCTTAGTCAAGCTCTTTTATATTTTATAATCCTTAAATCTCCACTGAAGCTATTTCTTAATAAGTGGAAAAGGTCTATGTCACCTCTTTGGTGTCTGTTTTCCCTTAACTCATTGAATGTTTGTGCTGCATGTGCACAGGTACAGGTTTTCCCTGCATTTTTATGATTCCCCTGCTGCTGCAGATGTCAAGAACAACTGCCTTTTTAACAGAGGCAACCCCAAAGCTTCATTCTTTGTTCTGATGGCAATACTGGAACTTTTAACAGATTTATTTGAGTAACACATTAATGTATTTCTGCAAGACAATCTGTATTTATGTCTCCTGTACTGTACTTTTGAGGAAAAATGGAGAAAATTTCTCTATCTGTTTCAGAGAAATGGCCAGAAAGAAGGGTGAAACTCATACTTTTCTTCTGAACTAGGAACACAGATTTTACAATACTGCTATCTGGTCTGTGTTAGAGAAAATTTAAGAAACATACAACTTAAAGCTTCTCTACACAGAGTTAATTTCCATAAAAATAAAATACCAACAATAGAATATAATATTTTTTTAACTGCTGAAGATGTCTATCAAAGTTAAGCAGCAATGAAAATAATAGAAAAATGTTTATTAATTTATTTATTATTTTTCTTCTGACTATTTTTAATTTTTGATCATATTTACTAGAGAAGATGATAGCTTGCAGGAGATCCAATTATTGAAGTAGTCACAATAACATTTTCCAAAAATGATTCCTTGATTTCAAAGAGGGGTCAGAAAATTAAATATGAAAATATGATTTCATAATTTTTAGGGAATCCCTAAAAATGGAGCTAAGTTTATGATACAGCAAAGATTCTAATTTGTTCAAATCAGCATTTCTTTTTCCATTGTGAAAGCAGAGTTTTGACAGTAGCAATAATAATAGACCTTTTGCCACTATATAGATAAAGCTGGATTAATATTAACAGATGACATACACCCTGTAACTCAAGTCCTGCCTACAACAAAGAAGTCCCAACGCCTACTAGAGCAAATGTAAAACTGTCATAACACCCATATGAGCCATTTGAGGTATCGCAAACTTGTGTGGAGTGCTTACCAATGTCTTTCTTTCCGTAATAGCTCACTGTGAGTAGCCTGAGTTGTTCCTTGCTCTGGTAGAAATTTCCAGTAGTAATCAATAAATGCATAAAAGGGTAAACAAACTGAATTATATGAGTTACCATCTTGATTTATAAAATAGAGTACACTTTGTCACATGAAATGCTGCTAGCAATGTCTCTGGTAAAACAGGCAATGCTTGTGAGCAGAATTAAAAATATGAAAGTACACCTGGGTGAAGATGGTACGGCACAGAACTGGTGGAGCATTGCAAGAAGGTCCTCTGTGCATCAGTTGCAAAGAGGCAAATGTTGCATACATGCTTACAGTTTGTGCTATCGCTGAAATGGTGCAGAGTGACCCGACAGAAGATTGTACTGAAGTGGGACCAGATGCATTGAGTTGTCAGGAGCAGAGCCATGACGAGACACTGTGGCGCCGGGGACACACCTTCACATCTCCTCTGCTGCTCTCACTGTCTGAGGGGACCTTCCCTCCCCTCTCTCCCCGGGCAGCTTTGAGACTCAGGAATATTTTTCTCCATATGTTGATGTCCCTGGCAATGCCCTCAGGAGGAGCTGCTTATTGTGCAGATACCAGCAGGGCTGGGCTCAGTGCAAGCAGTGGTGAAGGAGAGCGAAGCTGTTTCCATGGTCTTACACAGCCTGAGTGAAGTAGAGATACAGGGAATATCACAGCCTACTCTGCAATCTCAGGCAAACCTTTACCTGTATTTAAAGCCATTCCACTGCTGGTGAAGCTCTTCAGCATCTGTGGGACCAGCTGCACAGGGCTGGTGGCAATGAAAAGCAAATCTGAGAGAAACTCCAGAGGACTTTCAGCATCTTATACTGTACTGGGCTTCACTTCATCTATTTTAATGAGCTCCGATGTCAAATATGATCTACTTCCCCACTGCATCATGCTGCCCCATATAGACAATTCTCATCCATATATTCGGTATTCTTGTCTACACAATCCATCCATAAAACAGATTATTTTGGTGTAGCAATAAGCAGTATCAATTCTATTATTTGTTTGTAATTCCATTTTCTTGCTCTGCTGGTTTTGGGGGTCCACGTCAATGTATTATTTCTGGCTTTGCTTCTGACATGCAAGTCACCAGTCTTGGGATTAATGAAGTAATTTCCTAATTTTATTTTTCTTCCCATTTCCCATATTCTCATTTTCCTAATATCATAAATTTAAAAAATCAGCCAAGTACCCAGACCCACAGTAATATCAGAGCCAGAAGGATTTTTATTGTGTGTGCCCTTTTATATTTGGAGAGAAGGAAAGTAAATTGACAAATACTGGCAAATGTGGATAGTACCCCGAGTAAGGATCCATATTCCTGTGTCTGGGAGAAACTTTGTGACTGTAAAGGCATGACCTGGATGCCGAAGTATTGTTCTGTTTCTGCCAGTCTGCAGCAGACAGACTCTGTCATCTGTCACTGCCTGTTATGAAAAGCGAAGCAATGAAGAACATTTTTCCATGAGAAGGGACCTTCCTCTACCTTTGAATGGTTCAGCACTTTCCCACACAAAGGCTTCTTTTCCCATCTTGTGGCAAAAAGAAAATTCCCAGCCAGTTATTTAAGATATCCAAACACTTGCAGGGTTGTCACACAGTGGTCCAGTTCCTTGCCCTGCAAGTGTATTTCTGCTGTGACCATGGAATAGGAGATGAATCCCAGTATAGAGTGGATTATAAAATGGTACTAGAGAAAAGGGTCAACTGAACAGTATTTAAAGAACTATACTTCTAATAGCCTTGGCCAGCTTGCTCTTGCCAATGTCTTTTCACTGACATTATTGAAGCTCATTCTCAGTCCAGTGCAATACCCTGAAGGCACAGGTCAGATAACTAGAGACAATCTGTAACACTGCTCTTCAGAGAGCAGGTATTGACACTTTCACAATCATACTTTTAAGAAAGATTTTCTTCATCTGCAGGAAAGGTCATAAAGTGTGATGTGCAATTACAATTACAGATCATATGATTTTGGATTGAAATAAATTTATAATTTACAGTCTAATTTGCATGTGAGAGAAAAAATGCAATCTTCTTCACCTGTGGGTTAGACTTGACTTCTTAGGGATGGTTTCTGTATTGGGACCATGAGACAGAAGAGCTTTTTATTTTTGGTTTGTTTTTCTTTTTTGCATATAAAGGAAATGTCCTCAGAATTGGAAACATTTATGTTTCTCATATTTCAGAGACTCTAATATAACAAATAAAAGTGCCTATGAAAACATCACATGCAGCTAGAGGGCTAGATGGTGTATATACAGGTTAAGAATTCAAGAACTTTCTGGTCGATTCCTAGATAAAAGAAAGAAAAATCTTTTATTACTGTCATGGTTTGAAATCTGTATGAAAACTGTAGGCACAGTGTCCTGTTCTTAGATTGTGCGTGTAAAGGACAGCTACAGATACTCAGCTACTCAGTTCCAACCTTTAACTCCCTGCAGAAACAATAGCCACTGGTTACTTTTTGGCATTTAGGGAAAAAAAGGCCTCTTATTACCTGCTTCCATTTCATTTGAAGCCATGAAAGACATGCCTTGCTACAAAGGTATGTCAGGCTCTGCGCTTTGGAATATTGTCTTACTCTCAAGTAGTGAAGTCATGAGCACATCATGACTGAGATTCCATTCTTTCAGGAAATGCTAAAGTTGGTGCTCAGCGGTATCTGATGGAATAAGATCCCAGCACCTGCAGGAATCAGATTTTGCCAATCACGTGTTCAATATTGATAATATATGAAATCCAAAATAAACAAAAAAATGAGATTATGCTTGTAACTTGTTTAACAAAACAAGAAAATCAACTATGATCACCTTAAAACCAGTTCCCTTCTGAGCTGACACACAGCTGCATACAATGCTGTCAACATCCAAAGCAACTCCCTTGATCATTTTCTGAAAGGCTAAGGATCTCTGTCCTTTTAACTTTCACATCTTCTATTGGCACAAAAAAATCAAGACTAATCCTACAGCTCAGATCCAAGAGCAACTTGGGAACCCATTGTTACAGGCACAGTCTTGATTTTCTTTTTTTTTTTTTGTGTCGGATATTGCATATATGAACCTAACTATATATGTGTACACAATATGCTCTTTTAGTTTTCTAAATAAACTGAAATTTAACTTTTAATCAGTGGGAACAGAATGTTACCATTCATATATTGGGTAGAAGCACCTTTCTGGTATTTGGTAATGGGAACATATCTATATGTACATACACACACACATATATATGTATGTATATGCATATACAAAATTACTTTTTATGTATATGCATATGTATGCATATATATGCATATATAACTATATATAGATTCAGACATATACATCTAAATATATGCATAGTTACATGCATAAGATTTTTTAAAATAGATATATCTAAATTACTCTAAATTCTCTAGTATACAGAGAATGTGTGTAAGTCTACATGTGTATAGGCATGCACATATCCATATGTTCACAGAGCATGTTGACTTTCTAAATTAGTTTAAAGAGATTCCTAGAATCCTAGAATAGTTTGGGTTGGAAGGGACCTTAAAGATCACCCAGTTCCAACCCTCCTGCCATGGGCAGGGACACAACCCACTAGATCAGGCTGCCCAAGGCCCCATCCAGCCTGGCCTTGAACACTTCCAGGAATGGGGCAGCCACAGCTTCCCTGGGCAACCTGTGCCAGTGCCTTATCACTCTTATGGTGAAGAAATTCTACCTTATGTCTAGCCTAAATCTGCCTCTCTGCAGTTTATACCCATTGCCCCTAGTCCTATCACCACTAGTGTTTGTGGACAGTCCCTCTCCAGCTTTCCTATAGCCCCTTCAGGTACTGGAAGGTTGCTATAAGATCTCCTTGGAGCCTTCTCTTCTCCAGGCTGAACAAGCCCAACTCTCTCAGCCTGTCCTCATAGCAGAGATGCTTCAGCCCTGTGATCATCCTTGTAGCCTCCTCTGGACCCGTTCCAACAGCCCCATGTCCTTCTTACGTTGAGGATTCCAGAACTGGGCACAGGACTCCAGACGAGGTGTCACAAGAGAGGAACAGAGGGGCAGAATCACCTTCCTCAACCTGCTGGCCGCCCTTCTTTCAACGCAGCCCAGCACACGGCCGGCCCCCCAGCAGATGCCCGTGACCGCATCCAATTCTCCCTTTAAAGCAACTTAGAGCTAAAATCAGGCGCCCGGGCTGCGCCTCTGGCTCCGCGGGACCGTTCGCTCGGGGTGCCGCCGTGGGTCGGCGCCACCGCCGGCGCTGCCCGCACCCCTCGCGCGGTCTGAGCCCCGCGGGGGCGTCCCCGGGGGCGGCGCGGNGGCCGCCGCGGCCGAGGCGAGGGCCGCGGCGGGGACGCGGCTGCCGGGGGACCCGGCGATGGGCACGGGCGCCCCGCCGAGCCCCGGCGGCACCGCCTTCGAGGAGACGCGGCTGCACGTCTTCACCCTGGACTACCCCCACGTGCAAATCCCCTTCGAGATCACCCTCTGGATCTTGCTGGCCTCCCTCGCCAAGATCGGTGAGCGGGGCGACCCTCCCTCCCTCCTTCCCGCCTTCCCTCCGCATCCCGGGCGCGGGGGCGGCTGATGCTGCTTAGCGGGCTGCCCTTTGCCTGGCAGGAGATGGAGTTTTCTGGGTTAGGAAAGGTGCGGGGGAGAAAAGAAAAAAAAAAAAAAAAAGAAACTCCGGGGTGTGAGCGCTGTAAAACCCGGAGCTCACCCGATGCGCGGCTTTTTTTTTTTTTTTCCCTTGAGCGCCCTTCTGTCATTTGAGCGCTGCCTTCTTTTTCTTAAAATAACGCCGGGTGCGATGAGGGTTTCAAAACAGACCAGCGGATCGATGGGAAGCGAGCATTTATGAAGGCAGAGAGAGCCTCCCCGCTGTACTTTCCCACCTTTCACTTAGGTCCCGGAGAAAGACAGAAAAAGACTGCACGGAATGAGTAAGAAAGGCCACCTCTTCCCTCATGTGGAAAATATTTGTATTGCATAGTTCGCAGTGTTTTGTGCAGCTTATATATACACATATGTGTGATGATTTTAATTAGCTATGTTCCAAATAAAAGAATGAGTACGCCATTATTATAATCTAAAGAATATCAGATGAGAAGGTGTCCTAGAGAGACAGTAAATCTCTGCAAATGAGGAACTTTGTATCTTCTCTAACTAGAAGAAATTCTTCATGTAAGGAATGTAGAAACACCAGTAACAAAAAAGGTTTAGTCATATTGCAGTTCTTTGATTCGAAAGTCTGATTTTGCAGCTCAGACTTCCATAAAAACTGTTGTCATACTCACTCTGCTGAAACGCTTCGTAAAACTTTGACTACTGCTTGTGACACTTAAATAGACTGTGTCACTTTCTGGTTAGTGGTCAGATACTTAGGATCCTGCAAGGCCAAAAATTTGTACTCATTGCTGCTGTGATTAGCATTGTATTTGGGGGCCTGATCCTCTACCCAAGCAACTTGCAATGGCTGCATTTCTTCCTTCTGAAATACTGATTGTTGCATCCATTAAGAATCTGTGCATCCTAATGCATGTATCTTAATGCATTTTAATGATGAAGGCTTAGTCTTGGGTACGTGCTTAGGTGTTTGCAGAAACAGGACAGAGTTAAAATACGATACACGCAAGTATATCATGGACTGTAATAGCCAGAAAATACAGAGTTTGATAAAGAAATTATCTTGGCCAGTTGAATATTGTATGTTTGTTCTGGCTTCTGAATTTAGATATAGCAAGAACTCTTGAATAAGCTCACTGATGAGAAAGTTTCTGTTTTATTAAAGATTACAGGGAAGCCATTTGAAAGATGTAAACACACATGCATACACAATAATAAAGAATTTCTGTCGGACTGTATGTCCTGATTATCATGGTCTTTTGCTAGTACTTGTCTTCTAAACAGTAAAAAAAACCAAACTAATTTCACAAGCTAACTGCAGTACAGTAAACAAGCAAATAGCATAAATGAGGAAAAACGCATATAGCTTTTAAATCCCTTAAGTTATACCAAATGAGAGCAACTGTCGCTAATCTAGGGCATTACTTCTGATGTTATAAGTGTGCATGCGCAATGCAATGAGGGCCAGATCCAGGAGAGGCCCTAGGTGTGGCAGTGCTCAGCTTCACCACACCTATCTGCAGGCGCCCTGACTCTGGGATTGGAATTAGGAACATCCAGTTCTTGCTCTTGGAGCTCCTTATGTGCTTCTTTATCCAGCTACTGCATCAGGTAAATCTTCCCAGCATAGACAGTCATCACTCCTAAGTTGCAACCACATAGTATTAATTTTTCGCTCACTTGTGCCTTATTTTATATTGAAGACAGCCCAGATGGGCAATTCTCTAACCACTGCCATAAAGAAATACTGACTTCCACGTCTGTCTGTGTTAATAAGAGCAGACCATGTGTCTCAGTTCAAAGGGATGGAGAGGGGTTTTCCAGGCTGTCTCACTGCCTGCAGTCCAGCGAGCAAGAGGAGGCTTTCCATTGCATTCCTCTCCCCAGCGATTCCTGATGAGCAGCACACAGGCATCTCACCCCTGTCATGCCAGGCAGCATGAAATCCACCTCGAGACTCATGCACTGCCCAGGAAACTTGGGTGCTTAATCTGGCATCACAAATTCCTTTCTGGGGTTAGGCACTGAATGCTTATGCTTGGCACTGCCGAGCAGCAAACCTTTATGAATGGAGCCCTAAGGTCTTTTCAGCTGCAAGAACCTCAGAAGATAGGGTTGCATTTATTAACAGCTCTGATGATGTCTAAAGGGTCCCAAAGACAACTCTATTGCAGCAGTTGCTGATCACTTGATGAGTCTATTGGAACAAATTTCAGCTGTTTTTGTAATGCAGTTTTACTGGAGCTGAAATATTCAGTGTTTGCTAATTTTTGTGAGGGATTTACCTGAGTGTTTTCTTGCATCCTGGCTGTGATAGTGTCTTCATAGGCTAGGTTTAGAGGGAGCAAGAAAGAAGCGTTGAGAAAGGAAAATATGAAGTTGTCAGGCAGAACGTGAACATTTTGATAAGGTATGTTTTCATGAAGACATTAGAAACATGGTGCTTTTTATTCCAGCATAGAACCAGGGTGCATTTTGAAACCTCAAAAAAATGCAGTGAATGGATTTGTCATTTTCTGGCTACCTCTGCTTATTTATTATCTTGTGTGGTGATACCATACAGGAGGTATGTTACTCATGGACCCCATGAGTATGTCAGGTGGGACCCAGTGCACTTGTAGTATACTGCAGTCTTTAGGCAGTGAGACTAGTCCGCTAGTCTACCCTCAGTTTTGCTTAATTGTTGTGCTTATAAGCCTACAAAATATTGACTAGCTGACCCAGGTTCCCATTACTTCTATGTTTAGTCACAAATGCACCATTAGAAGTGTTTCTTCTGGGAACGGAGCTCATATCTTTCCAACACTTCTCTCCTGAAAAAGTCTTAAGCTGTTCAGAGGGCCCTTGGAAAGCTCATGTGTAATCAGAAGTATGCAGTGGCATACATATCAGAGTGCATTGCGGTTCACTCAGGAAAAAAAGAAACCAGGACTCTAAGCTCTTTTAGCTTGAAGAATACTGAACTTGCACTTCCAGCAAGTATCCCAATGCCCAATGACCTGAAGGCAAACATCTTCTGTGCTGTTGAAACTGGGTTGCTGCATAGTCCAGGGCCCAAGAACAGGGTCAGAGGAGGAGAAAGAAGCTGTAGTTGAGCATAGAAGTCCAAGTACTCATGTACTGCAGGTAATCTACTCCCAGGGTGGTCTTTAGTATGTAGCTGTGGATCCATCAGAGCAAGGGAGATGCCCCTCTTCCTGGAGGGCACCTGCACCTGACTTGAAGTGCACTGGATTATACATCCTAGCTCACTTCCCTTAAATGGGGAACCATAGCCTGCCCTTGATCACCTTTGAATGTATTTCATCAAGACGGGCAGCCTTTTAGGGGTTTTGATGCTGTTCACATGGATAAAAAACACATTTAACTTAGTGGGAGCCTTTCCACTACCTTTAAGGATGAAGTCTCAAAAGCTCTGAGAGATATGAATTTTTGAAAAAGAGAATTGTAAAGAAGAAAAGAAAAATATTTTTATTTTATAGTCACAACAGACATTTAATTGACATTGCATTACAATGGGTTAGGATGTTTTTGTTTTCATTAAAAGCTGCATTTACAAAAATTCCCTCTGCTTCAATTTTTGTTGAGCAAATGATTTAAGGTACTTTTGAAAGGCTTTTAAGAACTTTTCTTTTAGCAAAACGTACTTACTCAGGGGAAACTTCAATCACAGTATTGGAAATTTTGGCATCCTGCCACTGTAGAAACTAAACCGAAGCATAAAATGTTTATGAAGAAATGACTGAAAAGGGAAGAGTCAAGTCTCCAAACACAAATTCTTGTGTTTCCAGGGTCATTACCTGTTCTGCCAATATAGGATATCAGTGATTCCTATTTCAAATAATGACAGTGAATTTGGCAGTCCTTCTAACAAGCCACATAGGCTGTGTTTCTAAATATTAAAAACACTCTATATTCATCCAGAAAGAAAAAAATGCAGCTTGAGCTGCTTACTTTTAAAAAGCTTTAATGGTTATAGACTATGTAAGTAAAAAATGAGTAGGTGAAAACAACTCTCCTCTTAGACCTTCTTAATCAGCTATATTTGATGAAATCAGGGTTTCTTTCAATTGGAAAAAATCTGTGATGAAAGGTCAATTAACAAAATAAGTGCCACAAGATACAGAAGTTGAGAGACTTGAGGTGAACTGTACCAAGCTTGCACTAGTTTAACTGTTTCGACTACAGGTGTGATTTTTACTGAAATAGTTTTACTGAAATAGACGCCCGTTATTACCACACCCAGTGTTTCTGTGCAACTCTCATTTGAAATAATTTAAATGCTTTTTAGTTAGGCGGGAATTGTAGGATCTTGTGGGTGTGGATAGTTTTCTATATAATTATGTGGTCCAAATATAGATAAGGAGGAGCCTGGAAAAGATTGGCATCGTCAGGACCTGGAATGTGACCTTGGTGCATAAGGTTGATTGTTCCATTAGATTGGCCAGAGTAAGTTCCTTCAATATTTTCCCATTCATTAGCAAAATCATCCTTAAAATAATCAACTTCTAAAAGTAATGGGACTCTAAGTCAAAACTGCATGGCTTGGAGAGTTTTAGTACACTAAGGAACATGCAACCATTAAGTCCTCATTGAGAAACATTTTTTTACTCATTTTTTCAGTACTTTGCACAGATTTTTACAAGAGACTCCTGACACTGCTACAATTCATATGACACAGAGAAATGAGCATCATAATGCAGGCTGCAATTTATTGTAACCTTATGGAATACATGTCGGTTGTTTTGAAATTAATTTGGAGGCTCTGCTAAAGTTATAAGAATAACGTGTCTGTAAATGCTTCTTCATGGTCATTGAGGAGGTGGCCACATGTGACTGAATGCAGGTTGCATGTGATAGTTCATCTTCCTGGCTTTAAGACTCTAAAATTTAGACATCTAAATCCCTACATGAATGTACTAATTAATCTCATTTGTGAAGCTGTGCATGAAGGAAGGGGTGGTTAGTGAGACTTTATCTAGATGTAATTTACACTAGAAGAGTGTTTGGATTGTGTTTCTGGAGGATTCTGTGTTATAAAATTCACACACTTTCACCTTGTACACAATTTCTGTGCTGTTATCAGGAATGCCTAGCAATTAAATTGACTCTCCACCAAATTAACGGAATTAACTAACCTAGCTGACAGGTTTGCCTTGACCTGGTGTGGTCATTCAGTCTTTGCAATGAAAATGAAAATGTCTTGCAGTTGCTGTTTGCTATAGAAGCTAAGATAATAGAATCCAGAATAATCTTTTGGATTCTCTGCAAATAACTATTTCACTTTCTTGTGTTTGAATTTCCTTTGAAGGCTTTCATCTTTATCACAAGTTGCCCTCAATAGTACCTGAAAGCTGTCTCCTTATTCTGGTTGGATTGCTTCTTGGTGGGATTATTTTTGGAGCAGAGGAGAAGTCTCCACCTGTAATGAACAGTGATGTTTTTTTCTTGTATCTTTTACCACCCATTGTACTCGATGCTGGATATTTTATGCCAACTCGTCTTTTCTTTGAGAACTTTGGTACCATATTCTGGTATGCAGTTGTGGGCACGCTCTGGAATGCCATCGGCATTGGAATTTCACTTTATGGAATTTGCCAGATCAGTGCATTTGGTTTGACTGATATAACATTGCTGCAGAATTTGCTCTTTGGCAGCCTCATTTCAGCTGTGGATCCTGTGGCAGTGCTAGCTGTTTTTGAAAACATTCATGTCAATGAGCAGCTTTACATCCTGGTGTTTGGAGAGTCTTTGCTGAATGATGCTATAACTGTGGTAAGTTACTTGATAAATGATTAGTTGATAAAAATGATTGATTGTTTGCATGTCATTGTTATCTCTCATTGCATCTGGTTATTAAAGTTTGTTAAAAGATGGGAGTCAATGAGTGCTAACATGTTTATGTAATTCTCTGAACTTCAGATTTAGAAACTACAGTAGTCTTACTGCACCAGAGTGATGTGTAATGGTAGCATATTTGTTTTAGGGATTTTACTACCTGTCTCCTTTAGTTTCCATATCTTTTAATAGTTACTTCTGTAATCTGAAACTGGAGGCTTTCCTCATCTTCAGAAATGTTGTTGGACAGCAGAGAGAAAAGCACCAGTGTGGTGCACAGGGAGAATGGGCAAATATTGAGCTTCCACAGGCACAGGACCCAGTTGATTCTGGCCTTTTGTGTGACCTATCCAGCTGGAACTGCATCAAGACCATCAGGATATTCTTCCCAGGCTACGGATGAGATAGGACAGCCACCTGGAGGCAGTAATTTCTAATCATTAACTAGCTGAACTGGGTTTGTGGTGCACACCTCAGGACAGCAATCTGCAAATTCCATTAACATCCTCAATGCCCTGTGCTTGTACCTGATGATACTGTCTCTGGGATGTTACTCCCATTTATCCATGCCTTAACTGAAATCCTGCCCATGCCAACAATGGCCTGTCATGCTTTTTGTTTTGTTAGACACAGGGGTCCAATTTTTCATATGCCAGAAAGATCCGTAAGATTAATGAACTGGGTCTGTACCTTCCCTGTCTCTGTCATTGGCTTCTTATTCCTGTCCCATTCTATGCCAAATGGCCCTTTAGTTTTCCCCTTTTCTAGGACTTTGCCTCACTTGCTTAACACATATATATCTCATTATTTCATTTGAGCTTTGGTAGTGATAATTTCTTGTGTGTCCATAAGAGTACTAGTTTTTGGTTGTGGGGTTTTTTCACTTACGCTTCATGCTTTACCTAATTCTGTTGCTACACAGTTGAATCATATCCTCGCTTATACGTTTTCCTTAAAGCCTAGCTTTTCTGATTAGCTTACAACTGAAACTGCCTGCCATCACTCATCTGGTATTGAAGCTAGTCCTGAAAATAATTGAGTGTAAATACTGAGTTTCAAAAGGCGTAGCAGTTCAGCTATGGCTGTATCTGTCTCTATGCACTCTTAATGGCTGCTTATCCAGTGGAATTCTTTTCATGTATGTTTTTCTGAAGGAAAAGATCTTTTTTTTATGTTAATGTAAAGTCTTTTTTTTTTTACTTTTAGTGGTTTTTCTAAACAAAACCACTTTTTCCAATCACAAGATCAATCACCTTTCCGCTGAAGCAGCAGTTAATCCAGCAAGGTTTTCTTAAGAAACACTGCATTCTGATGATGGAAGTATTCATGTGTGTCACTGCCCAATGGCAAATTACTCGAAAGCAGTACTCTTATTGACACTGGAGTGGCAATTTAATAACCACATTGCATGGCTTTCCTGTAGACATGGTTATTGCCTTCTTTGGAGTCAATCTTTTCTCATGGCATACCTGCTCAGTTACCCTAATGCAGGGGGAGATACTCTGAGGAGTCTACAGGGCCACCCCAGCATGCACAGTGGCCATATATATATTCATGAGAGAGTGAAAGGAATGTAGCTTACGTTCGGTCTTCCCAGCTATCGCTTAAAGGTAGCACTTGGCGGGAGATCAAGTGTTTTCCACATGCTAAGCATTGGCCTGCTAATGGCTCCTTGTTATGATTTTGCACACCTAAAATCATGTGATTATACTTAAAATGTGACTCAGCTCCCCTATGAGGTGCCCTTAGAAGACCTTGCCTCCCCTGCCCGTAGTGGTGCTGCTGGACCAAGTCCTCACTATGGTGCTGCGTGGGTTACACAGTTATCCAAAGGAGATGAAGTTTTGTAAATAATATCTCTTCCCCTTGTGGAGGGCTCAGCCCCTTCCAGCTTTCATCTGGTGCAGCCCTTGAGTCCCACCTACTCTGGCAGGTGCCTCCAGCGGAACGCAGAAACAAAACAGGAGGGGAACCGAAGGCAGGCTGGTCATCCACAGAAGCTGTCTAATTCCTATGGTCACTGCAGTATCAAAACCCATTTGGATTATGCAGATGGGGAGTGCAGAACAGCATGGCTTTAGTAAATATACTTTCTAGATACTTTAAGACCTTCTTCCTGCTATCCCACTTGCACTGCCTGGCTGCTCCTAATAAAAGCTTTCATTAGAATAGCAGTGTCATTACACTTTCTCTTTTCAGAACTTGCTGCCACACCTTCATATTTCATACACAGCAATACAGATTCTCAGGAACCTTGGCTCTGCTGCATTCCCTAGACCATCTTTCCTGCCTGGTAGTTTTTGTGATATGCCTGTGCATTTGGATGATACTTTTCCTCCACTGACAGACTCTTAGCTCTTGAATTTGTCTGAGGATAATGTTTGCCAGTTGGCTTCTTGCTCAGAGTTAGCTCTTTACCAAAGGTCAGTGATAACTGGCACGTTGATATTAAATGGCAAGATCACAGTTGAAATTGAGTGTTAGTAGGTCAAATTGCAATTCTGGGCTTAAAATCTCAAAAAAAAAGGAGCCACTGTCATTATAATAATATGATTCCAATGTTAGAAAACATTAAAGCAGTGCCTTACATTCTACCTCTACTGAAAACATTATTTTAAAGTGCTTTAAAGTCATTTCAGAATTTCAGAATAAAGACTAATAGAGTGAGAACTAATGAAAATAAGCAATTAGTGTCTAGGAAGAGCAGAGATACTCTTGAGACAAGGTTAAAAAGTGATTGCTGACTAATATTCCTTGGTGTAGGCTTCAGCTAAAGTTCAGCTAAATGATACTGAGTAAATGCAAATCCTGAACTTGGAAAAAAAACTTGTTGCCTTATCAAGCACATTACAAAATGTGAGCAGAGCTGATGTTTAACTCACCTGAAGGCTTGGATAGAGTTGTGAAACTGAACTGCTGCAAAGTAAAAGGGAAGTGGACCTGATTTTGATCTCACTTACACAGTGTAAATAAAGAACAACAGGAATAAGATTAAAATCCTGTTCATGACATCCCATAGTCCTAGCTGCTGCTTCTACCACAGCGGTCTGGTTTTCATCTGAGGTGCTTTTGTGCTTTCAAATAACTTATGGTAATAGACTTGATATCTATGGGGATGTCTGCATGTAGAAATGATAGGCTCTATTCTGTTTGCAGGGTGAATGCTTTGCTGTGAGAATTAGGTGATGTGGAAAGACTATTGCTTGAGTAGGTCAAAATCATATGATTCTTTACAAGCAGCTGTCAGTGGCCTTACTTTTAAGAATGCATTTAAAGAAAACAATCTTCTTCCCTAATACAAAGTAGTATTCTGCCGGGTCAAAATCTTTTAGTGTCTTGAAGACAGCACGCCTCTGGGGTAGTTCTGAGTTTCAACAAATGATGCAAGGGAATCCCTCTCCTTGCAGATAACGCAAATGAACAGTATGTCTATGCTTCATGCAGACTCCTGGGAGTTTGTGGACTGAGAAGTCCTTGTAAAGGGACCAAAAAAGGCGCACCTATTGTCAATAGGCTTAAGTTGGTGTACTTCTCTTCATGCAAATACGTAAGGTCCACAAACTAAAACAGGATGAAAAACAGAGGAGCTTATGACATTAATTTCTGGTCCTGCACGGGACATACTAACAAGGAACAGGACAAAAAAAGCTGGGAATCTGCCACAGAGCAAAGAAATGAAGGTGTTTGACCAGGTGAAAAAGGAAAACCCTCTCAGGAAATAGACTCATCCTGAGGGCATCATTCTTATCAAATAGATAGTTCATGCCTCTGCTCTTTGTAATGAAAACTGAAAATTACTAGTGACCAGGCTATGTTTGATTTAATCTTTTTTTTTCATGCTTGCTCTAGAGTATATGTTTTCTTTTTTATAATTTTTCTTGTTATTTCCTTTGACTTACTTCAAAGGACACAAAATAGGTCCTGTCTTTGCGTTAGTCTAGAGAGAAACTTTCACCTCTCTAAGACCTATCAAATTTTGGCTAAGAAGAGCTGTACAAGTTTCTTTCTGTCGTGTGAGAGAAAACAAGACTGTGAATGTTACAAATGCCTCCCTATCGAAATTCAAACACCTACATTGTTGGCACAATGCATGTATTTATAAAATATTGTTCTCTCAAATTGTATTTCTGATAGAGAAACCTGTTTGGTTTACTAAAAAGTCCAGAAAGTAATTGGATAATTCCTGCAAACTGTCCAAGGTGTTTATTATGAGCAAGATGACTTAGCCAGTGAACCCACTTTACACTTTTTTGTACAAGGGGACTGTGTAGCCATCACACTATCACATGGCTGGAAGCATACATGTAGGACCACACAATTCCTAAATCTCCCAAGTAAGTCTGCTAATAGAAGGACCTTTTAAGGTTTCCTTAAGAGTAACTGATTCTATTGTTGTGTGTTTTGTAGTAACTAAAATACTAGATTTTAGAGAAATGTGAAGTATACAATGTTCTCTTTCCTGTGTAGATCAAAAAGACTCTCTGGTTAAGAAAATGTAGTAATCCCACTGACCCAGTTTGTTTAAGAGAATGGTTATAATCTGTTTAAAAATTAAACTGGACAAATAGACGGTAGTAGGTCTTTTAATGTGGAATAAATACAAATGTCTAGAAATTATCTAAAGTCTGAGATATCCTTAAACCATTGGGTTTGTAATAGTTAATATATCAGAGAGGGAGCACCCCATGGATGCAATGTTTCTTATACTCCTTGGGGTGGTCAGTGTCCATCCCATCCTCCCTGTGTCAGATGGATTTATGGTCTAATTTAGTACTGCATCTCTTAATGTCTTATGTAGATCAAACACATTTTTTAAACTGATTCTGAAAGTGTTTTCCTCCTCCTTTTTTATTTCTTTGATTCTGCAGAAAATCTGAAATGGCCATTGGGGTAAAATTAGAAACTCTGCAAATAAATGCATTTAAAGAAAGATTAGACAGATCTATGATCCTGACCTGCAGAATAACATGCCCTGTTTGCAAAAATGGGGATAATGATATTTACCTTTCTTTTTATGTCTCCCTTATATTTATGGTTGACAAGTACTATGCTGGGGGTAAACAGCAGTGTATCTCCAAAGTGAATTCAAGGCAGACAGAGAAAATCAAAGTTCAGCATTGAAGAAGAGGAATATAGTTACATGGAGAGAAATTAAAAAGAGTTCAGAAACATAATATGCTTTCTTTTTCTCATAGGTCCTGTACAATTTGTTCAAGTCTTTCTGCCAGATGCGCACAATTAAGGTTATTGACATATTCGCTGGGATTGCTAACTTCTTTATAGTGGGGATCGGTGGAGTATTGATTGGAATCCTTTTGGGATTTATAGCGGCCTTTACCACCCGTTTCACCCATAAAATCCGAGTGATTGAGCCACTCTTTGTCTTCCTGTACAGTTACCTGTCATACATAACAGCTGAAATGTTTCATCTCTCAGGCATCATGGCGTAAGTACCACGAATTTCAGTAAAGTACCACCCAAGTAAGAGTGTCAATAGAAATTGCAGAGAAGACCAGATGTTGAAAACTTTGTGATATGGCATCATTTCATTGTGCATGGCAGCGATGCTGGCTTGAGGATTTCCGGCCTCTCCCCGCCTGCTTCCTTCCATCCGATTCTCCTGGCTTGCCACCACACCAGCTGTGTCACTAAAACTGTTTATGGCATCACACCATAAACCATATATTTGAAATGTTCCAAGTTATAAATAATCCCTTTTATTTCCAGTGGGGTTATTTTTAACTCAGATCAGTTTAGTGACCTCTGTCCTCATGTCACCCTACAATTAGTCATAAGGGCATGACTGAGGGTGGCCCACAGTGATTAGGGGACAGTGGTGGCTGGGAAGGGAGTGGTAGATGGGAGCTTCATGAACTGGCTTCACATCTGATGCCAATATATTGTGAAACTACATGTTTAGTCATGTGAACAGCCAGTAAGTACCGTTCTGTGAAGATAATTCATATATCATTAAGGCAAACTCCTGCTGGATTACAAGCAGAGAAAGGACTGGGTAAATCTGCAAAATCTAGTCCTATGTTGATATAACCCTTTAGTTTAGTGTTTTGACACGTGTGCCTGTGTGTTATAATGCTTATATTATGCATGAAATAATATTATTCTTCCCACTTCTAACTGATGAAATTGTTTTCACTCCTGATTTTTCAGTCCTAAGCTTTAGTAAAGAAAGAGCACAGCCTCTTGCTTGATGCTGTTTATACTGTAACAATCTCAGCTTTAGAAAGATTCTTTATTACATTTGATATACTTAAACAGTTTGCTTTGGTCCCAAGTCATATTTTTAAAGGCCAACCTTCTTTAATGACTTTGTGCAGTTCTGGTGAATGACAAATAGAAGTCATTCAAGCATTAGGGGCATAGCTTTTTATGAAAGTTCATATGTTACTTGCTAGTATCACTAATACTTGGTAGTACCTCATCTGATGATTATCTTTAGGAAAGTGAAGACAGGTTTGATATCATAGCCATGCCAGTATAAGGTTTTCTGGGGCTGGAAGCAATTTATGTGGAAACTTATAGCTGATGATTTCAGCAGTATAAAAATAGAAATATGCCATGAAACAGGAGGGGTATGCACTTTAATGTAAGTAAAGAGCTAAAGATTGTATGGGTTCCTTTCTCTGATATGAGCCTAAATAAAGTAACATATGCATCCACTTTGACCGAGTTCATAAATGTCCCATCTCTTTCCCTAGCTTCTATTCATAGCATTTGTGTGGTTTCTAGTTTCCTCCTCTTAAGATGAGTGTCCTTGATATCCTATGATCTAATACCTAAAGGGCTTCTAAATCAAAAATGTGTGGTTAAACTGTAAATGGAAAAAAATTCTAGCAGTATGCATGAAAGTACTGATTTTGACATGCTGCATCCAAGGTGCAATACAAATGGCACAGCATGTCTGCTGGTGCATCAGTGGAATGCCAGTGCCTGTGACTAATACCCCAGTGCATTGCATAGCACTAACAACCTGTTCCTTTTCATTTGCCTATGAGTGGGTGCAGAACAGTAGAGGAAACACAAAGTATTTTGTCTTTCCAACAGCACAGTGGAAAACAAGTTATCTTTAAAATGCCCTGTATCTTTTTTTTATGCTAAACATATTTTGTAACAGCTAAGGGAGCTGGATACATCAGTAACACCCTTGGGAAGCAGGAAGAGCTGCCTCCATTGACCTGAGACACAGTGTGTTCCCTCCCAGGCGAGCTGCTGAGGGCCTGAGAGCTCCTGTAATCTCCACATCCCCATGGAGTAAATTTACCCTGCACCTTTCGCATTTTATTAGACTTTGAACTGCAGAGAGTCTATGTCACAGTGCAACATGCACCAGTATTGAGTTCCCTGTCCTTTTCTTCAGGAAATGACTCATGGCATGATTGCTGTAAGACTTCAAAGTCTCTCCTCCTCTGAGCATGTAGTTGGACTAAATGACCTTGGAGTATCCCTTACAATCTGAGTTGTTTATTCATTATATGATTCTGTGGCCATTTATGGTTCAGCCTATAGGGAATAATTTCCTGATCTCCCTTTTTTCCATCTGTATAGATATGAATCTGTTACACTCTGGATTCCTGCTTTCTTCATAACCAAGTTCCTAAGGATACTCAGTGAGACTTTGTGGTTACATACTGTACCACACTTTAGGTGGAGGGCATCAGCAGGAAAGTACAGTGTTATCAGATAAATACATACACAGAGTGCCTCATTTCTGTGCCACTAGGAATTCACTGGCAGAGGAATAGAGGGGAATGAAAGGTGCTAGTCCTTCTCTTAATAAGTCTGTGTACTCATTCTGGGGACAAATGATTCTTGAAGCATCTGTGGGTAACCCTGGCACTGGCTTACAGGGCTGAAGTAGGAAAGGGTGTGAACCATGTCCCTGTGAGCTGTAACAAGAAAGCTTTTCTTCAGAAGGAGAGGAAAGAGCTCCTACTGTAATTAGAGCCAGGCTTGAATCAGGGTCACAGGTGTAAAACATACAGATGTGAATCTGAACTTCATTTGCTTGGTCCATTTCTAATTATAATGCTGCATTTTCACTTACTAATTTCACATAAGGGCTGCAAAGCAGCAGAACTATTAATATATGGTGAGGAGTTTAGTTCTTTGGGTTTTTTTGCAGTAGTGAATTAGTAAGCTGAAAGAAACAAACATTGAAACTACTGTAAATTTAGTAGGTCAAGGAAACTTGAGGATTGAACCCAGTGGCCTAGTTTATTGCAGTCATGACAGAAACTGTACTGTTTGCACAGGAGGGCTTTTATTCTTCAGAAGCACAGAAGGTTGCAAGTTAATTGCAATTGACTCTTTTTTCTCTCCACTTCTTGACCAAGGCAACTATCTCAGGTCACAGAATTGGGAGGCAGTATTAATGTATGTGGATAAAAAAAGTAAAATAAAAACACGTCTGAGCTTTTGGTTTATGATGGCAGTAAAAATTTAGTTTAGAAGAACATATTAATATTATAATTATGTACATAAAATTTTGCATAAAGCATTTTAATATACATTAATTTCTAACATTTTATTGCCATTTCATTTTCAAATTAAAGATACTTAAACAGATGTGGGGTTTTTTCCAATGTAAATAAGTTCTCTAAAGAGATACCAGATTTATAAAGTGATCAGTGATTACCTGTGGAATATGACTTGCCTGAAGAGTAGCAAATAACGTACAGTACTATTTGTTACATTAGGGAGCCAACTCATCAATTAGTTGACACAAATGGAAAGAAAAATATGCAGCATATGACTAAAAATAATATTATAAGACTGCCATCCCTTTAAATTCTTATGGTTAAGTGTTAAATTCTAATAGTAGGTGTTCTCAGTTACAGCTTGCAAAGCTCCTGATTAATCTGGTGACAGATTCTTATCAGACTTCTATTTACAGTGTCTCCATTACCTCAGGATCCAAAACCAAACCTTGTACAGAGCACACTTTCCCCCTCCCCAAGCTGTAGGGCTTTCCTAAATGACTATAATAATGAAAACTATTTATTTTTAAAAGCTAATAAATATTGCTGAATGTTTTGTTGTCTTTGATGCAGACCTGATGCTGCCCTGATGCTTTGAGTGTTAAGCTGCAGATGTGAAGTTCTGAAATGATCATGTGTCTTGAAGTGGTTGTTTTGCAGCCTGCCCACTGTGTTCTTTCTATATTGCATTAACTACCCCTGCACTCGCCAGTTCCACAGTGTGTGCAGTCACCTGAAGGTTGCTGAAATGCATCAAACTTATTGTATTTGTGCAGATAAGCAGTGATGCACAGGAGAACTGTTGCAACTCATGACGTAACGTGAGATATTTGTGGATCTGTCAGTGCAGCCTGTGGCTTGTGAAAAGCTGAAAGTGAGAAGCGAAAGTGTTAAGCATATTTAAGACCCTTCTTCACTTATACTTTTGAGGTTGGTCACCAGAACTATATGTAAACTGAAGAGCCTGGGAATGTTTGACAACTTCCAGGTTTGGGTGTATGATCTAGCCAAGCCATCACTATTTGTCAGGACAAAATCTATGCATGGTCTAGGTCCTCTCCTACTTTCCTTCTTGAGATATGCAGGCGCATATATTTGTGGGATCTATGGTGATATCTATGATATCCCCAATGTGGGTAACTAATATCAGAACAAGGAGTAGAGCTGGAAGAGCATTGTCAGTCTGTCAATATTGCAAAAAATGCAGGACTTCTGTTGTTCCAATCACATACTCAAACTAGAAATGATAGGTGAACCACTGAGTGTTGCAGGGAGGAAGCTTGCACACTCATGAAATCTGCATCACTTTTTTCACAGTGAATTCCACATAATCATGATAAGCTCTGCTTCCCCAACAGTGAGCTACTCAGGCCAGAGAGGTTCTTCCTATTCAAGACTATGGTGAAATCAGCTGACAGTGAGGAGACAACTGACAATTATGCCAGTAGTAAATGCAGATGGGGGTCTGGCATAGTTTTCATTCAGGCTTCCTCCTTAGTCTTGGAGTATGCTTAGGGCTGCAGGTAGGTTTTGCATGGCATCAAACATTTTATTTTGTGCTGACTAGATATGTTTCTCTATCACTAACTGTATGTGGATAAAAATGCAGGGCGAAGGCCAGGTTAGGTGCACTGTTTGGCTAGCAAAACCTCTTCACCTGTGTTGGTAAGCTGCTACCTGCCCCATCGGATTGCATCTGTCCCCACTTAAACTACTCTTTCCTGGGTTTTACTCACCCTGATCTGCCTATAGGGGTTGTGCTGCTTCACTGAGATCCATGGAGTACCGTGAACCCTCTTCCATTGTCCATGTGTCCTCACAGATTCACCTCTCAGAAGTAACACTGCCCAGTCTGTTTGGGAATATGGGTGTTGGTGTAGAGAGATCTACAACCATGTTTTAGACGTTGGTCATTGTTCTCTAAAGCAGACCATGCTGGTACCACTTAAGAGAAAGAAACTTCTGGACCAAACTAACTTTCATTAATTAGGAGAAACATGTTCAGAGTTTGCCAGTGACTACAGCCTCAGCTGTAGCTGTGGACCACCTCCTGCCAAATACAAAGAAAGCTTAATATGCAAAGGTCCTTTTGAAGTTACTGCTATCTCTGAGATTTCCTTTTCTGCTTTGCAAAACATAAATTTTTAATCCCTTCTTTTAAAGGGAAGAACTTAGATGTGTGTCCATAACGTTAGTGAGCTTTTTCTGAGATTTTCTTCAGTCTTCCCTTCCAATTAGACTCACAGTCAGGGATGTTTGAGTTGTTCGGAGATGGGGCTTTAGTCCCAGAGGAAAGACGTGCTGAGGAAAGACGTGACTTTCTGCAGTGGGATCTCCATGAGATATGGGAGAATCTTCATCTTTTTCCAAGGAGGTGCTGGCAAACCTACCATCCTCCTCCATGTGAGCAAACAGTGTGGACATTTCAGTAGGAAGAGACTTCCCCTATGTTGGCAAATAATTATAAACTGAAAACCTGTTGGAACTGGGATAAATAACCATAGGACAAGTCCTCATGGGCTATAGGAAGGCAACATAAATACACGTCTTTCTCTGTTTAGGTTTAGTTTTCATGGCTTGGCTGAGAACCCATACACAGATGTGTATAATGTTTTTAACTAAGAAATCAGAGAAAGACTCTTTTTTTTCTGCCCTAAATCACAGAACCAGCAGCAACAGCTATTTCACAATGAATGTTGCGTTAGGTGCCCACCCTGATAATTATTAGGCAATTCAGACTATACTTCCCTACACTGAGGCACTACTTCGAGGTTATCCTCCAGCCAACGCTGCTAACTATCCTTAAACCTGTTCAGTTTGTAGCTAAGTGGACCTCAGCCATCCCTGCATCATGGGTAACTGTACTGATCCAGTAATGTACAGCCAGTAATGTAATTCCTTCCTCTTCTTGCTGATTCGGAAACTGTTTACTGACACAGGCTCAGAGCATGAGCACTTAAGCACACTTATGGTGAGCCCTGTCTTTTCTCTTTTGTATCAGCTGAGATAGCCACTTCAGTCACCAGAAGTCCCTGGTGACTGCAAGAAGGGTGATATTGTGCCCATTTTTAAAAACGGTTGAAAAGATGACCCTGGGAACTATCGACATGTCAGCCTGTGAAGATTATGGTACAGATCCTCCTAGAAGACAAGCTAAAACACACGGAGGATGGTGGTGTGATTAATGGCAGTTAGCATGGCTTCACCAGGGGCAAGTCCTGTA
Source organism: Piaya cayana (assembly GCA_013389865.1). Taxonomy (NCBI): domain Eukaryota; kingdom Metazoa; phylum Chordata; class Aves; order Cuculiformes; family Coccyzidae; genus Piaya; species Piaya cayana. Next base: position 36,575 of record WAAB01014549.1, on the reverse strand, counting down.
TGACCAACCTAGTAGCTTTCAGTGATGGGGTAACCACATCAGTGGACACAGGTAAACCCATGGATGTGATCTGTACAGATGTCTGTAAAGCCTTTGACATGGTCCCCCACAACATCCTTTTCTCTAAATTGGAGAGATATGGATTTGATGGGTGAAAGGTACAGTGGATAAGAGACTGGTTGGATGGACATATTCAAAGAATAGTGGTCAATGGCTCAAAGTCCAGATAGAGTATTCCTTCTGGGGTCCATACTGGGACCAGTGCTGTTTAGTATCTTCATCAACGATACAGACAGTGAGATCGAGTGCACCCTCGGGAAGTTTGCTCATGACACCAATCTGAGTGGTGTAGTTGCCACACTGGAAGGATGGGATGTCATTCAGAGGGACCTGGACAGGCTGGAGAAGTGGGCCTGTGAGAACCTCATGAGGTTCAACAGAGCCAAGTGCAAGGTCCTACATCTGTGCCAGGGCAATCTCTGATTTCAATAGAGGATGGGGGATGATGTGATTGAGAGCTGCCCTGCAGAGAAGGACTTGGAGGTGCTGGTTGATAAGAAGCATGACATGAGCCAGCAGTGTGTGCTCACAGCCCAGAAGGCCAACAATGTCCTGGGCTGTGTCCAGAGAAGCGTGGCCAGCAGGTAAGGGAGGTGAGTCTACCTCACTGTTCCTCTCTTGTGAGACCTCATCTGGAGTGCTGTGTCTAGTTCTGGGATCCTCAACATAAGAAGGATTTGGAGCTTTTGGAATGGGTCCAGAGGAGGGCTACAAAGATGATCAGAGGGCTGGAACACTTTCCATACGAGGACAGGCTGAGTGAGTGGGGGCTGTACAGCCTGGAGAATAGGAGGCTCCGAGGAGACCTTGTAGCAACCTTCCAGTACCTGAAAGGGGCCTACAAGAAAGCTGGAGAGGGACTGTTCACAAAGACTTGTAGTGAGAGGACTAGGGGCAATGGGTATAAACTGGAGAGGGGCAGATTTAGACTAGGCATAAGGATGAATTTCTTCACAATGAGAGTGGTGAGGGTCTGGTGCAGGTTGCCCAGGAAAGCTGTGGCTGCCCCATCCCTGGAAGTGTTCAAGGCCAGGCTGGATGGGGCCTTGGGCAGCCTGGTCTTGTGGATGGGGTCCCTACCCATAGCAGGAGGGTTGGAACTGGGTGATCTTTAAGGTCCCTTCCAACCCAAACTCTTCTATGACTCTATGATTCTATGATTCTTTGATTCATTCATAGGTGCTTACAATGTACAGCGGCATCAGGATTACTTTTGGTAGTGTTTTTCTTCTACTCAGCTATATGCAAAGGCAATGGAAGCAGTGGCCTAGAGAGATGGAGGATGACAAATTATCCGTAGCTTTGCTGCTTCCTTTTCCTGGAAAAAGGAGTTGGCTGCTGTTGCTTGAATTGAAGAGGGGAATGATCTGGTGGGAAAACTAGTGATGAGAAGGGAGGGAAGCCCTGCCCCAGGACATGCTGTTGCCATCCTGTCTAATGTCTCTCAGTGGCAATAGAAGCAGCAGTACCTGTTTTCCAGGGCTGCTTCTGCCTCTCTGTGGCTCTAGCTCTTTCAAAACACAGAGTTTGAGTGACCCTTGCAAAGATCACAAGGATTTAGTGTGTGGTAAATCTCTCCGTATTCTGATGTATTCCCAGGAAACTCCCCACTGCGGAAAAAACCCCAAACCATCATGTTCAACTGTACGTTCACCAAATCTATAAATTTGAGAATGGTTATGGAATAAGTTAGGCTTTGTATTTTAAAGAGTACTGTGGAAAAGTGAGTAGTATGCTGTAGAAATGAGAGAAGCTGAAAACAAAAATCAAGCCAATGAAATAAAGGACAATATTTGCCTTTCAGGATTACAGCTTGTGCCATGACCATGAATAAATATGTGGAGGAAAATGTTTCCCAAAAATCCTATACAACAATAAAATATTTCATGAAGATGCTGAGTAGTGTCAGTGAGACCTTAATTTTCATCTTCATGGGAGTGTCTACAGTTGGGAAGAACCATGAGTGGAACTGGGCCTTTGTTAGCTTCACCCTCCTTTTCTGTTTAATCTGGAGGGCACTGGGTAAGTCTGTCTCAGACTATATGTTGCTATTCTTTGCAAGTGAATCTTTTTACTTCTTTGCAAGTGAAAAATATCAAAATTTAGAGAAAGCACCATCAGCTTGCAGAACGGTCATCTTATTTGTAATGTGTCCTAGATCGCAAGGTCTGCTTTCACCTTGCCCAAAAGTGGAACCTAAAAATCAATTTGGTCCTGGTCCTGCCCATCTAAAGTTAGAGGCAGCCTGCTTGTTAATCAGAGTACATATGTTTCAGTAAAAACAATTTACAAATAAACACTTGTTGCATAGCAGTTGTACAACAATTGAACAGATTGTGGTTGGTTTTTTGGTTTTTGATTGTGTTTACTAGTTTTGAGATTTTCCCAGTCATTGACATAAATAGCAATAATGCTGTAATTGAAATGTTGTTCAGGTATATATTGTGAAGGAAAAAAGTGCTATAAGAAACTGTTTGATCATTCCTGAATTCGCAGTACTAGCTCTTTTTCTTCTACTTTGAGACCTAAGCACAGATCAGGTTCATAGGTCTTACAGTTTCCTGCATAACGATTTGGTCCCTTTGTGCACAGAGGAGGCTCATGCTCTGGTCTGCTTCTGCACCCCTGCTTCCAGCTCCCAAGTCTCCCTCCAGTGCAGAAATCTGGACTGTTTTCCCTCCTGCATCTGCATTCCCTCAATTAATAACTTATGCTGAAGAACAGTCAAGCAGCCTGACTGTCCCCAGCTCCTAGCCCCTATATTTGCTCCCTTCACTTGCCTTTATGCATTTACTCCAGTCCACCACATCCCTGGAGCCTTTGCCCTCAGTACACCAGCACGCACTGGCATCTTCTCGCTCTATCCTGAGTCTTGCATCCTCCCTGTCCATGCAAGTAAAATGAAGTGAATGAATAGGAGTTTGCAGGATTCAGAGCACAGATTGATGGAGATGACAAGCCAAAGTGTTCAAAAGCACCTCAAATCCTAATAAAAAGAAAATTAGAAGTCTTGTTCTATACTGCTACAGAGCATTATTGCCATTCTGAAAGTGCAGAGTCTAGCAGATGTAGAGATCAATTAGCGGCTTCAGGTCCTGAATCCAGCTAATCTGAAGTGGTTAGCTCACTAAATGTGTTAGCTCACTAAAAGATTATACTCTTTAGACATTCTGTATTTTCCTTCTGTGGTGTTTTCAAGCTGCTAAATAACATTTCATTTCTTCAATAATACACAGATAAGAAGTAAATAGAAGTGTTTTAAAACACATATTAGCACTTATGGGGGATTTCTATGTAAGTTTAATTTCCCTTGTTTCCCCTCCTCCCTGTATTTCTGGTTTTTGTTTTGTTTTGTTTTTTTTCCCCTCAGGTGTTTTTGTTCTGACTCAGATCATTAACGTGTTCCGGACAATTCCTCTCACTTTTAAGGACCAATTTATTATTTCCTATGGAGGCCTCCGAGGAGCTATTTGTTTTTCGCTTGTATTTCTGCTTCCTCCTGCTGTGTTTCCCAGGAAGAAATTGTTCATCACTGCAGTTATCGTGGTAATATTTTTCACCGTTTTCATTCAGGTATTGTCTTTCCCCTCCTGGACTTTTTCTTTCTCAGACAGGTGGTAAATAAGCAGTGGGTAGAAAACCAAATGTCCTAACTTTCTGGAAGGAACTGAAGGTACTTTCCATGGTCATAGTTTGAAAAAAAAATGCTATGCAGACTGCAGGCAGGTAGCAAAAGTATGCCAGATATTAAGTACTTATGCTAACACAAGTAGCATTAAGCATTTAAGACCTAGTGAGGTTGGAGTAGAGATAAAAGATAATCTGAGTGCAGCCTTAAGACTAATTCCTTGTCAGAATTTTTGAAGTTGTGCGTTTATTCAGGAGTTCAGTGCTGCATACAGTGAACAGTGAGCAGGGAATGAAAGACAAGGAGAGCACTGAGAGATGGACTGGAGTGTGTGAGCCTGGGTATTAATTAGGCGGTGTTGCAGCAAAGGAATTGGACATCCATCCAAAAGCACCTGTTGTGCAAAAGAATGTGGAGAATTTGTGATGTCAACCTGGCTACAGAGGCCTGGTCAGAGTGACCAAGAGAAGGAAATGACTGAAACCAGTAAAATTTAGAGGAGGTTAAGCCATTCAAATAAACATACGGGGCTTGTCATTATCCAGAATGGTGAGAGAGATGTGAGAGGCTAGTACATGAAAGTTCAGGTCTGTGGAGAAAATACATTTTTTTTCCACCTGCCTTTCACATGGAGAAAGGTGTCATGGGAAGCAGCAATTATCTGTGCTCATCCTTGGGAAAGGGGAAGTAGCAAGCTTCTGTGCCCCATTTTGGCTGGAGCAACTGGAGGTCCGATAGTTGACCTTACAGGTAATCTCTGAAACCTGATTTCTAAGGGTAGAAAAATTTCAAAAAGTGGACATGAATTAAGTGTGTTATGAAATGCAATGTGGTTTACCAAAGGTGAACTTAGTATCATTCTTTGATAGGGCAATTTATTTACAAGAGTAATCACACCTGACTGGACTACTGTAAAATTTTTTGGGGAGTCGGGGTGGGATGGGTTGTACATAGGAGACTGGTATCTTAACTGCTCATTAAATTGAGGTTTAAATTAACATTGGAGTGATTGTAAAGTGAACAAAGAAGGAGATGACAGTTTCTCCTGTAAAGGGGAATAGAAGCATATGTTGTTTCAGGTTAGAAAGGATCTCTGAGGGTCTCCATTCCAAACCCATTCCCAAAGCAGGGCCACCTTCAAAGATGCATTATGTTGTTCAGGACCACGTCAAGTTAAGTTCTGAATACCTCCATAGATTGAGATTCCCTAGTCTCTCTGGGCACTTGCTACAGCATTTGACCACCCTGGTCAGATAATAGGCTGACAAGATGCTAAAAGGAAATTCTTCAGGGATGGTTCCTCAGGATGGTTTTGTTTAATATTCTTATTATTGACCATGACTCATAACCGAAGCAATTTTTGTTGCTCATGTTTCTTGATGACGAGTTTTGGAAGGTGTTCTCAGGGTGAGAGCAAGATAGGGCATCCCGTAGAAAGAAGAGAATAACTGGAGGCAAATATGATGGAAACAGAATGAAATTTAACAGTGAAAAGTGCAAACACATTCTAGGACTTCCTTTCTAGACATTTCTCTTATGAAATGGGAACCTTTCATTTGGAAAAAACATTGAAAAGGAAAAAGGCATGGGTGCACTGGTTGATAATGAGGTGGAGTTTAAGCCACCAGTGCAGTGGGGGACAGAAGAAAGTTAAATCTGTTCTTAAGATGTACTAAGACATGTATTTTCATCAGAGAATAATGACATGTTCTACAATGATCACAGGACTGGTAATCCTGTCATAGTAAAGAAGACCAGGATGCCTTGGGCTTAGTAAAATGAAGAAGAAGGAATATAATTACTGTTTATATCAGGGAGTGAACACCAGCGAAGAAGGAACACTGTTTAAACTAAGAAGACAAATGTTGGCAGAAGAACAAAGTGGTACAAAGTGACCGCGATGAAATGAAGAACCAGCTTTCTAATTATCAGAAGAATGAGTTTCAGGATGAGAGTTCTAGTATGAGCAATGGGGCAAATAAACCTTAACTGCTTTCAAGATAAAAATTTCATTTATAAATAAGTGACGTGGTTATCTGGGATAGTAGGGATTAGTGTCAACAGCATGAGAGATTCATTCCTCTCCCTTGTGCCAGTGTGCCTATACAGCTACACAAATAATGTTCATTTTTCCACAAATAATGGTTCAAATCCATTATATAATTCTGGGGTTGTCAAAACTTTTTGTTCTCTTTCTGGGAATAGTCAGGCATAGACACATATTTTTAAAAAGTCTAAGTGTCACAGGTCTTGAATAGCAATCTGGATGCTAATGTTTATATGTCTTTGAGTACCTGTATTGGTAGTGATCATTAAAGAAAGAAAATTTTATTTGTTTACCTTGGAATTATGTGGGATCTGTTTATTAATTCAGAAAATGAGTGAGGATTTTTCTAGTACATAACAGAACTGAAAAAAGAGCACTATGAATGGAGTAAGTGATGTATTCCTGATGGTCTTTGCCAGGTTGTCCCTTTTGGAACTCTGAGCTCTAGGAAACCCCTTTCTTCCTTCTATTGCATTAGTGGAGTCTATGTGCTGACAACGACCTCATAGCTAATTGCAACACCTGCTAATCACAAGAATGAATTCACTATTATAATTATCGTGTCAGACTGGGGTTTGGGGTTCGGGAGGTGAAAGGGTATTCAGAGCTAAAAAGATATCCACAGCTATTTTCAATGCTCCGACAGAGATGGCAAAGACCAAAAGGTTTTGTTTTATCTTATGTTTATGGAAAAAACAACAGAACTATTTCCCTTTTTTATTTTTTCTTTTTCTTCACAGGGAATAACAATTCGCCCACTGGTGGAGTTTCTTGATGTCAAAAGGTCAAATAAAAAGCAGCCTGCTGTTAGTGAAGAAATTTATAACAGGGTATGTTGTGGCTTCAGTTTTATAGATAAAAACCTCATATAGATGAAATTCCTAGTGGCTTTCCATAAGACAAAGATTCAGCATCCAGTGTTACAAGAGAGAGACACACCTTCTTAGATTTCTTTTTGATACCTCTTATAAGAACAATTACTGTAGAGTTTATATTTAACCTTTGGGAATTAGTAAAGTTTATATTCTTACATACTATTATTTTGGAATCTTGACTTTCTTACTTGTTCACTTCTTGAGGTAAATTAACTTTCTGTAGTTTGTTTCACATATGAGAAGTGTGTTATTTTAGAACTTGGCTACATGAGGAAAGCAATTTAATTACATTACATTGCAATTGGGTTAGTTTAATTAAACAAATGCTAACTCCTAGTAAACACACTCTTCAACTTATTAACTCTGACATCATCACATTTGTATTTGCTATGGGTATGACTCCAATTATTGCAGTTTATTAGCCATTCATATTCTTCAATAGACTTCTTGCAGCATTGGGCCTGTGGCAGGTGGCTTGAAATTCCAAAAATGAAGAATAATAAGGCCCAAACTGAGATCTTAGTTGAACTGACTCATAAATCATAATAAACTGAGAAACAGTGTGTTTATACTATTAGGTGCTCAGGATGGTTTGACATGAGGCTAGAGCACAATTCCTTAAAACATGAGCTCAGAATTTGATTCTGGCTATCTCAGCTTTGTCCCGTGTATACTGAGGGGGCAGTACTGGTGTGGGGAGCTGCTGCCCACACAGTCTCTCTTCTTGACAGTCATACCTTGTTCACTGTCAGGCCTGGGTAAGCCCCTGTAGAAGTCCCAGGCTTACCCCTAGGTGGTTAGGAAACTTTAAAGAAATGAAAATATGGAAGGAAAAAGTTACTTCTAGGTTCAGGCAGGACCTGAGCAGGACTAACAGAGAAAATTAGCAACTAACTTCTGTACTTTTGGAGCTGTGAGCTATGGAAGCTTGAGGGGAAGAAAACATAATCTAGTTCTGCATTTGGTTAGACTACATTTAGTTAAACTGAAGAATTGTCCTGAATTCTGACTAGACTTTTCTGTTTTGAAATAAGTTCAAACTAATATATCTCAGGGCAAGTCAAGTGATGTCTCCAAGTTCATGTAATGAACCAACATTTCCCCTTTAGTTCTTTGACCATGTGAAGACTGGAATTGAAGATGTGTGTGGACACTGGGGTCACAACTTCTGGAGAGATAAGTAAGAATGGCTTTTAAATCTTTTTGTTATACAGGAGAGGCTGAACTGGCTCAGCAGCAAGAAATGAAGGTTGTTGGGCATCATACTGCATTCTCAGCGTTTTATTCTTGAAAGCAGATGTTTGTTTTTAGAACATGTGGGTTACAAAGGAAAAGCAGCACAACAATGTCTCTTAACTAAACCACAAGCAAGTAGAACATTTGCAGCTGGGAAGAAACACAAACCTCTGATCCCAGGGTCAAGAATTGTACCTTCTGAGGGTGCATGTCATCTCCCTGTTTCTGGCTGTTTCAGAGCATTTATTGTTTGTCTGCTGAGCCTTTCATCCCATCCAGCTTTCCTCCTGCAAATCATACGTCTCAATGGTGTTAAGTGAGGAGTTAGTTCCCTGTTTGATAGGAAACATACAAAAGCTTTGGGGCTTTCTCTGGAAAGATCAAGGCACTAGGTGGCATGAAGTATGTGAGAGATCCCAATGGCAGGTAGTTCCACAGTTTTTAATGATACTGTTTAAGACTTAGTGTTACTTAAGATTACCGCTGGCAATACTTGAATAATACATGTTTTCAGTGTAACTGCTGAATCTTCATCATCATGGTTTGGATCTAACTCACTTTACTTGGAAGCATCCAAATCCTTTAGATCAAAAGCATAGGTATTTCTTGCCCACTTATAGTCACTGCAATAAGAATTTAGCCCTAGGAGAGAGGGGCAGGAAAAGCCCTCTCCAAATGACTTGAGAGTATGACAGTGAGGATACTGTCCTGACAGATGTATGACATGGGTACCACTTTCATTTATTCATCCTGGTTCTCCTCCAGTCTGTGTGAGGCCTTTAATTAATAGATTAGGGAGCAAAGGAGAGTCCCACCTCTTTGTGAACTTCAGAAACATTTTTGACCCAAATTCAAGAATAATTTCAGAATGGCTGGAGGGCAAAATAGTTTCTGTAAAACAAAATCACCCCAGCTGTAATCAATATTTTTTCACTAAGCATTCAAGAAGGTTGCAGTTGCTTTAGAGGAAGGGAGAACCTCCAAAGTTTGACAAAGACAGGCTAAAATTTCAAAGAAAAAGCAGCTAATGTGAATGTAGACCTTTCCTTTGTTATTACAGTAAATATTTAGTGTTCTTTTTGTTGGGATGAAAATTGTTGTTGAATAATATAAGATACCTAAAAGTTAAAAGCTGCTGCTAGGAAAACTGTCTTATTAACCAAAACATAGATGAAGTCTGGCTATCTGAAGCAAAGATGAACTTGACCCTTTATTATGTTACTCAGCAGTAGGTTATTAATATGGGCAGATGCATTCTCAGGGAATAAACTCCTTCACAATTGCATTAGTTACAGTATATTTGCTATCCTTAACTACACACAGTAAAAATTAACTGGTTGGTTTGGTTTGTCTCACATACAGGTTTAAGAAGTTTGACAATAAATACTTGCGAAGACTTTTAATCCGGGAGAACCAGCCCAAATCCAGCATTGTTTCTTTATACAAGAAGCTGGAAATCAAGCATGCCATTGAGATGGCAGAGAGTGGAATGATAAGCAAGGTCCCGTCAGCAGCATCTCTCAGGTGGGCAAGTGGTGCCAGTGTGGCCAAGCATCTTGTCTGGGTCAATTTATTTCACAGGCCAGTCTGTAAATGGGATAATCACTTTTACTTGGAATGCTTTTTGTCTGAATGTCACCTGAGCAGCAAGCAAATACAAACCAAGAGCATTTTGCCTGCAGCTCACACAGGAAAGAGTGAACTGTGCTTGTCTGGGAGTATGTAGTTTTACAAGCATAGCTGCTCACAGGAATATTGATTTGACATGTAGGGCAGATCTGGATTTGAAACACTGCCTGCCCATCTGCTGTGAACAGCTACGGGGGAAGCCTGAGGGGCATTTTGAAAAGTGCTTCAATCAAATTTACAATTTAATTTAAATTATATCAAATTTTTGAGATTGAGTTTCGAGCCTTACCACTGAGTCAAATGAGATCAAGGTTTCGTTCCTACCTGTTCCTCTGTTGCTTTGAAAAGTCATTTCCAGCTCTAACAAAGGAAATAGTTTAAATGTACTTCTCAATCAGAAAACAAAAAACATTCTCTCTCTTTCCTCTATTTTCCTTTTTTTATCTTGACACAGTGAATATCATGAAGGAAAGATAAAGCCACTTTCTCCCACTGAAATGGAAAACATGCGGGAAATATTAACAAAGAATCTCTATCAAATACGACATCGAGTAAGGATGATGTTTTGTATACTTAAATATACCACTGGTCATCTCTGAATATACTGTTTACCTTCCTAACGTCTTTGGGCTAGTACAACTGCTGTACCATTGCACGATAGTGAATGCTGTTATTTACTTTTATTGTCGATGAATTCATATCCTATCACATGAAGAGCAACACATTCATACTCTTTTATGTAAATAGCTTACGTGATCTTATACTATTAATAAAGTTTAATGGTTTTTATCATATTACCTGCAATATGCTTACATTATTAAAAAAGGATCACAGGTGCAAATTCAGCTCAACACTGTCCACTTTTACCAGTATTTTGTTCACTTCATGATATGGGATTAGATTTCCATTTGCCTCCAGTGATGAAGTTGTTTACATTAAGAGAAGAGGTGATGAGCTGGAAAAATAGTGAAATAAATGCAAAAGGGAATTTCACATTTACTCTGCTCTGGCTAAGTGGTTTGAATTCCGGAGCCCTTAGAAAACATTCAAAAGTTGAGCAAGCTTCAGCTTGCTGGAGGTCAAAATTACTTCCGCCTAAGTAACTCATGTTGTCACCTTCAAATGTGCATCCTCTGTTGACATATCGACTGAGCTAGTGCAACATGGTGGTAAACGCTGTATTAAGCCAGCTTTTCCCAATTTCTGTTTCATTATAAATATCAGCAGGTTAAAAACCAACCAACCAACAAACCAAAACAGGTGCTTGTGAAGCAGGTGACTAAAAAAATGCTGGTGTAATTATTCTTTTTGTTCTTAATTATCTACAGTATGATTTTATTTACAAGGATTTATGATGGTTATTAAAACATTAAAGCAAAGAAAACCTGTTTTGCTCTATGAATATAGTGCAACACATTTGACATTATGCTTTCAGAATCTGACCACTGCTTTTGTGTTTCAGACAATGTCATATAACCGACATAGCCTGGCTGCAGATGCAAGTGAAAAGCAAGCCAAAGAAATTCTGATCCGTCGCCGGCACAGCCTTAGGGAGAGCCTGAGGAAAACGAACAGCCTGTCAAGAGAAAGACCGGTACTTGCATTTTGTTTGTTTTACAGAAAGCTGTTCTTTGTAGCTAAATGTCATGTAGACAAAAAACCCTTCTGAAATGTAGGAAAAAATTAATCCTGAAAACACCGCACATGTCACGCACCTTGACTTGTACACATAGATCCCTTGATTTGTGTTGACCCCTCCAGCAAAGCTTCAGTCTTGTACAATGTGATTTCAGATTGTGATCTGCTGCCATAATTTTATCTCAGAGGAGCGGGGCAGGCTCTCTACACAGTGTACTTCTAAACGATGGTCAGTATTCTCTACTGGTATTTTGATGAAGCACGAATGACCAAGGTCAAAAACGTCTTTGAGACAACCTATGTACTGTACTCTCCAAAATATGAGAAAGAGGACTTATAATCAAGTCAGAGGGAAATCTTCATTTGAAAAATGTTGTGGGCTTTTTGGTATACATGAAATATAGTCAGGACTTCAGGTTTTGACACAGTACAGGAAAATCTGCTTTGCCAATACATTTTAGGTATCAGGGAAATTAACCATCCTATAAACATGTATTTTCATGTTTCAGGAATACTTAGTGAGTGTTTTCTTCATTGATACAATTGTCTTTCAGCAGCTGAGGCTGGAATGATTACTCCGATAAGTGCTATGTCTCATTTGTGATAATTACCAGGGCTATTGTGGTGTTAATTGTGACAATAAGTCTGTTCCTGAATGATTTTTTTCTGTCTCAACCACAGTTACATATGTTGTCTTTCTCATAAAAATAAATTATTTATGGAGTGGAATAATGAAAAGATTCTGTTGGACTGAGACATTTTGGGGGTAGGGAGAGAAACAGTGTGTCTGACAGCTTTTTAAAATGCACAAGCTGCAATTTTAAAAGTAATTATGTTTGGATAAATCCACTACGGAGGGAAGCATAGTGGTCTTGAGTAACACAACAATATGTGAAGAGGAAAGATCTCTCATGGATAATAAATTTCCTTCCAGGTTCCCTTTGAGTATGAAACAATGAATAGTACAAGCAAGGGAGAGCTGGTAGACTGTAGAGGTTTTAAAACATCTTTGTAACAAATGTAAGAAAGGATGGCCTTGAGAAATTTTTAATTTTATTAGAAGCAATCTGGAAAGTACCTCTTTTGTTCCAGGAAGTATGAGGTGTGCTCTGTACCCAGGACCTTTAGAGCTTAGTCTTGGGAAACAAGGATTTTATGCCCTGGACTGGTAAATGATCACGCTGGTGCCTCACTTCTCCATCAATTTCGGTGTGACTAGTCAACTGTGTAAAGTCATTTATATGCATAAAGCACTTGCAGGATCAGAATACAGATTAGTTCTTGTGCCTGAGTTTTAGCTGCAACCTACTTTTTGCAGCTCACTAATTAGAAGTTCCACACTGCAGATGCTTGAAGTGATACCAAGTTTGCAGTGTGTGCCTTCCTTAGGAAAACCTGTACAGGTAAGATTGAGTTTAGAGAGCCTGCATTTGTTAACATTGGTCTCAGAGAGCATATCACTAGGTCTGCCTTTGATTAAGCTGCTTGAGATTACTCAATTTTTATCTTAGTGTAGACCTCAAAGAGCAAACAGCATTGAGTATGTAGTAAAAGATCACATATTAGCTAATCCTAAACTACTCTCTAGCCCTTTGGCTACATAAACACATTCAAGCTTCAGCCGTGTCTTAACATTATGCAGGTACTTCAGATTTCACTAACTTAACATGTCTTATATTGCTTTGCATAGGCTGCTGCAAATACAAAAAGATTTCTTTCACTTCCAAAAAACACTAAACTCCCAGAAAAACTACGAGTGAGAAATAAAACATCTTCCAGAGGTAATGTATTTTTTTCTGCTCTCTCTTCCTGTGTTGTGCTCATTTTGCCTGTGTAGAATGAAATTTTGTCCAGGGATGATGTAGAAAAATCAGCATATTAACCTTCAAATAAACATTAACTGTTTTATGTTCATATGCTTTTATTCTAGAGTTACTACCTTCACAGCATATTTTGAGATGTTGAATGTTTAGAAGGGGTCTCATAATATTAAAAGCAATGGTTCCTAGAGCAGGTGTTTGAGTGCAGAGAAGTGCCCCAGCAAGCAGAGTCTTGTGGGGTTTTTTTCAGTTCAAATGTCGTAGTGGTGTAGTCCTAAGAGCACATCTCCTCATGTGATCAAGCAGTAGCCTGAAACATTTATTCACCATAAACACTGCTGTGCTTATTCTCCTTTATTTAATAATGTCCAGATCTCCCTCTTGCATTATGACCTTATATAGGGTTTCTTTTCTCACTGTGATCAAGGTAAAGGGCACTGCCCTGAGAACCAACCCACAGAGGAGAATGAGGACATGAGGTCTGGTTTATAGTTCTTATGGAGAACTTCTCAAAATCTCGTGGTTTACAACCAAAATGTCTTTTTTTTCCCCCCTGCCTAAAATTGCAAAGGTTTTCTACTAGAGTTCTTGAATTCTAACAGAAAAATAAAAAATCTGGTAGAAGACAACCATTTGATGTGAAAACTTTGCCCATTTCTATACATTACTTCTGATTGTTGCTGGTCACACTACTATGTTTATACTATGCTCAGAAACATTTCTTGTAATGACAACCAACCATCAATATCTCATGCTGGGAGGATTAAATCTCTGCACAGTCACTAAAGTGTCCTGATCCCCACCCCAATTAGTTTCCCGCTCTTCCAAATTAATTTAGCAACAGACCATGTTTTTGTCTGGTGGTAATTACATCTTTACTCTCCTGAATGTAGGATGCCTTTTATTCTGTAGTTGTGTCTGCAGAGGTCACCTACTGTCATCTACAATTAAAAAGGAAATGTGCCTCCAGATTATTCAATTGTCAAAAAATATATTATCTGACATATTTAGGGGAAAGAAAGCCTGCAAACACAGTCTGATGAAGACCTTACTTGATATATACTTATCTGAGTGAATGGACAGTTACGTGATGATATATTTTGTTGACCCCTTCTTCATCTTTTTAAAAGAAATAACATATAGGCTACTAAAGGTAGTTGTTCTTATGACATTTGCACAATACGCAGTTCTTTGCTTTGTTATATTTAAAACATCATATCTGAGTTATGTCTAAGAACAAAGCAGAGGCATTCATAAATGATTATTAAATTTCTTACCAAATGACTGAAGTTTGCAAATTTTGATTAAAATGTTAATCAATTTAAAATAAATTTTCTAGGAAAGATATATATATATGCACATGTACACATCCAGAAAGTTTCCAGCTTGGTTTACTTGACAGTGATGTTTAAGAGCATTCCCTGAATGGTTATGCCAGCTTTCACCTGATCATTTTCTATACTGCTGTGAGTGAGTGAAGGAGTCTGCAGCACTTGCAGATTTTCCCTGTTGATTTTCTTCGATATTGTACATTCAGGAGTATTAAGGACAGAATGTTTCCTCCCAGCTGCACATTGACCCTGGGAGATCCTTTGCTCAGTGAAATATTGATGTTCCTTTTCCAAAGTCAAGTTTCTAGAGCCCCTGTGTATGTTGTGCTCTGGAAACACCTCCTAGATTGGATTTCATGGGATGTGAGGATGAGAAATCTCATTTTTGTGCCCTACTTGGACCTAAGTCCACAGAGAGACAGTTTTTCCCCATGTCCATAGCCAGAACTGAGAAAACGTCAAATCAAACAGGGAGGTACTTGGTGATTAAGGAGCAGTAGAGTGAGTGCTTTCTAAAAATAATGGTTTTGAGGGGAGGGGTGTTTGTAAGTAAAATCCACCATCTGTCCTGGCAGAGTTAAGTGTCTATTACTGGTTCAGAAAGCACTGAATTTAGGAAACATTGGCAAATTTTTCTTCTGTGGTTGCTAATGATTATTGTGCTGCTATTTAATTAGTTGTGAAATGGTAATATTCTACACCTAACGTTTTGATTTTGTTTTCAATTAACAGTGGGTGACAGCAGTGACTCTGAGCTGGATGCTGCTACTACAGTGCTCAATCTAAGACCAAGAGCAGGGAAAATCTTGAGAGAGCAGAGACTGAGACAGCAGAGGCCACTACCTGAGTTTAGGGTGGAGTGGAAGAATGAGGTTGATGGAAGCCAGGATGGACGAGGAGAGCAGCTGGAGCCGACCATCTTGCCTCAGCCACCCATTGGGTTCAGGCAGCCACTGCTGACAAGACCAAGATTTGGCACCTTGAGCAGGGAAGATTTGACTGCAGACCACGAGTCAGCAAGACCTATGCCACCACCACGGTTAGTTAGGCAGGCATCACAAGGGGAAAGGCAGAGAAATAAGCCTGAGAACCAGCCGTACTGAACATAATAAAAACAGAACTATTGTTAATATACCATGGATGCATTGAATTAGGATCTTAAATTATCCGATCAGACTACGGGATCCATTTAAAAAAAAAAAAGAAACCAAGGCTCAACGTGGGTCTAACCACCACTTCCATTTGAAGATAGTTAATGTTATTAACTAAGTGAATGGAATACTGGAGAAACTACAAAGTTGAAGAGAGAAAAAAAATTATAAATAACTTACGGTAATGCTTTACTTACGTTATTTCCACTATTAAGATAGGATGGAAATGTGCCTTATCACATCATCTCTTGTGGAACAAAGTCATGCAGGTTCAATCCAAGTTATGCATTGAAAATCATTGTTGACAGTCCAATGATGAATGGGTTCTTGAAAAAATTTTGTATCATTTCAGATTTTATTTATAATCAAAGAATATTTGTTTTAACCAGAGCTTTAATATGAAGAACACTGAAAATTGCACAATGCACCTATCATATAGACTTTCTAAGAAGAATAAATATATTCTTGAAGTCCAATTTGTTTGAAGAGCTGTGATGCAGAAATAGAAGAAGAAAAGGAACAAGTTGGAGGACCAGAACTGCAAATACAGCTTATAGAAAGGAGCTGCAATAGAGACAAGACCTGAATAGCTTGAATTTTTGCTTTCTGAATTTTTTGGCAATATGTTACCTTTGACAGGTACTGAGGATCACCAAAGGCAATCTGAATTACCTTGACTTTCACTAATGTCAACAGGAACTGAAAGCACCTAGCAAGACAAGAGAAGCCCTAAAAACAGAAAACTTCAAGTTGATAAATAAGACTTATTCAAAATTGCTTTTTGCACCTTAGTTTCTTGGTTGCCAAGCAAACACAGCAGTAGAATAGTTGCAGATCATTGCACGTAGACAAAGCTAGCAATCTTCTGTTTGAGTCAGGGACCACTGAGACTCAAGCAAGCTCATTCACTCATGCCTTTGACCCTGGTCAACTTGTTTTACTTTGTTTCTTCATCTGTAAAAGGGGAAAGATAATCTTTCCTTTGTCTGAGCTATGCACTCCAAGGAACAAAAATGTTCCATCTAATTTGTTTGTACAGAAAAGCACAGCGGGGCCCTGGAATCAGATGAAGTCACTGTGCACCTTAATAACACCCATAAGAAACACGGACTTCTTCATCCAAGCGTAAATGGCTGCCATTTGAGTGCATATGGGAAGGGAGGGTGCATTAAAATAAATGATACTTAACTGTAGCTCTCAGGAATTTGCACTTTCTGTCCCACTTAATCTGTTTTAAGTTTTGAGCTTGCTTTAGCAGAGATACATTTCAGCACAATGCAGAAATAATTTTCATCCTACTTGTTACAAGATTGATAACTTTCATTCAAGAATGTACACTGTGAAATCATAGTTTTTCATTTTCTTTAGCACATTTCTAAATCTGTGGGCAATAAGATGATTTTTTTTATTTAAGCTTGTTTTGAAAGAACTATTAAAAATCAATTTCCTTTAAAAATCACAGGGTAGCTTTCTTTCAAAGGTTTGTGGGTGGGGCTGATAAATTACTTTTATAAATGGGGATTTAAGACTTTCTTCTAACAGCTTTTCAAAAATATTTATTTCTTTCATGTATTTGAAATATCAGACTTCCCTAAACTCTTTCATAGGCATGGGTCTTTTAGTCTTCTTCCTCAATTCCAGTTATGGAAGTTTCTGCTGCCTATCAAATGCAAAGTCTAAGCTGCAGAAGGATGGCTATGTGAACCCTGGAAACCTCAGTCAAGTGTTTATGATTTTTGTGAAGGCAATACTTAGCTATCCTTTAATGATCATCTCATGCTTGGAAATAAAACTGGGTACAAACACATCCAGCAAGCTTTATAAACAAATGAAAATTTTTCTTTCAACAGGAAAATGTGTTTTATCAGTAACATTCTCGGCAAGTACTCTGTCACTGCATTACTGGGATAATATTTAAATAAGAAAGAAGCCTTGAGTTTGGATTCCAGTTTTGAGTCCAGGTCCACCTTTCAGATCGGACTGTTTAGATTAGATGTTTTATATCAGGCCATCTTAAATCTGACCAAAATAAACAAATGTGAAATGTTGCACATCAACATTTAGTTTATTCTCTGTGGAACTTTCTCATTCATGTGCTGGTAATGACATGTTTGTTGGTTTTTTTTCAAATGGCACAATTTTAAATAATTCATGGATGTGTCAGGAACCTTACGGCTTTGTTGGTTTTCCGTTAATACAGTGCACACTCTGATCATTGGTACTTAAACTGGGTGCCCCATAGTACAAGCACATCAATTTGTAAGTTGTTTTTACAAAATATGGTCTTAAGCTCTTGATGCTACAAAACATGCTAGCACATTGTTACCTTTCCAAAGCACTTTGAGATCCACAGAAAACAAGCATCAAGGCAGATCCCCAGCATGATTACACTGTGAAGTAGAATCAAAAACCTCTTGGGACTCTTGTTTCCTTGCAATCACTCTCTCCCTTCCTCAATTCTGCTCCTCCCACCCTTTTGCAGGCTCTTTTAGAGTACTGCTAGGCCAGACCCTCATCTCCTCTGGGAGCTGCTTCTTTGGGTGTTCTCCTTTTCAGTAGCAATGACAGCTGTAGGTAAAGTAGGCTGTGTCCCAGGTAGCCCTCCTCATTCAAGTCTTGCTCTGGCTGGGGTCAGAGGTTTACTTTTTCCTAATTTTTTTTCCCTGTGAAGGAAAACCAGTCTTAATAGCTCTTTCTGATCTTTCTAAAAGGTCCATCTAATGTTAGCTTGCAGAGAAAACTTTTCCTCATGTTGTATCAAAGAGAATTTGTCTGCTGGAGAATTAAATGCCCAATAAATCTGTCCTTGAGCACCATCTGATGGGGAAAGTCATGTATTGACTGGGAAGATTTTTTTTTGTTCGCTTTTTCAGGAAACCACATCTTCAGCAGTGACTGGGAAACTTGCCAAACCCACTTTTTTTTTGTTTCAAGATAGATTCCCCAGTACTCCCGATAGTATTGGTATTTTACCACTTCAGTGAGGAAGCACAATGTCCAGCTGTCTGGTTTTAGAGACTACGAAAATACACGTTACACTGGATTTGGGTTTTCTGAATATTTTGTGCCTCCTTCAGCTACTGAGAGACTTACAAATTGAAAGTAAATAGGATAATAAAGTAGGCAAAGCAAAGGCTAGAAAGCAGATAGACACACAGTCGTCTGTGTTAAGCAGATATTTGAAAGACAAAACAAGAATAA
Organism: Piaya cayana; assembly: GCA_013389865.1. Lineage (NCBI taxonomy): Eukaryota > Metazoa > Chordata > Aves > Cuculiformes > Coccyzidae > Piaya > Piaya cayana. The sequence continues at coordinate 17,959 of WAAB01014549.1, read as the reverse complement.
TTTGCCATAAGAGGCACAATCTTAAGAGCTGTCATACTTGGTACTGAAGTATGCAAGTACAACTGAAACCACAGGTGTTCAACCAAAGAAAACCATGCTGCATAACAATTTAGAAACTTAATATCCTTCCTGTCTAAGCCATGTAGAAAATCATATGGAGAAACAAAGTTTTAAATTTGGCCAAAATAACATGCATGGTGTTAAAAATAGTATCTTCAGGTCTCTGGGAACACTCTGCACCCCGCACCATCTCTTCAAGAGATGCCAAGTCCACCCATCCCAAACAGCAGCAACTTTCTATGGATGACACTGCAAGAAATGCTTCAGCTGGTCGCTATTTCTAAACTTGTCCCAAGTCCTGCCAACACTCCCCCCAGCTCATGAAGAAAAGATGAAGGATTTTGAAATTGGTTGAAGGAATGCTTTTTGTACAAGAAGTCTGCTCCTATAAAAATACACTTGTGAATATACTTAAAACATGGCATCTGTAATACACGGCCTCTGCTAGGCCAGCAATATATTGGAGGCTCAGGCCAGAAAACATGATGGAAGGGATATCAGGTCCAAGCATAAGAAGGAAGAACTGCTTCAGGACACAGTTGAGAGAAAAGTCATGGACTATCTGATTCGGGTGCTATTTAAATCTGGAAGAGATAGGAGAGCTAACAGTCTTTTCTATGTCTCGTTTTAGTAGATCATGATATAACTTGCACTTTGTAGCTAAACCTGAAGGTGTGCTTGACACTGTCTGTTATGTGAATGACCGTGAAGAAACCGTCTTACAATTTTCAAGTCAAAGAGTTTCATCTTTCTCTTGGCCTGTTTATTAGAGGGTCTGGTAAATGAAGAGCTACCTAGAAAATGCATGTTAGTTTAATTGTCCTCTGAACAGTTCAAGGAACCTTAGCAGTTGGGAGTTATACAAAGCTGGGGCTGAAAATTGTTTCTCTTGGATACTGTGCCAAGCCACTTAAGAATCTTCTCCATCTGAAGAATTCTTCTTGCAGATGGTAGGCACATATTCTAATAGGATAACGCTATGGCAGGTTGGGTTAGCATTGTTTCTTGCCCAAAAAGGCAAATACTGATGCAGTTCCCATACAGTGTTAACATGCTTCAGGAGCTTTTTTATCCTGTGAGATTTGACAGATTACAAGAGACTAAGATTGTAATGGGGAAAGTAATATACAGGCAGGTAAGTTTCAATGTTTTATGATGTACTCAGGTTTACATTTGTGATTTGTGAGTTATAACACCACCCTAATCATCACAGGTTTTGTTTCAAAACTATTATTTTCCTTTTTTGTGGCGAAGTAATTTTAAATATCCAAGCTTACTTCATTTATTTTTCATATCTAAAACCGCCCATTTATTATAAATTTGTCAGAATGGAAGAACAGTTCCTATCATCCAGCACAAAAAAATCTAAAAAATATTTTTTTAAGCTAATAGAGGATTAGAAATAACTAGAAAATTGGTGACATTTCTCCTTCTAAGTTCACACAATTGTTTTTTCAAGACTTCCCTTTCATAGAAGATCTACGAACTTTTGTTTTTACGAGAAGGAAGACTAAGCTCCACTCTCAGTCATGTGATTCTCAAAGTTCAGGCTCTAATATACTCCCTTACAAGATTCGTGATCAGCTCTTTGTGAATGAGTCTTCAAAATTATAGCAATAACAGCACAATCAAGTCTTGGGTCTTCATACCCCAAAGTGTCAAGCCATATAGCATCCCAGGGGTATTAAACAGCACCCATAACCCAATGCGGGCTGGCAGCAGCTGAACACACCCACAGAGGTTCCCACCACCTAGAATACAATGACATCACAAACTGCTTGAAGTAATGAGCAAAACAGTTGATAAGCAATGCCTGTCCCATTTTGTTGCTGCATTATCTGCTCAATAAACCACCTGTTCTCAGAAAATAAGAACGGTATTGACCTCTGTGATGCTGCTGCACTGAGGAATTCAGAGGGAATAAAACAGGACAAGAAAATGAAATCTTAAGAACTGATATGTTTATAGAGGATCTCTTCAAATGAGTGCAGCAGACACAGAATTTTCATTTAAAAGCAACAAAACCAGTGTAGATCATTCAGTATTAGCTGCTTTACAGAAATAAATTACTACATTATGCAACTTCTTCAACATCAGCTGATCAGAAAGGTCAGAAAAGCAGCCACTGCTAAAAAAGTGTAAATTTCAAACCACAGAGCAAAAAAGAAAAAAACAAAAAACCAACAATGCAAATAACAGAACAGAAGCAAGAGAAAAAAATCAGCTTGCAGTTATTTGCAGGTAGATTTTTTTTTTTTTGGTCCATATTCAAATCTCTGTTTTGTTGGTCTTCAGATAACACAACTAGATTCAAGAAACTGCTAAATAGTTCAGTAGACTATAGTCAAAAATAGCTGCACTGCTCTTCCCTCAAAGTAAAATGGGGAGTCACATCTCCAGGGATGTCATTTACTCATCCCTCTCTGAAATTGCAGAGTTATGGCAACTAAGAGACAACAAACAGGATCCACAGAAGGTCTCCAGGCAATGAGAACAGTAGCTTTAAACACTCCATCTCAAAACTGGCAAGTTCTTTATTTTCTTTAATTTCTTCTTTTTCATTCACTGTCAAGCCACATCTTGGTTGAATCCTTGACTCCTGTGCCTTTTGTTTGACAAGCAGGCAGATTTAAATGATCATTAGAAGGAACAGCTTAAAGGAAAAAAACAAAACACCTCCACTTCATATTGCCTTGAACACCTCTATTTTGTGCCACAATAGAGGAAGAGAGGAAAAAACACAGCGGCATAATGATAGATGTGGAATGTCACTTCATTTTATTTAAATTCCTTTATAAAAAAGTGCAACTTTTCTATAACTGAGGCACTGCAAAGACAAAATGTTTCTGCAGCAGCTCAGAAATTATTCTGGCCTACAAGTAAAAAACTTTTCTTCTGTAACACTGCAACATATCCCTGAGACCACAGCTTTCCACAGATCTCTCAATTCAATTATTTAATTTCATTTTTATTTAGCTTCTATGCAGAACTACTTTTCAAAATAAAAATATTTGCTGCTTGTGGAAAGCACTTTCTTCACTTACGTGTACACAAAACCAGTGAAGTTCTGAAGTCTTTATAAGGAATATTCAGGCTGCTGTATACGTTAGTACAAACTGAATTCTATGGTGTTTAGACTTCAGCCTTAACCAGTGCAGCAACTTTGAAGGCTCAATCTTTTGTTAGCTTATAAACAATAAGTACAGGAAAAATTACTAAATCTTTCATACGTATTAATTTTTGATGTTTTTTTCCTACCATTCTCCTTCATCTCTTGTTATAGGTGCAAAAATAAGTCCCTGACTTACAGAAGGGTGGGTTTAGATTTAAAAAAAAAAAAAAAAAGATGGAAAGAAAGAAAATAGGAAATTTAGGGCAAGAATGTTTCAGGGCATCTACTAAACAAGAAAAGAGGTGGTAAGGCACTTGAAAATGCCTCAAGTATGAAATGAAACACAGATTACAATAATAAAGAACCCTTGAGGATAGACACTGAAATCATAGCGGTAATAAGACACACACTCATTATATTAACATAAAAAATAATTCAGAGTTCAATACACATTCCCATGGTGCTGCCACTGGCATCACTGAGGTTTTAACAAGCATTTAAATATTAACAGGCACTGGAAAAGGTAAAGAAGAAAATAAAAAAAATACCAAACCACATCTATAACTCTTCAGAATAGAGAAACACTATTTGCATGGATACGTTCAAGGAGATAATTAAATGGCTTTTTAATCAAAAAGAGTCCAATGATTTTAAGTAGTTGACTTTGTACTTTCATCAGGTAATACTAGGAAAAGCATATGGGATATTATCCATGCAAAATAAATTTTTCTTATGGTTCAAATGAAATGCAAACAGTGGTCACTGGTAAGTAATATGAGCTTGAGCAGTAAAGAGCACAGTAGAGTGCTACAATTCTCAGTACAGCTGAGTAACCTCTCTTTCAGAGTTAACAGTGAAGATAAACGTAGACTAAAATACCAACAAACAAATAGCTTTTTTTCATTGAAATGCCACTTATGCTTCCAGAGATGAGGGAATGCATTAATCCAGATCTATGAACTATTGCTAATTGCTCCAGGATACCTTTAACAGTCACTCAAAAGAATTTAAGTAACAAATTTATTTCTAAAATGAAGGTAGAAAAGTTGCACAGGAAATATTAACAATTTGTGACAAAGTTGCTCAGTAGAGGTTATTACTAAAAAGAAATGACCAGTTCAAGTTTCAATAAAGCTTACGTTCAGTTTCAGTCTCAATGACCCTGTATTATTTTAAAATTGTCCATTTTAGGCTTTCTTAATATATGAAATTAGCATATACCAAATTCTGTTACCTGGGTAAGACCAGGAATCAGCAAGGGTCAGATGGTTGCCCCAGGATGTCTAATCATGCTGTGCAGCAAGTTTTGTAGACAAAGTATGCTTAACAAAATCCCATAAGCAAACATGCTATTAATTAAGCCACTGTAACAGCAGTCAAATGGCAGCAGACCACAGCATAAGAAATTCAGGTTAATGAGCTACACTGGAAATTCTCCTGATTAAATAAAAAACCCCCAAACCTCTGATTAAATAGTAAGAATAATTTTCAGGTTTTTTATCAATCTATCACTCTAAATACTGTTTCAAATGCGATATACAAGAAGGATTTGTGTATTTCATGTGGTTTTTTTCTACCCTCCAAGGTTAAAAATTCATTTAAAAAATCTCAGCCAGAACAATACAGCAACACCTGTCCCTGTCATGGGTGTTCCAGTGGTACCAGTTAGAGTAACGTTTATCTAGAGTTAACATCCCTGCAGCAGAAATATTTGTATGTGCTAATACTTTCCTTCAAGTGAACATAATGTGCCCTCTTAAACGATCCTGTTACAAAAGGATCTTGTATACCTGTACAAGTTTGACAGATGCGGGCAGGTTGATTCACTTTGCCTCTCCTGTAAGATACATCCATGCAATCCAAATTTACAGCTATTCATTTTTTAACTTAACATTTCCATGGCTACAGTATTTTTGTTTGTTTGCATTCATTATCAGAATAGCTACTAAAGCTAGTCCAACCCCTAGACCTGGGGGGCCACAAGGACTGAACTCCTGAGCAATTCCAGAAAGAAGTGGGGCAATGATACGTCCCACTGATGTCACAGACTGTCCAACACCCAGGAGGGTACCACTGGCCTCATTCCCACCAATGGTCAATTCAAGATCGATGATACAAGTACGACCTATCGTAGTTGAAAAAGCTAAGAATGTAGAAGACAAAATGACCATCCACATGCTCAGCGCCGATGCATATAAGAAAATCAAGGTGCAGGTAAAAGTGCTGGAGTGCAACAAAATTCTGTAAGTGTTGTGCTGATAGAGTCTTGTTATTGGTCCGAGCAGACAGCCAGCCAGGACTCCAAGTGCACTGCTATAGCTCATTAGGTATCCAGCAAACAGGGGTTTCACTCCAAATCTCTCCTCCAAGGCCAGACTAAAGTTACTATAGTACAGCAATATAGCAACAGACATCAGCAATCGCACTAGAAATACATCCCACAGATTGGAGCATGCAATCTCTTTAATCCTTTTCAGCACTGTTGTAACTTGGATCCATGGAGACCAGAAAAGACTATCACTCGCCATTGCTCCATTAGATCCTGATTTCAAGTGCAGGTCATTATCTGCTTTTGCTGAGAAACTGTCTGTACTTTTGTTGCCTTGTTGATGTCCTCTATTGACAGTGTTTTCTTCATTCCAGGGTAACATCCAGACAAGACCTATACAGATCAAGAAATTAGTTGATTTTATTCAACTGCATTAACTGTACGTGGAAAAAATTAGTCTGATTGTAAGTCTACTTAGCTTGAATAAAAAAATTTGTAGATCAAAATTCAACAAAAAGGACTGTAACAATCACTGCACTTTAAAAAACTACAAAGATTAAGTCTAGTGTTATTCACAGTATAATTTCAATTCTAAATGTAGTGGAAACAAGGGAAAAAAACACTGAGATGACACATTTACAACAGATTCACAAATCTAAGAGCTAAAGCCAAAATTCTGATTTTTAGTCTTCATCTTTGGGCATATTAAAAACTCCCATTCTTCTGTCTGAACATAAGTGATAAATACAAGCAGGTTATCTGTTTCAAAACTCCCGACCTTCCACGCAGGTTGAAATTCAAAGGATTGTATCAGTATACATAACGTGTATGCCTTAAATGATAAACACACAATGAATTGAGGTTATTACAAACAGTATAAAAACACAGAAGTGAGGTTTAGATTTAAAATGGATGACATTAAAAAATACGACATAAAAAAATATGACATAAAACTTACCAGCATTCAGAAGGAAGATAGAGGCACAGATGAAGGATGTTTGGTAAAAGCCGTCTTCCAACTCTGCAAGGTAGCCACCAACAACAGGCCCCAGAATGAAACCCACACCAGAGGCTGCATTGAAGCGTCCCATTACTAAAGGGCGGTCTCTCTCAGAAACCAAGTCAGAAAGGAGGGCTTTAGAGATGGAGAGTGTGTGTTTGAAAATACCTACAACATAATATAAACAAAAAAATAAACCCACTCAGTCCAAAAGATTTAAGAATGGCAGAAGCTATCTGAAATATCAACAGGCAAAACCTGTATGATTGATACTTTTAAGATTCCATTAACCACAAATTCTTCAGTGCTAAAACTGTGCAGCATGTTGGGCCATGACCATCATCCTGGCTGCTTAAGGATGTGGACTTTGGAATCAAAATTATTCAGGCATCTATGTCAAAGGACCGCTCCTGCAGCCCTGCTGAAAGAAGTGGTAACTGAGTGCTGAAGCAGGCTAGGAACAAAATACCCACTATAATAGGAACTTGTGGGTGGGTAACTGTGGAGTACGAATGGTGTGTCCTTTTACGAACATGTACCAGCTTTGCTGAGTATGAAAATTTCCAGGATTGTAACACACCAAATTCTTATGGGACACTGGTGGGTGGCAAAAGAAGAACATAGAAGGGTAAGCATACTGCAGGAATACTACTAATGCATTCTTTTATGTTCCTTTCCTCTGATCAGGTTAATGCTATCACAGTAACAGCGCTATTAGCATTAAAAAGTATTACCTCTACTGAGCAATCAAGTATTAACCAAATAATTCATAGGCAAATTTGCTTTAAATTAAGAAACAATATTAACAGTTCCTAATTCAAAACTATGGCCCTTTAGTAGATCTGTTCATAGTAATAGTGATGCTTATTTTATCAGAATATATGCAATAGGTGTTCAGCTATTTTGAGAACTCTGATATGAACCCTTGCCACAAACTTAGCTTCAGTGCTGCAAACATACATGCTTTCACACAACATAAATATTGCTTTGAAGCAGTGACCTAAACTTTCAGGTAAATTTTGTAGTATCTCTTAGAGGCATATTTTCAGCATGAAAACAAACAAAACCACACATATCATTCCATTTTCGATACCAAGTGCAGCTGAACATTTCCAGCAGTGACCTGGTATACTGTGTACCTGTTATGACTAATATTACAATAGCCTCTCTCAAGGAATTGCTGCACTTCTGTTCTCATAAAATTCAGCAATGCAAGATAGCATAAACGTTGTGACAGCTGTTGAGCGTACACTTAAAATTATTTTCAGAAAATAAGTCACAAGAATGTTTGATTTTTAGAGATTTTTCCATTACCAAGGTTCAGCTGGCGCTGCTGGGTGATGATGCTATGTAGCAATCCACATACCATGACTTCTCTAGCAGAAATTCTCAAACTGAGACTACAAGGAATTTAAACTGTAAAATGGCAAGTGTTTACTCACCTACAGGGACTCTAGAAATGGCAAACAGGAACACGGTGGTGGATGTTCCAAGAAGGAAGTAACCCAACGCACTGAGGAGAATACAGGCAAGCAGGGAATACCGTCTTCCTACTATATCACTCCAGCAGCCCTTTCAGGAAGTGGGAAATGGAGATTAGCTTTTTGTAACATTTAATGATGTGCAGTGAACAATCAGTACTTCTAAATTAAATTAAGAAGGGAGATCAAAGGACTGACAATGAAAGCTTAATAATTTCATTATGCAATATTCCTAACTGCTCAAAATCTGGAAGTCAGAAGCAGAGTTCTGCCCTGCCAGCAGTGCACCTGCTGAAACTATGATTCCATTTAATGTCATGCATAGAGTGTTTTTTTTTAAAAAAATTCTCTCTCTTAAAAATAAATTCCTGCAATAAACACCAAAAGATATTACTACTAGTGGCCCTCTGAAAATGTTTTCACAACCAACCACAATATTTGTTTGTATCAGTGGCCACTATGTACTCGACATTTGTTGAGCATCCTAAAAAAAAATGATCTTGGCTATGAGGAGTTTGTCATCTGAGTGCAGAGAAGTAGAAAGTAGTTATGAGGGGCAAGCAGCAAACTTGCATGCAGTATGTTTATGAATCAGCCTGATTCCAAACAGGAAAGTAGGTTTTTAAGTAGTTAGACAATAGCCTTGCAGTTCAAAGAAAATTCCATAAGACTATAGAATCAAAACATCCCAGGTGGCCTGCATAACAAACCCTGAAACCATTTTTTCATGAGACACTCAAAATCTACTCTCTTGAAAGCTAGGAGGAACTTAAAGCTGCTCCTGGCTAGTTATAGGGATCTAAGGTATCAACAGGTAAAGCATTCATTCAGGTTTAATCTTTGGACTCTCTCCTAGATTAGGATGTAAAACATCAAAAGCTAATAGAAAACAGAACCAAACAAAGTTCAAAGATGCAATCTATGAATTTAGGTCACAGGACATGTCAGAAAGCACTGCTCACTAAGTGGGGAAAGCAAACTCTAGCTAACAGGCTTATAAAGCTGCTTTTTGGACAGGCTACTACACTGAAGGAAACTGCCTTACTGGCACCAACACTGAAGAGAATCCTGTGTGACTGCAACGTGCTTTGCAATGTACCTGAGCCCAAGTCTGGATTCTAGTTTTTGTCTAAAGACTGTATTGTTTAGTTCTTAAAAAACTTGGCAATTCCCTATAAACAAAGACACAATTTCCATGCAAACTAAAAACTGAATTCTCCAACAAAAAAGGCTTATATGAACACTATAAACATTTTCTAAATGTCAAGAAACACTATTATTAACCTCATCCTTTTTTCCTCTTAAAATCCATTGAAACACCAACATAGTCAGGAAAACAATGTTAGAACTCACCACAAATGTGCTGGAAAACAGTTGCATTACACCATAAAGAGATCCTAAAACAAAAACGTAAAATACCATTAAACCTATTGTTTTTCAAAATGAAAACTGCATTAAGCTTCAAATTAAGAACCAGGAGAGAAATTCTGAGAGTAATTTACTACAAGAACAGGAAGAGGGAGCAGGAGAAACCAAGAGTAGAGTTTAGGACATAACCCAGGAAACAGTTTCAGGGATGATGAAAAACAAATCATGAAAACTTGTAAAACTATGTAATGTAGAAGAATGTTGCTTTGTATTGTGTATTAAAAACCAGGCCTTGGCATTTATAATTACTTTCTCAGAATCAAGACAGTATTTCATTACCAGCAGGCACTACTTACTTTACACTTGGTGCCTCAACCTATTACAAGGCACCACAGAAGTCCTGAAGAAACCACAGACCCTACTCTTTAATTTTGGAGGCTAAGAGTTTAGCAGCAGTTAGAGATAGAAGAGAAGCATAGAGAAACATCTGCCAGCTTCCTTCAGTTGTAAGAATACACCTTAATGCTTAAACTTTCTTTTAAAGTTAAAAATCAAAGCAGATTGTTGAAATGGAAAAAAATTTTTGATTAATTGCTGCTTAGAATACTACTCTGTCAACTCAGAGCAGAACCAAAATTATTTAATGAAAAGTGCTAAGTTTCATTCAAAATAAAAAGCAAGGTAATAAAAAACTGAACAGTGCCCATGTCAACCACACATAACTATAATGAAACATACTTGCATTATTACAAACCATGAACAGTACTATTAAAATGTAAGAACTTCAGAATCACAGAACTTATTTTACCACTTCATTTTTTTAAAGATAAAAATCCAAACCTTCAGAATTTACTTGTAAACACTCTTTAAAGATGATAACTATTTTGACAAAAGACAGCTGCCAGGAATTGAATCAAACTGGAAGTGATCACAGGCACTGGAAAGCTCAGGAGAACCAGCTGCAGAATTACTGTTTACAAAGCTTTTAAGTAACAACAAAACTAAAATCAATACTTCTGGCTCCCATAGTTGCCAAGCTGTGAATTCTTAGATGCTGGAAAAGCAGCTGTGTAAGTATTACTGCAAGCCTTCCTTGTTCTTTCTAAGGATGGTCTTTTCCAAACACTTACTTTTGGCTATTGTCAGTATGCAAGACCGGACAGGTCTTGGGCCTGACACAGGATGGCTGTATTTACAGCTCTACTAGGAATTTAGCATTACTTTTTATTACACTGCTAGCAAGGAAGAATTGTATTGCAATGCCAAATTTGCAGTAAGGCTCATTCTAGTTAATGTTATCTTATTCTTTTTGGTAAATAAGTTGAGTACTGTGACTCACCTATTATTCCGCCAACGGTATGACTTGCTCCTAGAGATTTGATATGAAGGCTCATTAAAGGAACAACCATGCTCACACCAAATAAATCCTGAAAAGAAGGCATGAAAAGTTTTAAAAAACTGATCACTTCTACAAAGATGGTGTCAATCTGGCTTAGTAACCATCAGTATTTTTAAAAATGTTACATTCTTTCCATAGCCATATAAGAGTAAAAGAATGTGGCCAATGTGGTATGTTGTAAACTCTTCAATGCATTCTGCATGCATAAAATTACAAAAATACGTAAACTGAAAGATAAAAGATTACCTCACAGAGAAGATAAATCTATGAACACCAATTCTCTTTCCTTCTCCAGATACAATCATTCCAAAGATATATATTTAAACATTAAATATTCCTTTAATGTATATTAAACTTTATCTGTTTAACAAGACAAGTATTCGGTACTAGCATTTTAAATGCAAAGTGGTCTGTAATTTCAGTCACCTAAAAATACTTCTTACCTGTGCAAAGAGAGTATACTTGGGAAATCTAGAGTATTTTAACTCTCAGGTATAATGAGGAAGAAGACATGGTAGATCTAAACCTACTTACAGACTGCCTTTCTGTTTAACTTAAGAAATGTAGAGAAAGTAAAAAAACATGAAGAAAAAAAAGGCAACGCATAAATGAAACACTTTTTGTAACAGGAGGGCAAAGGACACTTCCTTCTGACTTTTAAATCTTTTGTTAAGGTAACTACAGTGACCCAGCAGTTCACAGCATACAGTGTCCTATATCAAAGTAGAACCTTACAGAAAAGCTCTATAGGAGCAAGATGACCTTTTATCAGTGACTGTATGAACTGGAGTAGCCATTAGCAGTATGCCCAAAGCCAGAATAACTGTAACAATGTGTATCAATAAGTAAATTCTCCCAGTCTGTCATTAAATACCTTTCAATGGCTGAAACTGAGACTTGTAAGGTGACAGCCATTATTAAATACATTAGCAGGAGCAAACCAACCACTTGACTTATGAACTCATTCAGTAACACAATCTTAGGGTTCAGTAAGCTATTCCAAGCACTCACATGCATGATCACGGAATATCAGAAAAACCCATCGAAGCGACCTTAGGTCTCCAGTCTAGTTTTCTGCTCACAGTAGGGCTCCCTTTGCAGTCAGATCTAGTAGCTCAAGGCTTTATCCAGTCCAGTCTTGGAAACCTCCAAGGATGGAAACTGCACAGCCTCTGGGGCAACCTGTCTACTTCCTGGCTGTCCTCACAGTGGTTTTCTGTGTTTGTCTTGCCAGGTACTGCACTGAAAAGCCTATCTCCAGCTTCTTTACCTATTTGCAGGCAGTGGAAAGGCAGATGCTGGGCTCCATTCAATCTCTTCTCACCCTGCCAGTCATCCTGGTTGCCCTACATGGAACTCACTCTGATCTCAACACAGTGATTTTAAACGCAGCCTTATAAATGGTGAGTGAAGGATGAACAGGCTTCCTTGTTCATGTAGCCTGTGATGCTGCTGACTGCCTCCACACCTGGGCACACTTCTGGTTAATGTTCAGCTCGCTCCCCAGTGGGGCCTTACCAGCAGAGCTGCTCCTCAGCCCATACACTTGGAAGCATTCTACCTTCTGCAGTGCTTGGCAGTAGACCTTCCTGAGTTTCATAACGCTCTTGTCAGCTCATCCATCCAGCCTGTCCAGGGCCCCCTAAAGTGCACTTCTTACTTAGATGTCATCTGCAAATGTGAAGAAAGGTTCGATGACCTCATCCAGCTCAGCAATAGAGATATTAAAAAGGACAAGAACATGCCCTGGCATTACTAGACTTGTCGCAGGCATGCAGGTAGAGCAAGACCCGTTAACCCCTGTCCTGTGGTGGGCAGTTATTTCTCATTTCATCTATGATTTCTTATGTCAAATGATAACTATGTTGTATCTGCTCGGTTACAGAAAGCTTGCATCAGAGGCAACAGCTCTTTATTGCAATATTTCACCATACTCCACATCCTCTGAAAGGTTTGATTTCTGCATAGACTCCAGCACGGTGTCAGCAACATGGTACAGAGTTGAAGAAACATGGTGTTGAAAAGTAAACTAAGAAGCAGAGCTTGTTCTAACACACTTTTCCCTAGAATACTCACTCCAGGACCCAAACCAACCAGACTATTTCTACTGCTTAAAGATTGGTAAGAGAACACGTATCTATACCTCACAGTGCAAATTTGTACTCATTTTGTATTACTTTTCCAAGATATCCCTTTTTATCTTAAACTAATTGAATGATATTTTCCCTGAGGCTCAAAAATCACTGAAGAATACAATTCTTCAAACCTTCTTTAAAGTCTATGCACTGTTATTCCAATAAGAGGCACCTTTTTTTTTCTGAAAAAAATGGGGTTTGTGTTGTTTTTTGTTGGGGTGGTAGTGTCAGTTTACACCAGCCACTGGTATTTCAAGAAAACTAGGAACAGTTCTCTGATAAGGCAAACATTAGTTTTAAGGGTGCTGTGCAATTCCATTTAATTAACAGAATCCTACTGCTTGACTGTTTGCACCAATAAAACAACGCAGCTGCAAACATTTTGACTTCCAGAAAGCAGCTGTAGCGATGTGCTACCTGAAAATGCAGCAGTTTTATCCAGAGGCACCACAGAAGCCTGCTACAAGCTAGGATGTAGAGATGCGTACCAGGCAGAGGGGTTGGGGGGGACGACAGGGTGAGGGCTGGGGTTGGGTGCCTGCCAAATCACAGAATCATAGAATCACTAGGTTGGAAAGGACCCACTGCATCATCGAGTCTAACTCTTCCTATCAATCACTAAACCATGGCCCTCAGCACCTCATCCACCCATCCTTTTAAAGTCCTCCAGGGAAAGTGACTCAACCACCTCCCGGGGAAGCCTGTTCCAGTGACCAATGACCCTTTCTGTGAAAATTTTTTTCCTAATGTCAAGCCTGAACCTCCCCTGGTGAAACTTGAGGCCATTCCCTCTTGTCCTGTTCCCTGTCACTTGGAAGAGGCCAGCTCCCTCCTCTCCACAACCTCCTTTCAGGTAGTTGTAGAGAGCAATAAGGTCTCCCCTCAGACTCCTCTTCTGCAGGCTAAACAAAAACTTTGGATTGGAAGAGACCTTAAAGATCATCTAGTTCCAACCCCCTTGCCATGGGCAGGGACACCTCCCTCTAGATCAGTCCTTGCACACCTCAAGGGATGGGGCAGCCACAGCTTCCCTGGGCAACCTGTGCCGGTGCCTTGCCATCCTTATGGTGAACAATTTCTTCCTTATGTCTAGTCTAAATCTGCCCCTCTCCAGTTTATACCCATTGCCCCTAGTCCTATCACCACAAGACTTTATGAACAGTCCCTCCCCAGCTTTCCTGTAGCCCCTTCAGGTACTGAGAGGTCGCTATATGGTCTCCTTGGAGCCTTCTCTTCTCCAGGAGGAACAACCCCAACTCTCTCAGCCTGTTCTCGTATGGGAGGTGCTCCAGCCCTCGGATCATCCTTGTAGCCTCCTCTGGGCCTGTTCAAACAGCTCCATGTCCTTCTTATGTCCCGCTCCTGGCAGCCCTGCGGGGTGCTCAGAGCTCCGGAGCCGCGCCGCGAAAAGTCATCACCTCCCCGCGCCGCTCGCCGCCTTCCCCCTCACCAGGAAGCCCACGGCGTAAAGGCAGCGCACGAAGCGCTCGGAGGTCCCCGCCGCCATCCTCCTCCTCCGCCTCCATCTGGCAGCGGCCTCGCGGCGCTGCGCACGCGCAGCTCTGGGGGCGAGTTCCGCACCGGGCACTGGGGCGCTCCTAGCGCTTCCTCTTCCTCGGGCGAGGAGGAAGAAGTAGTTACTGTTAGAGAAAGTGCGATGTTAGGATCTAGGCTCAAGCGGAGTTTCGTCTAAGCAACTGTGGGGTTTGAAAGTTGGACAGGATGTCCCTCTGATAGCATGGTTTCCTTTGTAGAATGATAGAATAGTTTGGGTTGGAAGAGACCTTGAAGATCATCCAGTTCCAGCCCTCCTGCCATAGGCAAGGACACCTCCCACTAAATCAAGCTGCACATGGCCCCATCCAACCAGGCCTTGAACACCTCCAGGGATTGGGCAGCCACAGCTTCCCTGGGCAACCTGTGCCAGTGCCTTAGCACTCATGGTGGAGAATTTCTTCCTTATATCTAGTCTAAATCTGCCCCTCTCCAGTTTATACCCATTGCCCCTAGTCCTATCACTACAATACTCCAACAAACAAACAAAAAAACCCCCAAAATGCTCAAGAGACCACTGACCTAGGGAACAGGAGATGATTTAAACTTGTTTTTAATTATTGTTAAGAAGAAGCTTTTGGAAAAGTTGTAGAGAGCAATGAGGTCTCCTCTCAACCTCCTCAAGGCTAAACAACCCCAGCTCTCTCAGCCGCTCCTCATAAGGCCTGTTCTCCAGACCCTTCACCAGCCTTGTCGCTCTGTTCTGGACACGCTCCAGAGCCTCAACATCCTTCTTATGGTGAGGGGCCCAGAACTGCACACAGTATTCAAGGAGTGGTTTCACCAGAGCTACAGACTGGGAGAAGTCTGTCTGGAGAGCTGCCAGGAGGAGAG
>WAAB01014548.1:61954-74613 GCA_013389865.1 Piaya cayana | reverse complement strand
TCACAACATTTGAATGACCATGCACCGTTTCCCAGAGCTGCTTGACAAAAGTAACTGGGCATGATGGTGTAAGGTTGGTCATCATCATGTCTCAGGTCCTGCCCCAAACCATCCACATCCCAAAAAATGCGTTGGAAATGGGAAATTGCAGCAGAGGAAGAAACAAGGGTGTGGAAGTGCTGAGCTATGTGAGGGAAAGCAAGGCATGAAGCTGACAGTGGAGAAGCTGAGGCTGGATAGACTTTCACAGTGTGAGCAATAAGTTTAAAAGATGGGATGCTCAGAAGTGCAAGATCATTAGAGTGCTAAAAAAAAAAGTGAGGTGAAATGGCAAGCAGTTATTGTGAATATGAGTAATTCAATAAAACTATGAATTATTCAAAAAGGAACATTTTCCAGATCATTTTATGCACATTTAACCTTGGAGATGGGGGGAATGGGTGAAACAGGGGATCAGTCAGGAGCTCATGGCAAGAGCCACCCATGTCATGCTGAATTAGGGTAGGCTGGATGCCACCTTGCACCCATTCCTAGATCAGTCCTTGTCTTTCACATCCTGCTTCAAACCAAAATTTTCTGCTTTGGATTTTGTACTACCCAGGCAGGGAGAGGGAGCAGAACATCTTTGTGTCCTCTCAGCAGTGAAGGCATTCAGGATTTTTAACAAGAGCACTGGTGCTGTTCTCTAAATTGATACAAAATAAAGTTCCTACAAGATTCAGTTGAGGAGGTGGGATTTGCTGCCCCTGAGGTCTTTTGTAAAGAGCTGGGTGGGATCAGGGAGGAAAAAGAAAATAAAAAACTGAGAAAGATAAAATAACCAAAGGCCTTGGGTTTATTTAGGAGTGAGGAAAAGGCAGCAGCAGAGAATGTGCCTGCAGAGAGTGTGCCTGTATCAGAAAGGGGAGCAAGGAGAAGGCAACAAGATGTTGAGAAGGATGGGGATGTGTAAGGGATGAGTGGGGCCAAGCACCTCTCCCACCTTGCCATGTTTCACCGTTACCTCCTCACTGGCAGTTCGAGGCCCTGTACCCAGAGGGGATGTGTCCTGGCTGGAGCATCGTGGTCAAGGGTGAGACCAGTTCCAGTACAAGCATGTAAGGACACACTTCACTCTCAGCTCTCCCGGCTCGTGAGAGCCAGCAGCGTTGCTCCACTGCTCTCCATCACTTCTTTCTCTCACTGTCTTAGGTTTGAAATTAATTTGCTTTGTGATCCTGGAGACCAAATCGCTCTCCATTTTAACCCTCGCTTCTCCTGCTCCAGAATCGTCTGCAACTCCTTCCTTGCCAACCACTGGGGGAAGGAAGAGGTTAATAGCATCTTCCCCTTCGAAGCAAAGGAGCCATTCCAGGTAACCCTGTGTCACCCCACAGATCTCCCTGTGTGGACAGGAGTGACCCAGACAATACTGGGGTCCTCGTGGATCTAGCCCTGCCTTCCCTGCTAGCACCATATACAGAACATCTCCTCTGCTGCTATTTCTGTTGTACCCTGATTTGCTGCTGATTTACCTCCAACTCTGCACAGACATGCAGAGCTCCAGCAATAATTCCTGGACGCTCCGTTTGTTTTCAATTTAGGGTTTCGTTACAGCCAGTTTTACACTATCATGAACTGAAGAACTCAGTTAATCCCACCTTTTCCCAAAATGGGGGTGAGCAGTGTGTGTGCCTCTCTAGAAGGATTTAAAGTGTGTTCTAGGTGCGTGTGTCCAGATCTGGGCAGTCACTGACACGGTGGCAGTGAGGTCCAGTAGGACATGTAGCCACATGGTGAACCTAACACAGTCTCTCTTTCAGGTTGAAATCTACTCTGACCAGGATTATTTCCACATTTTCATTGATGAAAACAAAATCTTGCAGTACAAGCATCGGCAGAAGCAGCTTTCCTCCATCACCAAGCTGCAGATTCTCAATGATATTGCCATTTCTTCAGTGGAAATCATTAAACGAGGTCTCTAGTAGAGACCAGAGCTGGGACAGTTCACAAATCAAAGTCTCTTAAGCTCCTGATCCAGCCACGTTTGCTCACCCTGAGTCCTGCCAACTCCAAGCTTCCTAGACAGAACCTAAGAGTGATGCAGTGGGTTAGAAAGGGGTAAAAGCTTTAAGAGACACATAAAAGCACATGGTCCCTTCATCATGCACTAGAAATGCAGTTGGACTCCAAACAAAAGGATCTGAATAAATCAGGGTCTAGAAATTGTGATAAGTTCAGAATGAAGAAAGTTATTCTCTTTGCTCTGCTTTCTTGTTTTCTTTTCTCCTCCTTTTTAGTTGTCTTTCAAAACAGTTCACTTGTCCCTTGCACCCTCTTCTCTTTTCTACCCTCTTTTTCTCTTTTTTTCTGCTTTCTTATTTTCTTTTCTCCCCCTTTTTAGTTGTCTTTCATAGAAATCATAGAAAATCATAGAATAACCAGGTTGGAAGAGACCCACCGGATCATCGAGTCCAACCATTCCTATCAAATTGATGTCAGTTATGACATTAATGTGATTTTAAATTGCACAAAGCAATTTTGGAACATTGCTAATAGTGTTTAGAATTATAATCACGGATTACAATTATTAAGAAATGCCACTGTCGAGACATAGGATTGCGTCTGGAACACTATATGCAGATACAAAACAGATTCATAAGATGCAAACCAGTTCACTTGTCCCTTGCACCCTCTTCTCTTTTCCACCCTCTTCCCTGGAGCACAACATATCTCTGATTCCTTGACCAGGCCACTATGGGCTTAGCAATGTTATTTTTACTTTGTTTTAATTACACGCATCGTAAGAAGCATAATGTCACAGTGTTAAATCTGAACAGGAACTCACTCCAAAAATGCAATTACGGCTGCCCCCAAATCACTCCTTTGTTCCTCAGACATAAGACAGACCACATTCCTGACGCAAAAGGCAAAGACGATCCCGCCTAGCCAGTCATTTCCATCAAGGAAAAAAACACTGGGTAAGAAGTCAGCCCTGATTCATCCTTGCCTTTGGGTGAGATCTCTGAAGGTCACAGCTTTGTTCCACCCTTTTCTCAATGTTCAAATTGGCCATGCCAGCTCCTCACTCCACTCATCGTTTCAAGGACTTATGAGGGAGAGGTGACTGTGTAGCCAACCACAACATATGATTCCACAAAACTGACATTTATGAGTCTGCTAAAAAGTTTATCGTGTTTTTCCAGATCATAAAGAACATGAACTGGAAACCATCCTATTCTTGTGGCAAAGAGCACAACGGGAACACAAAATGGTCCCAAATAGTACCTCCTCCCCTTGCAAAAATAACACAAATTACATTTTGGAAACGGCCCCCATCTCGGTTGCAAGTCAGAAAGTTTGGAGATGGCGACACTTCCTCTAACCTGGAATAAATCCATCACAGAAGGATCCACTCACATTCTCGTTGTCATCTTAGAACTCAGGGGTTCAACAAGCTTTACTCTTATGTCCATCCCTTCAGTAAAACAGGTACAAACACAGACAAAATCAGGCCCACCGGGATCTCTGCGTCACACATCTGATAATGCTGAACTGCATTTGAAAGAAATTACTCTTTTTTTTAATCTCTATCCACCCCCTCTTTGGATAGAGACATCATTTTTCATGGAGGGAAAGGGATTAAATTATTTATGAGGTAAAACTTGCTACTTATATGGCCACAAATTCCAACCAGTTTCCACCACTGCTGCAGAAACACGTCACAATTTCATTGTTTTTCAGAAGCGAGCACAAAGGGACCAGACACAAGCAGGGCAAAACCCATTTCAAGTACAAATAAATAAAGAGATGCCACAAAAAATCAGGCAGCGGCGGAGATTATGCCCTGACTCCCGAGCACGTTCCCTTCAGCTTCTTCCAACGGCTGATCTCACTCCATTACCATCTGCACTGAGAGAGCCCAATCTCTCCTGACACATCCACAGCGTTGCTGCTTGTTCCAGGATTTTATCTCCTGCCTCCTCCAGCCAAAACTCTCCCAAGGGTGAAAGGGTCTTCAGAGCAAGAGAGTTCTGGGGAGCCACAAAGCAGCTCTGGGAGGAAAACTCCAAGGCTGGCTCTTTGTAGCTGTTTCACACAGTTTTATGGGGAAATGAGAGATGCCCTCCAAATCTGTGACCCTCCTCTGTCCCTTGAGGAGACACTGTGGAGGAAAATGAAGCCTCATAACTATGATGGTCAGTTAAACTCTCAGAAGGGGGTTTGGCACATCAGACTTGCACAGAGACACGGTGTGCTGGTATTGAGGTGGCAAAAGGGAACAAACTAATCCTTCTTCCAAATTTTAAACAGCTTTTCTACTCCTGACCTAGAGTTTGAAACCAGGGAGGGAACTGATGGAGACAAGCTCCTGTCCAAGGGTATTTTTTTTGAGAGCTGGGGGCCTTTTGGAGGAGAAAAAGCAGCTAGGGGTACAGCTCTGGGATGGACCAGTATTTCGATGCCCAACTTAAGGGCCGAACACAACATTTTTGCTGTAGCCAAGTGCACTACAGGAGACTGACTGAAAGGCTTCCAGAGAGAGCAATTACTGTGGGATGGCATCAGGACTATCTGAGGCAGGATAAGCTCATAAAGCAGCAGTTTCTGCCCTTAAACCTTGAAGAAACTGACAAGGGACGCCTTAGGCACAGATGTCCCTAAGGAGGTAAAGCCAGCAGAGGTGGTGACCTCCCACATGGGCTCTCCCTTCCCCTCAATTTGGTTTGGGTCTGCCACACTTAGTGAATTGCTCTGGCTTGTCCCTCAAATCAATGAAAGGAAAATCAGGCTCATAATCCTTCAAGTTTGGGCTGTACCAGGACTCCCAGGGCCAAGGTTCCCTCTGGCAGTGTCACAGTGTCACTGCTGAGCATGGTGTGTGACCATAGAGCCCTCCTTGGTGCCGCTGACACTGCTGGCAATCAGCACATGCCCAGCAGCAAACATCGATGATTTCCTCACAGGCTGGTGAGCAAACGGCTCTCACGTCAACAACACTCACCTTTCACCAGCTGCAGAGCAGCAGCCCAGAGGCGTTGGACTGAGTGACACTGTCTCTGCAGCCGTAGCAAGGGATACTTGAATATCTGACGCTAGGTCCAGCCTTGAGATAGGTAAAGCAGTGTGGGAAAGGGCAAAGACTCGTTGCCAGTGCAGTGGGAAAGGATTCCACGAAAGCACAAAAAAAAGTCAGGCAGGTTGCACCTGCCTCACACTTTCTGACATGATGCCTTATTTCACAATTTTTTTCTACATGACCACTAAAAAACCAACCAACCAACAACAACAAAAAACCCAAACCAAACTTTGATACTGGAATTTTAGCTGTGTACTCACAGTTAGAGGGCAGTTCTGGTGCAGGTGGCACTTGTTAACTGTTTAACTAACAATCCTCTTTCTCCTCCCCTTTCAATGCCCCCAACAGCATCTCCTGATGGGCAGCAGCTGCGATGCTGTAGAGCTTGTCACCTCTCCACTGACCCCAAGCAATTGTGTTGCAGTGCAGCTCAGTGATCCTGGACTCATGTCTATGCCACCTCTAATTTCCAATGTCCTCCAAAGCTTCTGTTTTCCCAATCCATTGCTAGGAAGTGCAGAGCTTATCAGCAGTGGCTTTCTTCCATCTCTGAACCCTGGTCTAAGAGGCTGCTTATTCAACAATGGGGGCTGTCAGACTGAAAGCTCAGAAGCTGCAGGTGTTTGCTGGCAGGACTGAGGGCAAATATTCATCTTTTTTTTTTTTCTCCTAAAGAGCATGAGAAAGAAAACAAGAAGAAAGGAGGAGTAAATCTCAGTTCTGACTGGGAAGAGGCAGCCCCAGATTGCAGGCATAAAGGAGTCTGCTGGAAAGCAGAGGGGTGTTTCTTTCACTGCATTTGAAGAGAGGTTTACAAAGTCACTTTAACTCACAGCATCTCCATCCAGCGCCAGCTCAGGCAGGACAGTTCACCTCCCAGCCCTGATCTTGCATGCATAGTGGCAGGTACCAGCTGCAAACATTAAATGCTTGCTGGAGAGGGATTATTTTCTGAAAGAAAGGATCTGCTCTAGAGGTTGAAGGTTTTAAACTTATGGTATGACTTTTATTTGGCAGCTGTGTTATCATACATCACTGCTGTCTAAGGAAAGGGTGACAGAAATTAACCTGATACCCAAATTTACTGGTTCTCTAGTTCTGCAGGCTGTTCAAGACCCTCTTGCCAAGGCTGGATGCTATTTATCATATTATTCCTTCAAGCTATATGAACCTAGCTAGCCAAATTTCTGACTTTACCACAGCACAAGGAAAGAGCCTGCAAAGATCAGGATGCTCTCTCTGCACCATCACACCATTGTAAAGACTGTCAGGCTCTTATAAAGCACTTTGCATCCACAAGGATCCATATAAACCATGAAGTGAAGGAAAGATCAGAAAACCCTTGTGCAGATGAAGAAACCAAGGCAAATGGGGGAAAGGAGTAGAGCAGAGAGGAGGGAGAGAAGGAACTGGATGGGTTTGCCCCCAGCCTAATGTCTTGCCCTGCAGCTCATGATCTGTCCATGAGTAGATGAGGTCCTGAGGGACGTGGTTTAGTGTTTGATAGGAACGGTTGGACTCAATGATCCAATGGGTCTCTTCCAACCTGGTGATTCTATGATTCTATGTAGCCTGTGAGTAAGTCTGGCTGGGACATTTTGTGATCTGTCACAAACTGCTCTAAGTCTTGAGCTAACAGGCTCCAAGCTGAACCCCTGTACAGTCTGCAGCACAGCCCAGGTCATACAGATCAGCCAACCCCTTGTCTTAAACAAGGGGCCAGGGCTGCTGAGCAGCTCATTAGCCCAAAAGGCTTTCCATTTACCTGTACACAGGTATCATTGCTGGGTACTAAATCAACTTTTTTCTAGCTTTTTTCATCCTCCAGCCAAACAACAACCAAAGAGCCATCACATCTCTTTTGTTTCTTGCCCTTCCTTGATACACCACCTGTCCAAAGAAAGGCTCAGCAACTGCTATGTGATTTGTGGCATAAAAAAACTTGCTGTTTTCATAAATTGGGAGGAAAACAGAGATGCATCTATCTCACCTTCTAACCTCTGCCTTTGCGCTGAACTCCTGACATTGTCAGCTTGCATTTCTTGAAGTTGCTCTGTGCGGTGAACACACCCTGGAAGACAGACATGGTCAGTGGTGATGAGAGAGCAATGATTGTACTTCCAGTGAATTGCTCGAGTCTTTCCAGGTGAGTTACTGCACGGAGAGAGGTGAGGCTCTATTGCTAGAGAGAAAAGGTTTGCAACTAACCCTGACAGAATTTAACAACCTCTCAAAGCCTCTGTCTGCCCAGATTTTTACAACCAGATGTGGAGATCCCTTCTAAAACGCAGCCCAAAATAAATAATGGCTCACAGAGCGGTTGTTTTACCCCTCTTATCTTGTCAAAACATTAGAGCAGACCGCTGGAGAGCATTCGGAGCCAGCATCACATCTCTCCCTGACTCCCAGCTGATCCCTTCTTGAAATCACAGAGCAGGAATCCTAAGGATTTCCTGACTGGGGGTGCGAAATGTAGTAACGTTTATTCTTAGGGCACATAACAGGACCTTCTGTTAAAATGCTCGAGTTCTAATTCTTATTGCAACCTGATCCAAGGTGTATCCGACAGCTACCCACAAAGCATCACCTGGGCTGACAGTAAATCATCCTGCTCAGAAAGACAAACTCCCTCCCACTGTATTCTCTAAGCCCTCTACCTCCTCCCTGGCGCAGGCAGATCTGGGCCCTGAGAGTGCTTTTCTCAGAGCTTTTTCCTTCCTGTCTCCCTGCATTTCCACTCTGCAAGCCTATTCAGCTGGGGAAGAGGCAAACAGAGGCAAATTTAAAGCCTTTGTCAGATATTTCCCCCAGATGGCAATCAGCTGATGGAGCTGAGAGAGCTTTGTCATCTAAAAAGCCCTTTATTAGCCTGTTGCACACGGATATAGAGCACCGGGGAAGCAGCATTGTTATGCAAATCTGACAGCGTGGAGGTAGAAGGAGAGAGGACTGACTGCTTTAGCAGCCCCTGCTCTTAATATTATCTTATCTACCTCGCTTCTCAGTAGCATCAGTCACAAACTGCTTAGCCCTTGATTTGCAACAGGGGAAATGAAACAACCAGCTTTCCTCAGTTAACCAATCTCCTTGATTTTCACTTTGCTTTCAGTCTTGTTCTAATTATTTCTCTCCGGGGCTGGTGGTGGCCGTCTTGATGAAGACAGTGAGATCACCACAGAAGCACAGACACAGAGAAAAGCCAGTCCTGGGTCACAGCTTGGGGAAGAGAAGGGAGGGATGCAGGAGGTGTTAAAAGGTTTCTTTCTGTGCCAGCTGCCAGCTCCGCTGAGTCCTGGCTTCTCTTAACTTCTCAAAGATTTGCTCTTTCTGTGCTCAGTATCCCCTCAAAACCTTGTGCAACGAATTAAGGATCCAGAGCACTGGTATCTCCTTTAAAAACCCACTTTGTTGTGCAGTACATCTCCATACATTAAAAATTCTTCATGGAAAGGGTCATTGGTCACTGGCAGAGGCTGCCCAGGGAGGGGGTTGATTCACCTTCCCTGGAGGGGTTTAAAGGACGGGTGGACGAGGTGCTGAGGGACATGGTTTAGTGATTGATGGGAATGGTTGGACTCGATGATCCGGTGGGTCTCTTCCAACCTGGTTGTTCTATGATTCTATGATTTAGACACTCTCCTTTTAATGAGAAAGCATCAAATAAATTTTATTTTGCTCCTGGTTTCAAGCAGCATCCTTGCAGGTGTAGGTCCAGGTCCAGCCCTGCCTCCCCCAGCCTGATACGGGCTGGCAGTTCTGCGCAAACCGAAATCAAAGGTATCTGAAAAACAGATTTTTTCAGTTGCACTAATGCCAAAATGGTGTTTCATTGCTCTTGAGCAAGTAAACAACTTATTGGACAAATTCATCTGCGCTAAACTATCTTTTTATTTCAGCCACTACATTTGCAGAACACTCAATCTAAAAGGCTTACAATAAAAAGGACAGAAGATAAGGAGTTTGGCACATATCTGTTTATGAAAACAGACATCAGTGAGTATTCGCAGGCATAAAAATGCACACATTCTCCATTTAAAATCCTCCAAAGGACACTTAAAATACTTTAAATGCTTCATCCTTTGATTGAGGGGGAGGGATAGTGGGAGAAGACAGGCTTTCACTACCGTAAAAGTAATTACAAACAATTCCCAGATGTTTTGTATTTGTGTCGTGATTTTCTTCTCAAAGAATGTGAAGTACCCTTGGCATCTTCGGTGCATCGTCTTTGACTGTGCGCATTGTTGGCCTCTTACCTCATCCTGGATTCGCAGCCGCGTCAATGCGCTGACATCAGTGAACGCCACGCAGAGCTGTGCCCAGTACCCAGACCGCAGTGCCAGAAATAGCTCGTGTCCCAACCAGTACCACAGTGTTGGAGCCACGGTGGCACTGGGATGCAGCTGCCACCAGCAGAGGGAGCGGCAAAGCTGGCTCAGAGATCCCCCAAGCACCCAGGATTTGGGGATTTTTTTTTTGGGGGGTCAGAGATTTGCAAGAAAATGTCCCAGAAAAGGATGGACTTTCTTTTTGTTATTGTTCAAGACTGGTTAGTAAATTTTTCTGCTGTTACAGTCTCCTGATGGCAAAAGAGATGCAGAGAGATGGGTTTCTGCATTACTCTTGCTTATAATCAGGCACTAGAAATGCACACACACAGCCTCCTGGGTTGCAGCGGCTGCAGGGTCCCTGGGAGGGAGAAGGAGTGTGTGTGGTACAGGGGCAGACACAAAGGGTTTGGAAGCTTCCCTTACTCCAAGGTCCTTCTATCTCCATGCAATCATGAGAAGTGCAAAGGGCAGAAGGGATAAGTGTCAATGAAGTCTGGTTTTGGCCAGTGTTTTTCAAGGGTAGTCCAACCAGCACCTCCCAGCCAACCCAGTGGGAAATTATTTCATCAGTGCCAGTATTCCCCTCATCACATCAAGCTGGGACATGCTCCCAGCTCACCAGCTCTTCCCAGACACAAGCAGCCTCTGGACAGCCCATCCCAGTAGCACAAATCCAGCCTCCACTTGACTGAGATAGGTCTGAATTTTGTTTCATCTCTGTGAAGAGACCAGATCCCATTCCATGTATCTGCTCAGTAAGCGTAGCTGGGGGGAAAGCAGCTACATCCTCTAATCCCACCACCTCAGAATAGATGTTCAGGTCAAACCATGGCAGCTGAGACACATTGGGCATGTCAGGATACACAAAGAGAGAAAGCTAAGAAACCAACTTGCCATTTGGTTAGGTGCCAGCCAGAACACAGTGTGAAGGGGACACAGCTCTGCTGGGCCCACGCAGGAGTGTGCGTTCCTTGTGGGGAGGCACTAGCAGGGAGGAATAACCCTTCCAGCTGCCAAACTGTGCCCTGTGCACTCAGCAGGGAGAAAAGTTTAAGTGGGGAGAGCACAGGAGGTGCAGTAAGGAGATGCACACCCAGAGGAACTGATCCACCTTCACGCTTTCAATGACTTGGCCCATCTGGTCACCAGCATAAGCTGGAAAAGCCTCAGGGTTTTCTTAACTTAGATCATTTCTTGGGTCTCAGACTGTCAGAGCATCACTGCAGCTCTGTGACGCCCAGCTCATGCTGCAGCGGGAGCAGGGAGGTGATGCTGAGGCAGCTATGCTAAATTTACCCCACCCTGGGACTCTGGAGTGGGCAGAGAAGGTTGAGCAGCCAGAGCAGGCTTGGGAGCTGGTGTGAGTTTTTCTGATATTCTGGCAGGGGCCCAAAGTGGCTGACTCACTCCTCCTCTCAGGTCAGTTCTCCACAGCTGTAACTCCGGTGAGACCGGCAGGTTATTTCGGATGTACTTTGCTGTACAAGCAGAGCCCTGTCCATTACCCTTGCAGCTGAAGGATGGCTCCTGCCTCCAGCGGGCTTTATTTACCTTCCACTCCAAAGCTGTTCTATAAGGCAGGAACCAATGTGAAAAGGGCATGGCATGTGGTTTTGTTGGAGAATCCCCATCTTCTGTTATCTGGCAACTTTGGTTTGGTTAGAATCAATGAGCTTATTATAATCAATGATCTTGTCTTCTCTCTTGGGTGTACACAGCGTATAGATTTGTCGTTTGTTGTTAGAGAAGGCTTGGCATTCAGGAGTTGTGTCAACGGATGCAAAAGCAGATTCACCCTAATTATAGCGAACCACTGATGAACGTAATAGTCCGGCCTAATATTTTAAGGTCTAAAGGTTCCCCAGCAGTAAATGAAGCAGGTTGCAGATAAAGCGGGTGAGGGGAGAAGGGGGGAAAAAAAAGTTAACTGTATTTATTGAATTTATTAGCTTGAACATTTGCAAGGTAACTACCTGGACAAAAAAGAGAGGAGCCCTGGCACTTCTCTTCACTCTTTTCTTTTTTTTTTAATTCTGTTAATACCTTACTAAAACTGGTGACTTAAACACCTCCGTTCTGTTGTTTTCTTTGTGTAATGACAGGTCTGCTTTAGGGAGGCTGGGCAGTGGCTGGCAAGGGCTTGGGTGCATGGAGATTTCCAATTGCTGCCTCCAACCCCAGCCTGTGCGGTTGCCTGTTTGCGACAGATCTATTTGCTTGTGGAGCAGCTGTGGAATTGCAGCACATTTTAGGTATCCATGAGAGTGTCCGTGCATTTCACTGCATAGAATAATGTGTACCTTGTGCTCTGGGCAACACGCTATAATTAGTTTGTAGAAGTTTTTTGTGTCTCTGAAGATCTATAAATACACATACATAAAACTATAATGGAATAAACAGTCACATGCTTAAAGTAAATGTATTCCAATGCACAAGAGCTTTATACGCTGATCACATCCACTCTCCCCCAAAATGTGGTTCCGCTGCTGATCTTTCTTTCGTTTCACATAAGGCTGACCAAAAATATTTACTTTCTTCTTTCACATAAATAGACTAAAATGAATGGAGAATTTTGTGCTGAAATCAAGGGCATGAGCCATTCAGTGACAAACAGCCTCCATGTGGGCTGTATTTGTTACCTTGCTTTCGCTCAGACAAGGCAAAGAAAGGAAAAATAAACACCTCAGGCAGAGTTACCAGTTCCTCTTGTTGAAACATTTTTCCTCTGTGATTCACTGGCACTGAGTACATCTAGCCAAAAGCTTCATTTTACAAACCAACCTGGTTCCCCTTCAACTTTTTCAAGTGACTTTTTCTATGACACGCTCTTCCCATTCCTTCAGTTTAAAAAGAAAAGACATAAAGCTGGGTTTCTTTCTGGAGTGTCCCTCGCTCGAGTGGGTTCCCACCAATACCTGTCGTGGTGTTAACTGCTGGATGCCGGCCTCTGCAGGAAAGCGCAGAAGGAGGGTGGATTTGATGTTAGAGTAGAACTAAGTACTGAAGGGTCTCGGTACCTTCCTGCCTTGTAGAATCATAGAATCACCAGATTGGAAAAGACCCACTGGATCATCGAGTCCAACCATTCCTATCAAACACTAACCCATGTCCCTCAGCACCTTGTCCACCCGTGCCTTAAACACCTCCAGGGAAGGTGAATCAACCACCTCCCTGGGCAGCTTGTTCCAGTGCCCAATCACTCTTTACATGAAATTTTTTTAGTAATGTTCAGCCTAAATCTCCCCTGGTGCAGCTTGAGGCCATTCCCTCTT
>WAAB01014548.1:0-60224 GCA_013389865.1 Piaya cayana | reverse complement strand
GCTCTCTCAGCCATTCCTCATAAGGTCTGTTCTCCAGCCCCTTCACCAGTTTCGTTGCTCTTCCCTGGACACTCTCCAGAGCCTCAACATCCTTCTTGTGGTGAGGGACCCAGAACTGAACACAGGATTCAAGGAGCGGTCTCACCAGTGCCAAGTACAGAGGGAGAATAACCTCCCTGGACCTGCTGGTCACACCATTTCTGATTCAAACCAAGATGCCATTGGCCTTCTTGGCCACCTGGGCCACTGCTGGCTCATGTTCAGTCGCTGTCAACAAGCACCCCTAGGTCCTTCTCCTCCAGGCAGCTCTCCAGCCAGACTTCTCCCAGTCTGTAACACCCTCCTAGTCTGAGCCCATGGAACACCCAGGAGAGGAGAAGGTGAGAGGGGCAGTGGAGAGAGCGCGGTGAAGCGCCTGCTCGTCCGGCCCTCTCCTCGCCCTCTGGAGCTGTCCCGGAGCTGTCCCTTCAGCACCACGGCGGGCACCCGGGGCCCGACGGGAGGGGCGGCTGGAGCTGCTCGGCTCANCAGTCTGTAACACCCTCCTAGTCTGAGCCCATGGAACACCCAGGAGAGGAGAAGGTGAGAGGGGCAGTGGAGAGAGCGCGGTGAAGCGCCTGCTCGTCCGGCCCTCTCCTCGCCCTCTGGAGCTGTCCCGGAGCTGTCCCTGCAGCACCACGGCGGGCACCCGGGGCCCGACGGGAGGGGCGGCTGGAGCTGCTCGGCTCAGCCTGGCCCGGGTCAGCAGGGCTCGGCACAGCTCAGCTCAGCCCGAGCAGGGACCTGACGGAGTTGGGAGGGGGAGAGAGGGGGGTCCCCCTGCAGGACAGGGTGAGAAGGGGGCGCACGGGGCTGCAAGGTGCGTGTGCGAACCGAGGCTGAGCCACAATCGACGTGCGGGAAGGCTGCGGGGCGCAAAGCGGGTGCGAACGCGCGGAGGTGCGGGGGGGGGGAAGAGAGGGGGTGCACGGGGACCCTCTGCGTGTGCAAGAGAGGGAGGGGTGTGCAGGGCATCTATAGAAGGTGCGTGCACCCCAGTGTTTGCACGGGGAGCCTGCACAGAGTGTGCGTGTGTGGAGGGGAGGGGAGGGGGTCTATAAACGTGCGTGGGTGCTGGGAGGGTTATGTAGGGCCGGGGGGGGCTGTCGGGGGTCCCCAGGCAGGGCTGCCGGCAGCTACGCAGGAACGTGTGCGTGTCCGGGGGCTGCAGGACAGCTCGGAAAAGAGAGGAGGTGGGGGGGGGTGTATGTGTGAGTGTTTTTGTGTGAGTGCGTGTGTGTGAGTGCGTGTGTGCAGGACGCCGGCGCGGAGCGGGGTGCGCGCTGTGCGGGGAGCAGCGGCGGGAGGAGCCCGGTGAGTGCGGGGGGACCCCGGGACGGCAACTTTCCCCGGAGGGAGGGAGGGAGAAGAGGCGGGGGGTAGGGGTGCTCTCCCGGGGCCCCTTCCCCACCCGAGGTGCCGGCTCCGCCGCCCCTACCCGGTGCCTCCCAACTAAGTTGCCGAGAAGCCGCTTGTGAGCCGGCTCCCCCCCTCCCCGAGAAGGGAAAGCGCTGCGGGGAGGGGACCCCGCTCACCCCTTCCCTCTGCTCCCTCTCTTGCAGGCGGGGCCGGTCCCATCTAGCCATGCCGGGAGCGCTCGGGGCAGCGCGGCGGGTTCTGCCTCCTTAGCCCCCGGTGCCCGGGGTGGGGGGCTCAGCCATGAATTCCTCTCCCCCCGCCCCCGGGGCTCCCCCCGGCCCGTCGCAGCCGTGGCACGAAGAGAATCAGACCCAAGGAGGGCTCTGGAACGGGAGCCAGGAGCTGGGCTGGGAAGAGCTGGAGAAGATGCTCTTCCTCTTCGCGAAGGAGCCGGTGACCATCAGCCTCACGGCAATGTACCTGGTGTCGTTTGTGGTGGGCTTCGTGGGGAACGTCATGTCCATCAGGGTGCTGACCTGCAAGCGCCGGAGTCGGATGTCGAGCCTGAGTGCCACCCGCAGCCTCCTCATCAACCTGGCGGTGTGCGACCTCATGGTGGTGTGCGTCTGCATGCCCATCACCGTGGGCAACCTCATCTACAAGGCTTGGGTGTACGGGGACTTCCTCTGCCGGGCGGTGCCCTTCATCCAGGCTGTTTCTGTCTCTGCCAGCGTCCTCAGCCTGACCGTCATCAGCGTGAACCGGTACTACAGCGTGCACAACCCGCTCAACGCCCGCTCTTTCTTCACCCAGAAAAGGATCCTCAGCACCATCCTGGTAGTGTGGTTGTTGTCTTCAGGGATATGCATGCCCCTCATCTTCATGAACAAACGGGATGAGATCGGGGTGGTGGAGGGCTTGCCTCTGGTGTTTTCCATCTGCAGGGAGATCTGGCCTCAGGAGAGGCTCAAGCAAGCCTACAACTTTCTGCTGTTCTGTGCCCTCTACTGCCTGCCGGTCCTGTTCAACATGGTCATCTGCTTCCTCACGGTGCGCCGGCTGTGGAGCCGCGGCAGCCAGACGAAGGAGAGCACTGCCCTGAACCGATCCCTGCCGGCCTCCAGGCTGAAGATCCGGAAGCAGGTAGCGCAGATGGTGGTGGCCCTTGTCCTGCTCTTTGCGATCTCCTGGCTGCCCGTCTACCTGATGGACATCTGGATTGATTTCAACATCCCCAAATCTTTGCAGGACGTGACTCCTTCTCCTTGGATTTTGCAGCTCAGACCTTTTGCCCAGTGGCTTGGCCTCACCAATTCCAGCCTCAACCCCATATGCTATTGCTTTGTCGGGAACCTCTACAGGTCAGCCAAGGAAATGAAGAGCAAATACCACCAAAGGATGGTCTCTCTCTTTAACTTCTCCCTGTCGGAAGGGACGACTCGTTCCTCAGTCCCAGAGCTGCTGTCTTACCGGAGTTCAACAAAACAAGCAAGGAAAGGACCCTCCACCACTCCCACCACGGGACGGAGATATCAGGGAGGTCATGGCAGTAAGAACAAGTGTGGACATCTGAGTACCTGCCAGCATCCACCTCTGAACACTGTCTCCAGCGAGAACACTTCCTTGTAATTCTGCTCAGGAGCTGCGCCTCGTACCCTCATCTGCATATAATGACTTTTTAGAGGTCTTTCTGAACCAGATATTTTAATGGTGGGGAAAAAAAACTCTGTTCTAATCATTCCCACCACCAGTGCAAAAATGAAGAGACAGCAAAAGAAGGGCATAACAAGAGGAAGAAAAAAGAGAAAAAAAGATGACATATTTTAATTCAGATCAAGTTTTAAGACATTTTTTACTGGGGACAGCTAGATGTGTACCCTGTTGACCTGTCAACAGTCACAGAATTAGATAGATCATCTTCCCAGTGAGTGGGCTCTCACTGCGGCTCCATCTCTGCATGCAGAGGTGCTTTTTGAATACAGCAATGATGCGACTGCTTGCTGCTGCTCACCCTGTGCTGATAAAGAGCAGCGAGAAGAGGCATTCTCTGCTCCAAATCCATCAGTTGCAGTTGCAAGCAGTGAAGAAATGCTAGAAACGGCATCATAGAATGTAATAGTTGAGGAGAATTTCACACCATTTACCACTTGAGATTTCATTATCTGATCATATTGTTTTACTCCTCCATGCAAATAAATTCTCCTGAAGTGAAGAGATAGTGTCAGCAGTACTAAAGCAACCGTCACTCCACATTTGGGAATTCAGAGAGGATGAAGTGGCCTCAGAGGTGACTTAGGAAATGCAGCAGAAAAATATTTTCTGGGCAACATCTCTCTTATAGCTGTGTTCCAGCAGGTGGAGTGGAAAGAACTGGGCATCTATTAACATGATTTGCGCTTGAAAAACCAGCTCTTGTTCGGCTATGTCTGTATCAAACAAAGTCAATGGCATGTGAAAATAAAAATAGAAAGTGGTGTATAGCTAATAAAATTAGAATCAACAAATACAATGTTATTTATCTGGGAAGGAGATAAAGTGCTTGTTTTTCCCGAGGATAAGAAATAGTTTAAGATCTATTTCTTCCATCACCTCCTTTAAGGGAAGCTTTGTAAATAAATTGTGGGGTTTTTTATTATATTAGCATCGAAAGGCCCCACTACAGCTTGAGAATTCGATTGCACTGAGCGCTGGATCTGTGTTCATAACAAAAAGAAACCTTTGTCTCAAAGAGCTCAAAGTGAAAATACATCAGACCAGGCAACAGGTGGGAGGAAAAAGCAACACAGCAGAGACCCAAAAGGCTGGAATGAATCAAGCAAGCAGCCCCTTCCCAGTGCTAAGTGTGAGGGGATGCTCACTGTTTCCTGATGCTGCAAGAGCTCCAGCTCCTCGTGTACCGGTGCCCAGCACAGCAGGGCCCTTCTCATAGCGACTCCCAGAACGAACACAGCAGCCTTCCTGTGAGAGGATTTTGCATTTAATGGAACTCAGGCTTTTGATGATTGGGAGTTTGGTTTTTGTTAGATTAGTGAACAAGGGAATGATATTCTGGGAAATCTAAATTTCAAACAATATCTTCCTGCCTTCTAGGGAGCCTTTAGCTCGCAAAAAGAAAATAGAGACAAAAAATAGCCATTAAACCCAACAGGATACCCACCTTTATAATGATCACACAATGACATTTTATGTTACTAATGACGTGCCCACAAAACAAAGGATTCCTCCTTAACAGACAGTGCCACCTGCAATTTGTATTTTCTTATTGTGTGGATGAGAAAAAAAATTACAACTACCCAGATTTACTTTGGGTGAGGACTGGCTTTTATGTGTGCTGGGAGATGAGAACATCTGCATTTTTGCAGGTGATATAGGAGTGTACTGCTTGACCTTTTAGGAGCTGTGGAGAAAAGCCTGTGAAGATTTTATTTCCTTTTTTTCAAGGCATATTTTAGGGCTGGCAGAGAACACCAGGCTGAGGAGCATTAAAAGCTTGCTGCAAATGCCCAGTGACTCTAGGTCCTGGAAACAGGTTCCTCCACCCCTGATGAGACACAATACTGAAACTTCCCTACATTTCCCTGACCAGTGCATTTAATCCTGCCCTGAATAAACTGCAATGGAAGGACCACAGAGATGTCAGACCAGCTCTCTCCTATGTGGTAGCTTGGGTCTGAAAATGGACAAGATCAAACAATGCGATAGAAGGTACAAGAAATACACATTTTAAAGTATCCCAGAGGATTTTTTTTTATTCTCTCGACTCATGAGCTGTTGCCTGGGTTCTACCCTGCAAGTCTCTGTGCCCTCCATGGAGGCAGAAATACCAGCAACTGTGTGTTCTCCTGAGCGTGCCTGTGCCTTCCCCTCCTGATGCAGATGCCCACGCCTTTCTCCAGCCCCACAGAGCTCCTGATCACCAAGATACACAGTGGCAAGGGCCACTTCCACTGGGCAAGTTCATCCCCTCCTCACACTTTGAAATGTATTTTCCAGTTTCATTCAGTGTTTCTGTTTTCCTATAATAAAGTCTAATTGCTCACTTTAACTTCTCTTTGTCTCCCTGGATCACTTTCTTTCTATCCCCCACGCTCCAACTGCTTGTCCACTGTTTCTATAGCAAAATCTCCCCTTGCCTCTCGCTGTTATCACTCACTGCCTGCAAATTCCCCTCACTCTAGCTATTCATTCATGTTTTCACTCCTCTGATGGAAAATCCCTTCCTGCCCTGCTGATTTGAATGGCTCCTTTTGTGCCGCAGACACCTGTTTGCCATGGAGAAAGCCGATTTATTTTGCACGGCTTACCCGATGGCTGTCAGGTAGTAATGAATTTTGGTCACTGTCACTCAAGGGTAAATGAGAAGCGGTGACGTCAATGTGAAAGCCACACAGCATCCCGTCAGCCGCCCGGGCTCGGGCAGTGATTTTATTAACCTGAACAGGTCTGTGTAACGCAGCAGTGCCTGGGTGACTCATGCTTGCTCCCAGTGAAGTGAAACATCAGCATTTGGGAAAGTGGCTTTTTTCCTTTCCTATCTAATAAAACGTCTCTTTTAGGGCTGAGGAGACATCTGAGGGGCCTCCAGGCCACACCAGCTCCTCTTTGATAGACATTCAAGAGACTCCTGGCCCTTTGACAAATTAAGAGCAGACGTGACTCTGACTGGTGGACACGGACAGATTCCTCAAAGAAGCTCAAGCTGAATGTCTCACACTCGATGTGTAGTTGAGGAAACTTATGTCTCTCTAAATGCATGAATGCAGACTGGGAACGTGAATTTTAGATGTCTCAAGGACAATGTTTCCCCACAGCAATGCTGCTAATGTGTCTCAGTCCTAGTCTTCCCCCTGTGGGTCTTTTTTCTCTGTTTTGCTATTTGAATCGATTTTACCACATTACCAAAATAGGATGCTTAACACAGACTTACTTGAATCTGTTTGCTGCTGTAATGACATACAGAGAGTTGCTGTTCGGTAACTCTTTCTGGGAATATCCTATGATCTGTTCTTGTGCTGTCAGTATTGCCTCAAAGATGCTACAGGTTTATTTTCTGCCTGTGAACCACCAGAGTGATGAAAAAAGAAATAATCTTTCATACAAACTATCATACATATAGGTTCATACAATCACGACTGGTACATAGCCCTCATATGGAGATTGGTGAATCACTATTTTGTATAATATAATACTCAGGGGAAGCCAGTGAAATGATTAGGCAACATGTAAGGGCAAAGCAAAACTTTTTCTCACACCACGGTAGCAGCCAACCTCATGAGAGGTGAGGAAAGCCAAAAGCAACAAAAAGGGTTCAAGAGGAGACTGGACTGTTCACATCAGAAAGGACCATCAGGGGCTATTAAAAGTAGTGATGCAACTGCTGGCCAAGAGGGCATTGGGTATACAACCTATAGCTTCCACTCTCACTCCTGCCCAGGACGTGCTACCAGTCACCATTGGGAGCAGGATTCTGGGCTCAACATCATTTGGTCTATTCGGTACCCTTGTTCTTAAGTCCCTGTGCAAAAATAAAAAGCTCCATATTAACCTGAGTCCTGTTTCAAAGAGTGGGGAGTGAACAGGGAATGATTTCAGAGCTGGCATAATTTGATCAACAGCCAGGCTTTACAGGACACAGTCATCTGGAGGCAGGACACATTAATGCTGACACAGCACAGGCTGAGAAACGCTGACTCAGACACTTGCAGAGCAAGTGCTGAGGAATCCCAGCGGATGGTGTATGATGCCCATGCCAGTGCAACCCAACAGAAATAATGGATCCGTCCCTCTCTGAGTGCTCAGCAGCCCTCTCGGTGGGTCAGCACCTTCACTACAATGACCTTGAGCATCCCAGAAAGATGAGTGTCCTCCAAAGGGAAACTGCTGCCTCTTGGTATTTTACATATTAGACTTACAGATGCTGGGACTCAAAATAGGGTGGAAGCTGGTTGGTGAGTTACCTGCAACACCAGCAGCCCCCAGCATGGTTCCCGCGTCTCCTCCCACACTTGCCCCACCACAGCACATCCCATAAGCAAACACCTGAACTCTCCTGACATGAAATACCTAAATTAGAGCACACGAGTTGTCTTGTGATGCCCTTGTTATAAAGAACCATCAGAGTGAATTTTCTAGGAAAAAGCAGTGCAGTTCAGTTTACCTTTGTGATTATATTGAGCACAAAACTAAATGACTGGGGGGTGCTAGAAGAACAAATAAAGGAGCAACTATCAGCAGGAACAACTAAAGAGATCACTGGAGCCCTCTCGGAGGGACTCAGCCTCCAGGAAAGTACTGCTTCCCTGGCCCATATGTGGATGGTATAAAACTTTCCCAAAGGTTCTGTGAATTAATTACTGGTGAGGTCAGCCCCAGGGGGCAAAAGAATTGCAGCAGTTGCTTCCTCTGCCTGCTAAACATCTCTAGGCAAAGCCCCAGGACTCAGAGCTGACAGCACAGCTGTGAAGTCAGTGCAGTCTCATGCAACTGCTCACCCCCGCGTTCCCCTGCCACCTTGGGATGGGGGCTCCTGGCTGTCCCGATTCAGGGACTTTTTTTCATTCTTAGCTTGAATCAACTGGGAAAACCTGTGCTGGGACAGAGGAGGAGCCACACTGGGAGAAGTGCCCAATCTGGAAGGAAGGATGGTGCTTTCTGCCTTTCATGGGTATGGCTCACTGAAGGATCTGAGGCAGTCAGTAATTTAAGTGTTTCATTAATATTTTATTCAAATAATAATTTTAAAATATTTCTGCAATAAAGATGGATTCAGCACTTGCAGAAAACATTTTTTTCAAGCGAGGTATCTATGCCAGTCTTCCTGTTTGGAGTCTCTTGCTGATTGCAAGAAACCCTCTGAAGAAATCACTGCCTGGAGCACGCTGGTAAAGAGCTGGCTCAGGACTGCCAGAGCAGGGGATTCTGATTGCCTTGAGATTATCCTCCCGGCATGGGGAAGGGGAAGTCTCATGGAGCTGCAATGTGACATTTGATTTTAAATGTTTTCTGTGCCCAACTTTTTCCCTCCTACCTCACTCCACCCTGACTAAGACAGCTGGTTTATGTTGCAGATGGAGGTGGGGGGAAGAGCTTTCCCAAGATACCTTTTTTAAAAAATTACATATGAAATATTTCTGCACCTGGAAGATCCAGGACTGAACAGCTTGTCCC
Source organism: Piaya cayana (assembly GCA_013389865.1). Taxonomy (NCBI): domain Eukaryota; kingdom Metazoa; phylum Chordata; class Aves; order Cuculiformes; family Coccyzidae; genus Piaya; species Piaya cayana. Next base: position 51,659 of record WAAB01014548.1, on the reverse strand, counting down.
TGTATGCCTTACCCCGTCTCTGTGTGTTTTTATGACAACAGAGACTGCAGAGCACAGATTGTTGTGTGCGCTATAGGATAAAATCACCAAACTTTAATCATTCCTTAATCAGGCACACGTTTCCCACCCGCAGCACTACGTTAGTCTCTCTGAGTCCAATTTGCAGAGAAACAAGCCATCAGCACTGCTGGGGCTCTTGCTGTCCCATCTGCCTGTCAGCCTGGCCTTCCCCTGTCCCTGCAGCAGTTGGTTTGTTGGTGCCTGGCCAAGCCGAGTCTCTCAGCTTTGCGCTTTTGAACGCTGAGGAGCTCATCCTCAAGCAGAGCTGCCAAGCAGGACTCCCAAACTAACTCCTGTGCTCCATGAACCAGCCTTGGCCGTAGCCTGGAGATCTGTTGTGTTTGACACAAGGTTAAGGTTAAACTACTCTTACTTCTAATCACCACAGCGAACTTGAGCTCGCAGGGAGCGGCCACAAGGACCTGCCAACCACAAGCCAGTGATGCTCCAGCGTCTCTGGGGGACTGTGCAGGCATGTGGCTGCACCAGGTAATGTGTATTCTTTGCCTGCCTTCATTTTTCACTTGAGGTGGTTTTGGTCAAGCCCTGCTTTCCTCTCCTCAGCCATTCACCTCAAGAATGGAGCTGCTGAATTCAAGAGCAGTGTGAATGGGTCTTTAGGCAGATGTATCCCATTACCTGTGCTCACAAGACGTGAGCTGTTATTTCTCAGCGCGAGGAAGGAAAATGTGGCAAAATATAAAGGAAACAAGCTAAAGAATAAAAAGGGGGAGGAAAGAAAATCCAGACAGTGAAATACAAACTGTCTTAAGGCAATTACCTGGGAAGAAATAGAGCTGTCAAGGATATTGAAGCTCTCACATACCTGCTAATCTCTTCTGATAGAGGTCTGACTGGCTAAATTAATAACACTATCAAACCTGCAGTAATCATTACCAGAGGCAACGCAAGGATCTCGCAAAGCCATATGTGTGGAGGAAGACTATTTCCAGCATGAATGAGGACAAGCAGCATCAGGTAAGTGGTACCTGCACCTGAGATGTCAGCGTAACTGCTGAGTGGCTGTGACTCAGTAACCTCCCTAGATGCCTCCTTCAGGCGAGAACTGAACCAAGATTTCCTAATGCTCTATGAAGCTCTTCTGCTTTTTTGAAGTGTTCTTCTAGATTCAGGGTGTCACAGAGGAAAATGAGACATTCCTGCACTGCCTCACAGTATGGATCAGCATTCAGAGCAGGCTGACTCATAAAGTCTCCACAAAGGCTGGGATGCTCTTCTTCAAAAGCTAACATTGCTTCGGGCCAAAATGCATCAAGAAAGGGATCTGCAATAGCAAAAGTATCAAATATCCTCCTCCTAAATCCACATGGCAGGTGCCAAGCTGCAGTCTGCTCCTCTGAGAGCCGGAGGAGAAACAGGCTGGGGCAGGATGAGCAGCACTGTGAGGTCCACATGGTGACCCTGGCATACTGGGGTGGTGCATAAGTGCATCCACACAGCCTTACAAAAGCATTTTTGATGTACAAACAATTTTGATGCGGTTGTTCCAGGTGGTTCCTGAGTGCCCAGTAACGTGGTGGGGATGCTGGCTCCTCTGTGGTAGAAGAGCGTGCGCACATTATTTGCTGCCTGAAAATGTGCAGATCCTGTTTCTCTTTCATTTTCTCTCCACCAGCATCAACTTGAGCAGAGCATCTTCTGATTTATACAGGCAGGTTAGTGAAGCCCCCAGTGAATGAAATACTGTCAAGGTGAGGCTGCTGTCACATCATCTGCTGTAATTCTATCGATTTAATGGATCTGCTTCTAATTTTCCAGTCAGAGCTGGATCCAGCACCAGAGGCTGAGTACAAAGGTGTCATTTTTATATAGTCAAATTTATATCTGAAATAAATACCACGTTAGATATTTCCAAGAGGTCTCAGCAGCAATGTATTCATCTTTCTCCCTGCAGAAAGGCGAAATTCTCACTACTGTTTTCAGGTTACCTTTAGGTCTTGAGGGTGGGTACTTCTTAGCCATTTGCTTGTTCCATAGGGACCCTCAGGGGTCAAAATAGGCAACTGTGTCCTCCCGGGAGTCCTCCAGCAATTTGCTGTGAGAGGTATTAAGCCCCTTCCTGAGGCTGCCATTTGCCAGGAACATGCAGCAGCCTGATGACACACAGCCTCTCGCTGTGAAAATTAAGATAATGAAGAACAAATGGGTTTCTGTCTATGTGGGGTTTTCTTATATGCTTCAGAAATAAGAAATACTTACACATAAGCATACTTTCCAGCCAATAACATTGTAAGCATATGAAGTTCAACACAACCTGGTCACTCCAAAAATCAGAGAGCTTCTGTGTGACTGCTGTGAATAGAAATTCCTGGCTTAACCAGCATCACACCGCATGGGATCGACTGTGGGAGAGTGAAATGGATCTGCAGACACATGTCCCAGAAGGAAAACACATCCACAGCAGGCACATACCTGCATCTGCAAGCACAGTGCGGGAAGACTCTGTAGGGTGGGAAATTCTTAGCTCTCAAGCAAAATAACAAAAGAGTCTTAATCTCATCTCCCTTATTCCCACCTGAGGCACAAGCAGGACAGCCCAGAAGCCAGAAAGCTGCCAAAATTGTCATGGAAACAATAAAGCTTTTCTGTACGGCACAGTGCCAGAACTAGAAGCCAGAACTCTTAGCAGCAGCAAACAACTCTTTTCCCAGGTTTTTGCTCCATCAAGCAATAAATGAAACCTGGGAAACTTGGGGACAATGATGGGTGTGGCGGTCTGGGTGGTGGTAACAGAGCAGATCACCCTCTTTCATGTCCATCACCAACAGAAACCAAGAGAGACAGTGACAGGACATGGGGAAAGCTTCTCGCTCCAAGTTTGGTTGGCTAAAAGGGTCCAACACAATTGGACAGCAAGACCTCTAATTTCTTATCTGCAGACATAGAGCTGGTAAACAAATTGCCTAATTAGACAGGCAACCAGAGAAAATCTTTGCTGCCTGCTCTAGTAGCACAGGAGTGTGGCAAATAACCCATAGCCTCTTCTCACACTGGCAATTGGAAGTGACTGGAGGAAACATAGCACTTTTTGATGAAGGTCCATACCCCTGTGGAAGCAGAGATGTGAGAGGGGTCATGTTTGGTCAAGCAGCCTTTGCCCATGGGAATGTTAGATTATTGTTGGAGACTTTTTTTTGCCCAAGTTCCTTCTCAGCTGTAAGAAAAGTAAAGCATTGTGTTCTTTTATTCCTTGGCATGTCGTGCAGGAATAAGAGAAATCTGCAAATAAAAGAGTGAGATGATAGAGTGTGATCCTGAACAAAGAGGGACACATGCAGAGTTGAAAACAGCTTGGATCGTGAAGCAACAAGAAAAAATGTAAATGAAGTATCCTTTGGCAGGCAGGCACACATCTGTACCTTCTCTGCTAGGAGGAGCTGCCTCGAGAACCAAATAGCTGACATGGGAACTACAAGAGTTTGTCTTGTCCTCCCTGTCTCTCCGCTCAGCATGTAGTGGTCTGCCATTCAGCCAGGGGAAGGGGGGAACAAACGGCTTTGGCAGCTGCTGCTGTCCTTTCCACAGCCCTCTCAAAAGGAAAATGCCATGTAACTCTCCCCATGCCTCCCCTGCACCAACACACGAGCTGGTACTTGACTTCCCTCAGTCCTGCCATCCCCAAGGACGTGTCCAGAGCCTGGTTCCACAACCCAAGGCTTTGGTCCAGGAAGGGATGGGCTGGAGCCATGCAGACTCCATTGCCAGGGCTGGGTCCTCAAGGAAAATGCTATCTGCGTGCATTTGAAACCATGGCTGTTTAATTTATCCTTTCTTCGCTCCTATTTTTATTGCTGGCCGCTTAAATTATACAAATAAGTTTTCCTTTGTCTCATCCCTAGAGATTCAACACATTAAACAAAACATTAAAATATAATCACGGAAACTCTCTCATATATATTTATAATCTCCGAATTACCGGCATTAATGCAGAAGTGGTTTCTATGCGCTTATCTCCACTCACTGCTTCTAAGTCCAAAATACACAGCACACAAAAGATAAACACATTGAAACTACCCATCCATTATCACATCTGCCATCCAGAAACAAATGCAAGGAATAAATTTACAAGGGAAAGCCAGTGAAGGAGACAAACACAATTACAGAGATGTGTCTCCATTGCTGTCTGATCATTAAGGATGACAATAAGAGAATTTAGTGTCAGTCTGAAGACTCTGGATACTTGGGGACTGTTTCCAACATGAGAAGCAATAAGAGTGAGGTGTAAATCCCACAGTCACCCAGGGCAAACAGGTTGGTTTGTTGCCTGCGCGTAGCACAGGACCCCACAAGAAAGGCTGGAGGGACAACCGGCAAAGGAGGCAGCAATTATCCCATATTTTCTGTTGTTGCACTCAAAATACTTCACAGCCACTATCCACTTCAGCCCCTCCATTGCTCTCAAGCTCCTGAAATCGTGTGCAGCTCCAGCTTGAGCACAGTTTGGTGCTGCTTTCACAGACAAAGCTGCACCCTGGCAAGGTGCACAGACTCACAGGCTCCAGACGCTGTGGACCCCAAGGAATCTCATTCTAAATAATCACCAAAATGATGGAAAATGACCTCCGCCCCATGTCAGTCTTACTCCCTTCCCATATTCCCTTTGCCTTTCTGTTTTGCCTGGGGAGGGATTGCTGCAGCTTTATCCCAGGGTGGGAAGAGTCAGGCCTGGGGTATCTAATCAAAGAGCCAGCTTCTTCCTCGTACTTCAAGCATGAAAACACAATCACAAACTTTCCAACACACCTCTCTGCTGGGTCATCTTTACAACCCCCTGAGCAGCCCCAACACTGTACAGTTTTCCTTTTAAGACTTTTGAATTTCAAGGCAGGAGCTGCCAGCACGCCAGCTCAATAATTTCACTTATTAAGAAGCCCTCAGCCTCCAGTTTCCATTTCTTACCCATGATTTGTGCCGCCTAAGTGCCCGCTGGTCGGTGACCAGCTGTCTGCTTGATTTGTGAGAACCCCCGAACCACCCACCCTCGGCTGCAGATTCAATCAACCGCCCTTGCGGGAATCACTCCCACAGCCACACAAAACTCGAGGGATATTACAAGGAATGGCCGGTCATGGAAAGCTGACCTTCACCATCGATAACTAATGTTGCTAAAGCTGACTCCTTAGACACCAATGAGACTGGCTGCTGCTCCCTGTAACGTGCAGCAACGCCGGGTGCACCTTGAATGTGTATTTACAATAAGTCACTGTAGGTACCTCTCAGTTTCTTCAATCAAAAAGCTATCAACCTCCTCCCTTCCCCATGGCAACCAAGGTTTAATAATCACATCATCACCTGTTCCAAACGGAGGCTAAAGTACATTTTTCCCGAAGACTGAAAGCTCCAGTCTTCATTAAATTGCAAATATTTGTTACTAACTCAGACAAATCGTCTTCCAGCCCGCACGTGGATAAATGTCCCCCTCTCCGTTTTGAAGTATGGTGGGACAGGAAGGGCAGAGAAGGTAAATATTTGAACAGCCTGCTAAAGGAAAGCCAAGCTTTGAGACCCAGAAAACCAAACGCTGCACAGGTGAAGCTTTTAAAAAAAAAGAAAAAAAAAAAGAACAAAGGATCAGGAAAGAGGGATTGCATTTTGGCCTCGGGGAAGCCTTCTCTCATATCTGATTTTCTGTTTTTTGCAGACAAGTTGACAGCCTGAATTATCAAAGCATTCTGTGTAGCATGTACTATACAGAAAGTATCCTTATTTTGAAGCTGATGCTGCAGAAGACATCTAAGTCAGAAACGGAGGTCACCATTTGTTTCTTTGCTGTCAGCTCTCGTTACAAGAAATTAGCTTCTATGACTTCCAGGCTGGCCAGGCATAAACCCAACGATGGACCTCTTAGCACTTACAAACATGCTGCCAAAGAATCTTAAAATGAAGAGCTAAGACTCTCCTCAAGATGTGACTGAGGATGTTGAGCACTCACAGCATTTCTTCTCCAGAACAACTTGCTTCGTAGGGTCTTTTCTAACAGCAGATTCTGGCTCAATATAAAATCTGAGCACTGACTTTTACTCAACAAGTATGAAAACACAGGGTGACTACATACACATAAAAAATGAATTATCACAATTTTGGCTTTCTTTCTAAAATATTTTTACTTTAAAATTATGCTGATTATATAGCATGAGGAAAATAGGGGGAAATTAAAGTTATAAATACTTTCAGGGATAACAGTCAAAACCTAGGGGAAAAAAACTCTTTAAAGAGACTGAAGAAAAGGAATTCTAGAGTAAGACAAGTGCAGTCCTTGAGAGAAACTTTAAAAGCCTCCGATAAAAAACTGCTCAGACGCTCACCATGGTGGCACCATCTACTGGCTGCTGACAGAAACAGCTGAGAAACAGAGGGGTCATAGAATCATAGAATAACCAGGTTGGAAGAGACCCACCAGATCATCAAGTCCAACCATTCCTATCAAACACTGTCCTCCTCCCAGGCCCTGATCTCCCAGGTACTCCAGCTCTGCAGGTCGTGGAGTTCACCTCTGCTCTCTTCAAAGGCAGCTTCCTTCAACAGGAATAGATCTCAGAGTATTCTCATAAAGAGTGCATATCATTAATATTTTCCTTCCAGGTTTCATAGACTATCTAGAGATTTCCCAAATACTCACACCTTGATCCTAGAGAATTACATACTGTGCTGGTCATGGAGGAAGACAAAGTTATAATCAATTCTAACAAGAAGATGGCAATTTGGTGTTGTCCTCTGTTAAATTGCTTTACACTGTTCCAAGTTTTTTCCAAGACTGCTTTAACTGCTTTAACAGGCCTTATGAGGAGCGGCTGAGAGAGCTGGGGTTGTTTAGCCTGGAGAAGAGGAGGCTGAGAGGAGACCTCATTGCTCTCTACAAATACCTGAAGGGAGGTTGTGGAGAGGAGGGAGCTGGGCTCTTCTCCCAAGTGACAGGGGACAGGACAAGAGGGAATGGCCTCAAGCTCCGCCAGGGGAGATTTAGGTTAGAGATTAGGAGGAAGTTTTTTACGGAAAGGGTCATTAGGCTTTGGAATATGCTGCCCAGGGAGGTGGTTGATTCGCCTTCCCTGGGGGTGTTTAAGGCCCGAGTAGACGAGGTCCTGAGGGACATGGTTTAGTGTTTGATTTGAATGGTTGGACTCGATGATCCGATGGGTCTCTTCCAACCCGGTGATTCTGTGATTCTGATTCTGTGTATGCCTGGAACATTTGATATCTGTATTTAAGCTCCACCATCACAGATTTTCTGGCTCTTGAAGAAGTAATAAACTTCTCCATGACGCAGTTGGTCCAGAGATCCTTAAGGTGATATGAACCGAATAGGAAGCTTTCCTAGGTCTGCTGCTGCAATTCAATATCCCATTAGTTGAGAAGATATTAGTACATTTATGACCCAAGTTTCCATGGCGGCTGGGCAAGTCACTGTGCCCTAGAGAAAACCCAGTGTCCTGAGAGTGAATTCCGAGATATCTGAAATGGTGGTTGATTCTATTTTGTCTTGTTCCAGCTCATTAGGAAAGAGTCCAGGGTTCCTAGCCTTTCCCTGAATTGCACCATGTAGACATTCTGTAAGCAATCCAATTTAAAAAGTAATGTCAAGTTAAAAATCAGCTTGAAAAGATTCCAGCATAAAAATTAGCGAGTCCCTGGACTCTACAAAAAAAGGCTATTAAATTTAATTCCCATGCTTCTGTAAAACATATCAGATAGACAAATTGGGGGGGGGGGTGTCTTTTTAGAATTCAGCTTTGAAATCTAGTTGATGTCTCAGCAGAATCACTGCCCTGCATCCCATGCCTGCTCACATCAAGACTGCAGCACGGCACCTCGAGGGGAAAAAGGGGAGTTCCGCAGGGATTTGTGATGAAACAGGATACAAGTTGTTCATTGTCTTTGTGATGACCTGATGAAAAACTGGAATCTTCCTTCCGCATAAGCGGAACTTAAAATTATTTACAGATGAGCTATTTCAACCTCTGATTTTCGTGAGGCATGAGGAAAGTCTAGAGTTCACCACATTTCCCAGCTGGAGATGAAAACAACTTGGAAAAGATTTTATGATGAATTCACAGTGGGTTTGAACCGTGGCTTCTTCCTCTGCACCAGTTTGGTGTCTCTCACAGGTCAGAGATGTGGATTGTGTTATTTGCATCAACTTTCCCTTGTGGGGAGAACAACCTTATCTCTGCTCTAGGTCAGACTCCCCAGACGCTTGAGCTTTTAAAGCAAACAGCAAAACTGGATTTTCTACGACCTTTAAACCTGCAAAATAACTAAAAAAAAAAAAAAGCCCCACACATGTAGCGATGGTTCTATTTTTGTTCCAGCCATTGATGATGACTATGTTTTGCAATTTTCTGTACCATTTTTAAGACCATCAGAAAGATGCTACTTGAGATGATTCGTGTATCTACTACAGTGGTATTTTCGCGCTTTGCTTTTAAGATGAATAGATAGGGGTAAGCTGAACTCCACAGAGCTTTGCAAACCAGAGGAGTATAAACAAGGGGCTTGTCAAAACACTTGCCCAAGATGCTGTTTATCAGTTTCTGCAGTATCACAACAGAACACCGTTCAGTGACACATACTTTATAATACCGATCGATAAAGTAATTGAAATACTTCATGTACTTCTTTCGGGTTTTTCTTTTCATGAGGAATGAATGCTAGATATTAAACATATTCTTTCAAAACACTCAAGAGTTACAGCTTTTTTAAAAAATGGTACATAGCCCTGAGCCTCCTCCTGCCTTTTTTTAGCCACTTTGTATGTCTCAAGTTTGTTAGAGCATAGTCCACTTAGAAGCCATTAGTCACCTATCGGCATATTTAGGAGGCTAATAGCTTTGAAAATGTGATCCTTCTAAGCACAGAGTGTTTGATCGCATCGTATTGGATGCATGCAGCAACAGATTACTTAGAAGCACAAATAGAAAGTGGCAGAAGGACATGAACACAATTTCCCATCCTTGCTGTTGAACCAGCCACAGCACTTGATGCTGTGAAGATGGCAGCTAATGCCAGAGCTGGGCTGACTAGCCCCCAGGTGGAAAAGCACCCTGGCTGCCTCTTTTTCCAGAAGCATCCCCCAGATGCAGGCAGGATGTTTGTGGGAGGCATATTTAGGACAGGACTTTCTCTTCTAAGTCAAGTCCTGCCTAGGAAAAGCACCAAGCCCCGTTGCCCAGGTGCTGTGATGTTTGTTCCTCAGCTGTTTCCAAGTGTCATTTTAAAGCTGCATCTCATAGTAACAGGAATTCACCTCTGGTAGCGGCTCTCAAAGTCCCCCCTTCCCAGAGAAACCTGAGGATGGTGAGAGATGCCAAATCCCCATGACAGAAACAGTTGTGTGTGCTGCTCATGCCTTGTGTGTAGGAGATGTGGCAAGTGACAGAATGACTGAAGGACAGATAGGATGCCCTGCTAGGCTTTGCTTACCTGTGATTCTCAAGCTCTATCTCTATCTTCTGCCTTCCCAACCTCCTCCACCAAGAGGGCATTTCTCCATCAACTGCAAACTGTGATAGCAACAAGAGAGAGAGGAATTCGCCATTGTGACTGGCTTCCCAGCCAGTCTTTCAAATAAGACAGGGAGTTTGCTCTGATATTGGGTCTGCCTGGCTTAGTAGTGTCACTGTTCTCCCTTGCTATTTGACAAACCTTCCTGCTACACACAGACAAATTTCATTTGTCACCAGCATCACTTCAAGAGATTATAGAATGATAGAATAACCAGGTTGGAAGACACCCACTGGATCATCGAGTCCAACCATTCCTATCAAAAGTCCAACCATTCCTATCATTCCTGCTGAGCAGCAGGGGAACAGCACTAAGATGTGCTCCTAGTCGGTTGAAAAAAGGCAGAGGGCTTTCTCTTCAGAGCTTCTGCCCCACCATCAGCTCCAGATCAACAAAACACTTGGACAGCAGGAGTGAGCTTCTGCCTGAAGTACAAGGCAACCAAGACAGACGCAGACTGGTGACTGGTGCAACTGGTTTTCTTGCTGTTCTCCCACATCCCCTCTGTCCTTTCTACCATTTCTATTCACTTCTGACTCTACTCATCCTCAGATCAGCAGGTCTTTTCTCCTTTCCTCTCTTCAGCTTTTCCAACATCACATTTTCTGAGATGCAACAGGAATGGCAGCGGTGGAACAACTTAAGATTTAGAGGTCAGCTGTCAGAAACTAAGTACCAGTAAGTGCTGTTGGCTAGAAGCGAGTCTCACCCACAGAAACCTAGGCTCCTGCAACACCTTGTCCACTTAAAACACTTAACCTTTCCTTAAAAATCATCCCTGGTGCTCCAGCTCCAGAAGGCTCCAGCTGTGCCCGCAGCCGGCTGAGATTCTCCAGCTGAGCACTAGGTGGCAAAACATCCCGAGAAAGGGAATTTCCCACCTTGGCTCCCTAGTAGGGGCTGGGAGAGCTTTTGGGGGGTTTTCCAAATGCAGCTGAAAATGCAGAATTTGCGAATATAACCGTGTAGAGCCCAACAGAGATGCAAGTTACGTTGCATTCCCTTTCTCCTTTCAGACTGAGGTGTTTGCTGCTTTTTCCTCCTCTTTTACCTCTCAGGATGGCAAATTGTCATCCAGACCTCTCCTACCTCTTGGTACTTCTACAGCCTCTTTGCCAAAAGGCCACGTGGCAATTTGAGGTGCAAGTTTTGCAGATCCTGGAGTCAGTGTTGGCCAAAAGGGGTGACACTTGGCAGGATCCAGCTCTCCAAACCTTGATGCTCCGCGCTGCTGGTGGAATCTATGGATGAAGACATCCCTGCTGCCTGGCTCCAGGGAAGCTGGACTGGAAAAAAGAGCAACTGAGACCCACATCAAGGAGGAGATGTAGGGGAATCCAGGGACACAGGGTGTCTGTAGCTCTGTCACAACAGGAGACTCTGGAGTCATTACTCTCAGCCTGCATCACGCGTGTCCTGTGGAGAGATTTAATCCTACATGAAGGTATAGAAAAGGCATGCTATGCTATGCCAAATCCACAGCTTGGCAAATAGAGGGGAAAAATGTTTTAAAAGGTTTTAAACTTCTGAGCATGTTCTCTGCCTGGAATTCGCCTGCAAAACAACTCAAATTTCTCAAAGGGATTCATTATTCAAAAATATTTGCTGAATAATTTCTGTGAGTAATTGCAGGTCTGAAGCTCGTCTGCAAACAATTCATTAGGAGCATCCGGGCAGGCGGCTATAACTGTATTCAGAGTCTGCATTCTCTGGCTGTGTGTGGATAACCCCAGAGTCAGACGAGAAGGGTAAATAAACTTGTTGACAAAAATCAGAAATCTGAAAAAAAAAAAAAAGAAATTGTACTAACTAAAAATTAGCTGCTTCCACTGATGCTTCTAGGTATAAACATGGTTGAAACAGTCTGGCAAGAGAGAATTGGGCACTGGGGACTGTCCCTGGGCTGCCACACCCCTGCCTATGGTGTGTGGCTCTGTCCTTTAGCCCTGATGTCCCTGACAAGCAGCAAAAAGTGGTCCTCAGGCAGGGCAGGGAGAGGAGCAGGAGGTGGGGAAGGAGGAGCTGCCCCCATCATCCATTCTCGCAGGGTCCTGAACATCATGGAAAGAACTGTCTGCTGGAGGAGCATGTCACAGAACTGCCGTCCCTAGAAAATGTCACCAAGTAGCACTAACAATTCACATAACACGTTTGTGGAAGAAGCAGCGACCCACTGGAAGCAGTTCCACCATTCAAGGCTCAGAAAGCGCACAGTAGCACTGGGCTAGGTACCAAAGTCATCACTCAGGCTGTGTTCCCTGCTGAAATCATGAAATAATAGATGTCCAATTAACTGGCAAAGCAAGATGCAAAGAGAAATATTGCTTACAGAGAGCTGGCATAGAGCCCGTGGAGTTATAATAAGAATATTTTATTTGCCTAGGCTTTAGATAACCTATTTCCACTCTCTTTCTTGCTGCCCCTGAGGCTCCTGCAAGCATATCGGTTTCTTGGAATAACTTCTCTTCTCCAGCGTCTATAAAATCCTCCCCCAGCTCCGCCAGCTCAAATATAATCTCAATTACTGCTAGACTAAACACAGCCCTAAAAGCTGGTGTTGGAGACCAGAGTATCTAACACGCTCAGACTGCACAAACTGCAAAAATGAGGCTGTGGTACTCATCCAAAAGTGTCTGTGGAGGAGCAGGGAAGAAGAACAGAGGATAGCCTACTTCGTATTTTAAAACAGGCAGAGCAGGCAAAGTCAAAGCAGGAATAGGAAACAGAGGGGGGAAAAAAACACCCTAGGAAATATATTATTTGGCAGGAAAGAAGCCTGCTTCACAGTGCAGTTTCCTAAGTCAAAATAAAACCAGGGAGGTGCCAATAGGACTAGACAAATGTCCACTTACCATCAACCTGCCCAGGAAGCTATTAAAATCCATGCAGAAAACCCTGTGTACAGCACTTTGGAGCTAATACAAGGCACGTACCACACATCCCTGAAAAACATAACAGGAAAAGATCCAACTGCAGCACGCTAAGCTATCAAATACTCCTGATTCAGATTAAAGTTAACTAGCATAAACTAAAACCTCTGTGCAAGGTGCCCAGTTAAATAAGATTTTCAATGGGTCAGTACCTCCCTACAGGCACCGCAGCAGTAACCTAATTGTTTGCTTAACTTGCCATGTAACCACAGCCTGGGGCGGCAAATAACTGAAACCGTTTTATTGTTGCAGCCATTAACCTAACCCCACGTTTTCTCTAATTCTCTGTATCTGTCTGGCCCAAGAGCATCTTGAATCCTTAGAAACAAGTTAGTAGTTGTAGCCTCAGGAAAACTGGAGGTATCAAGCAGATAAGCGACTCACTGAAGATCAGAGTGCGACCCAGTTGCAGACCTAAGAAGGGAAAACCCTTCACCTCAACCTCTTAGTCGCATATCCCGGCCCTTGGATACAGCTGCATTCCTGGTGTTCTCTGCTGGGAAAGGCAAGGCAAAGGCATCTCCAAAACATGCGAAAATGGGAATTTATGCTTATTAAACTGCTATTGAAAGAGCCCAGAAACATCACCAGTCAGTTCTGTTTCCTTCTTTTTTAAAATTTTTTTCCTTTCGTAAAATAAATCTTTTATTCTTAAAATTCTTTCATTCTTCCTACCTTATTTTTTATTCTTAAACTTCTCATTTTGTAAGGTATCTTTTTATTTGCAGATAACTTCACTGGCGAAAAACAAGACGTGCATCCTTAATGGGAAGCGAGCCCTTAAATTCACCTGCCTGTTAATCCCTTCGCTACTAACCATTTTCACTCTCCTGGTCTGACGACAGCCAGGAACACAAAGGTGGGTGCCTGTGTAAATGTCACAGTGCTAAAAGCCTTGCAGCCTTCCAGCCCAAACTGCTGATAAACCCAGTGAGAATAACACGTTGCTGGTAGGTTGCATCCAGCTGCCCTACCTGCGCGTCAAGGCCTCGTACACGTGCTCATCTCCTCTACGTTCCTAGTAAGGGGTGAAGGGAAAGCCACTCTATGTCTGTCATCACAGCTCTTTTCTGTTCTACTCATGTCAAGAACCAAAAAGCATAAAAACTAGTATTTTCCCAGACACGGGGAAGGAAGTCCCATTGATGTGAGTCACAGAATCATAGAACAACCANCTCAGCCTCCTCTTCTCCAGGCTAAACACCCCCAGCTCTCTCAGCCGTTCCTCATAAGTCCTGTTCTCCAGCCCCTTCACCAGCTTCCTTGCTCTTCTCTGGACTCACTCCAGAGCCTCAACCTCCTTCTTGTGGTGAGGGGCCCAGAACTGAACACAGTAAAGTCAGGACACTCAAAGATTTTTATGCAGCTAATAGTGAGTTTTTCTCTCCTTTCTGTACCAGAGTGTGTTCAGGGAGACACAGAAGTTATGTCCCAGGTGGTGGCTGCATTTGCTAAAGAAGACACAGCTTTACCTTCCCATAAAATCAACCCCAGTTGCTTATGTCAATGCTGTGATCCTAAAGGCAGTTTTTCAGCACACAAGGCAAAACCATCTCCAGGCTAACGGCAGAAGTGGCAGCAGTACAGCTGTGATACAGTTCTGAGTCAGAAAAATCCTGCTAAGGAGCAATTCCAGCTCCAGCACTTTTGGGATGGAGCTGATGCCTGCCTGGCACTCTGGTGGGCTCTGCCAACACAGCCACCTGCTCGGAGCTGCTCCGGAAACCTTGGAGGGATTGATGCGAGTTCAGGATTTTGCTCTGTAAAGTGATGACAGAGTGAAAAAGAAAACACAGGACGCGGCTAGGGACTGGAAGATGTTTCCTTTCCGACAGCACCATTCTGGGAGCACAGCAGAGCCCCAGTTCTCACCAGTGGAAGGCTGGTGCAGGTGCAAAGAAGCAATCGAGTAACCGAAAAAAACAATGAGGCAGCCTTTTCCTGCCTTTTCTCGACATCATCCTTTCTCAAACCAAACACTGCTGTTCTTTCAGGGGGGAAATAACCCCTGCTGCTTTTGACCAAACAAGAAAAGAAGAAAAACAAACCCAAATCCAGCTCGTGCTGTCTTTGGGTAAGTGTCTAAAAAGGCTGAGAAGAGCGATGTCTCAGCACCAGGCTGTCAGGCCTTGCAGCTGCGGGGCAGGGAGCTGCAGGAGCACAAGGGCCTTGGAAACACCTCACCAGGATCAGGCAGGTGAAGCCAAACATAGTTTCCCCATTTTACTGGGAAGGCACCAGATCCTGGAGACCAATACGTAATGTCTAACTCCCAGAAGGCAGAAGATTGGAAATTGAGAGCACATTAACACAATTCTGGTGGGATTCCTCCTGCCGTTGTTCTTGACCCTCAGTAACACATGAATCTATAGAAGGGGCAAGAAAGCACCCTAGAGAAAGACTCTGCTTGTCGACACCCAAGTGGCATGACAACCAATCTCTGTGATGAAAGATTTTTCCAAAGCAAACACCAACAAAAAAAGATCCCAAGAAAAATGAAGAAAATGTCAAGTTCAGAGTCAAGAATACAGCAGGCAATTGCCTTGTGCTCTTGCACTAAAGGCAATGCTGCAAGGAGCAAGTCGGAATATTTTAACCAAAATGTTCCTGCAAAGAATCTGCTTCTGGCAACTATCCTGTATTGGAAATTTCCTTCCAATCAGCATGGCCAATAAAAAAAAAAGAGTTAACACTGACAAAAGGAACCTAATCTATACTAAAAGCTTTTTCCTGTATTATTAGAGGGGAAAAAAAATACCAAACAAACAAAGTTAGTTAAAAAAAACCAAAACTAACTTGTCCCTCATTGTTTTTTTCACCTAAAGTGGCAAACTCAAGAGCTGGATTTCAGCTAGCATGTCAATTCCAAAGGCAAGCTTTGCAAGCAGCCTCTTTTCCTACTGCAAATAAAATGAAAAGCATTACTCTGAAACCTGCCGACTTTCCAAAAGTCAGGAGCTGCATCCAAGCACACTGACCTTTTGCTAAGCTCTAAAAAATGTAACAAATGCAAAGTGCAACAGGATCTGGAACCTGCCCCAACATCTTGAATTCACATTCTCACTGGCTGATGAGAGATGATTTGCATCTTATTTTAAACAGGTTTCCTCCCAGAAATGATGCTGTAACCTGAAGTCATGGCTGGGGGACCCAGTCCCAACCTGACCTGGTTTTGATATACAAAGGGGACCTCCTCAAGCTACTCTGCCTCTACCTGGTGCTGCGGGGTGGAAGAGAAACATCGTTTGTCCAGGTCTTCCAAAGGGCTTTTGTTTTCAGGCCAGCTCCTAGCACCCTCACTTTCCCCAGGAAAATCTATGTATGTGATGCAAAACCTATCTGAGAATTGTCCTGACTCAGTAGTGCCTGTGGAATAACGCTACGAGTTTTATTGTCCACCCTAAGCTACACTCCTTCCACTGTTGCAGCTGGCAGGTCTTGGAAAAAAACCTGATGCTATTTTGAGAATCCAAGAAATCCAGAAAGCTTAGATTTGAGGCATCTAAATGAGAAGAGGAAAAAGCAACATGATCCTGATTCCATCATTTTGAAGCAGTGATTTGCTCCCAGCTCCATGAATCAGGGATTTGCCGTAATTCCTGTATCCACACAGTGAAAATTGACTGGTGCCCCCAACTGTGTGCTGGGTTAGCTCTTTGGCTGCTAGTGGGAGCTGGAACAGGAAAATAAAGCAAGCAGGCTCAAGGATGTACAGACAGAGATGCTGCCAGAGCCTGGCTCTCCCACCCCCACAGCAACACCCACCTTCACCTGGTGGTTGCAGAGCACACGCATCCCTGGAACACAACGGGTGCTTCCTTAGGAGCAACTTCCTAGAAACAACAACCCACTGCAGCATAGCAATTGCCCCCACCAAAGTGATTCTCTGCTTATAGAAAAGAGAAGGCCATAACTTGCACATATTTCACCCTATCAAAACCTCCTGTGTTTATTTAAACATTTCAAACGTGTTCATCTGCCCAGGCCTGTGCACTGATTCTGACACCTGACTTTACAGACACCTACGTTCACACTTACAATATCCATATAACACACAAGAAAGGATAATCAAGATGCAGAAGCATAGGTCATCCTGACTTGATGCAAAAACCTTTATCCAGCAGTCCTGCATGCCCAGACCCCTATCGAGCAGCTGTGTTCTGCCAGATTGGGTCCCCACTGTGCACAGCACTAGCCAGCGCTTGAGAAATCCTTATATACACTGAGTTAATTGATTTCCCATTAGCTAAAGGTCACTGAAGTCTTTGTAAAAAGCTTTATACTCTCAGCATGATCATTCTAGGTGACAAATACTTGTGATTTACCCAGGAACCAAAATGTATACAGTCTGAAATCAATAAGGCACGCAAGGGTTGAGAGAGGAAAAAAAACTGGAGGCAAGTAGAGGTGCCCAGTACCATGGGAAAGGTCATTGGCACCATCTGTCCTGCACTTACAGCTCTCATGTAGGTGTTGCCCTGCTTGCAGAGCCTGGCAGCTGGTGAAGCTGCAAGCCTTCCTCTCCCAACACAGGCAAGAAGCACCTTAGTCTGCCTCTAAATGACTGCTTGTTTGGTCCAAGGCTACAAGTTCCACATCATTCATGAAAACACGATCATTTCAGATAATCTGACCTTGCACTGTGTATCAGAACCCCTTGCTTTTGCCCACTATATTCTGATAAGCTTACATCATTTAATTACCCAACTATTTCTTCTCTCCTCTACTTTGGACCCTGCTCCCACCCTTGGAAAAGCAAAGAGGGCAGGTCTCCATGCTGCAGCAGATGGCACTTGGTTTCTCAGCAGGCCCTCTGGCTCATCTCAGCATTTACCCACTTTGTAGCATCCTAATTTTTTTTGTAGATGCCCTCAACTCCCCCCACCCTGTTTATCCTTCGGAAACGCATCCCCAGCCCTGCTCCACTCCTTGCTGACCACTCTTTTGGCTGCTGCTGTCTTTTTGACACACGTCTTCTTGGCTCTTCTCTGTCCTCTGCACTCCTCCCATGTTTTCCGCTGAGACCTGTCCAGGGTCCAAACAAAACAAGAGTCAGTCCTGATGGCATTTTCTTCCAGCCATTTTGAATTCCTGCAATGACAGAGAAATAAACACTGAAACTGCAGCTTCTCTGCAACAAAATGTGGTTCTGCCAAAGCTGCGTGTGATCCATCTGCCCTGGGGAATAAAACATGGGATTTGTGAAGGCACTGCCTGGTGGGTCAGGAAAAGTCTGTCTCTTGCTCGTTTAACACATGGATTGGGCAGGGTTGGGAGTATTTTGATACCACTACAGTCTGACACCTGGATTTGGCACAGTCTCAGGATGAGAACCTGAGACAAAACTGCAAACCCCTTCATTAGGTGAAAAGCAACAGCCCTGCTAATCCTTCCTGCCACCCCTCTTGAGCTGTGCCCCCTCTGCTCAAGGATACCCAGCATTTTGCAAAATACAGACTTTTTTTAGATGGACGGCAGACTCTGCACCTCCCCTGTATCCCGAGCTGCCTGGAAACCAGCCAGGGATGGAGCAGAACGGTGAGCTGCAACCTCTGTGCATTTCCATAGCTGAGCTTTGCCCATGGACCCATACAAGCCCTTGAGCTCTCTGAAGGGTAAGTACTTCTTGAATCAATACAGGCAGTTTTCATGCCAACAGCTTCCAGACTCACTCTGCAGGAAGAAAAGTCTGGACTGAGGTGGTTTTGCGTGCTTTCATGCCGAATCCTGCAGCCTCGTCTCCAACACTCCCACCCAAGACGCTGCTCCTTCTGGAGACCTCCCGTGGACACAGGTCACACCCAGGAACCCTCCAGAAAACAGGTATCTCCCACTCCCCCTTTATGGGAGACAGACAGAAGACAGCTTACGTAACTTCCCGAAGGTCTTACAGCAAACAGTTAGAGAGGTTTGTGCTCAAGGTGCCCAAACTCACAGGTAGAGGGGTTTGGTGTGGAAACTTCCCTCCCTCCTTGCCAAAGGTTCACCTGCACGTTTCACATCTCCCTCTCGACAGGAAACAGCTGCTACAACTTCTCCATTCCTTATTTTTTTAGAAATACTTTATTTTAAACCATCCCTGGATGAGGCAAAAATCACAAAAAGCAAAGACTAAATGCGGCTGCAAGGCTGGGAGGCCACTGCAGCCAGGCCCTGCAGGAACGCATCACAGCACATTGGCTGGTGGGGTTAGATGTGAGGGGACACTGAGAAGGCACAAAGGGAAAGGAATTTCTTGTCTCATAGAGAAAAGGCAGCAGGGCCTGACTCCCAGCTGCAGCAGTGAGCTGGCAGGCAGCAGGAGGGGGGCTCACTCACCTTTTAAGTGTAACTCACCCCCTCCATACTCCAGCCCTTCACTACCCAAAGGCTGGGTACCACTCACAACATGGGTTACACATATGAAATCTCCTGCTGAGTACAACAGCCCGACTGCAGGATTTGGTTGTGCTTTGCTTGGTCGTTTCATTCTGCAACAGGAATTGGCGCTGACAGCGGGTCTAAGAGACAGACCCCCGCTGCTGCAGGAGCCAGGCTGGGATGAGCGGCAGCGGCGCTTGTCAGAGCCCAGAAACAGAAAATGGGTTTCAGATGGGCCACTGCAGAGCAGCCGCATGGCCCCGGCTCCCACAGCGCCTTGCACAGAGACAGCGGCTGCAGCGAGAGGCTCAGCCAGCCCTGCAGCCCTGCCAAACATCGCTCCTGTCCCGGCATGGGGCTCTCCTGCATCGTTCCCATCCCGGCATGGGGTGATGCTCCCATCCCAGAGCAGAGCTCTCCCACAGCACCCAGGTCAATCTATCCAGCTGCTGCAAGGGTGAACTTCAGCCTCCGCAGTACAAGCTAGATTCCTGATTTGATTTAACAAAGCAGAAAGTAGAAGAGCTGCATTACGCCTGCTCCAGACCCAATGCCATCCACCCTCTCCATCTCTTCCCCAAACAGCCAGGTGTCAGTTGTTTCATTAAATCATACTTTTTTTGCCCCCTCCTGCCCTTGGCTAGAGAGTTTATAAGCAGGATCAGCTGGGGCAAGTCCTTAAATTCAAACAAACCCATTTGCTTGTAAACCACCACCCCCCGCACCCTCCCTGGCACCGTTCTGCACCACAGCCACACAGCACCCTGCCAAGTCACCGGCTTTCCCCACAGGCTGCCGCAAAGGTCCAGCTTACATAAGAAGGAACAAACTGGCTTTTCTTCATCACCCTTTCAATGCTGCCATTCATCCTCTGCCCTCCATCCTCCCAGTGCCACCTTGAGGGATACAAAACACGCAGCCAAATTACTTAATCTCACACGTCAGCCTAGGGCAACTTTTTGTCCACCTAAAGCAGAGGTGAATTAAAGGGTTAAGGCAAAAACCAGAGAGATGTAAAGCTATCCACGTGTTAAGGCCACTCTGCATCCTGGCAAAGCCATATCACTGCTCAAAAAGCAGAGCTGTGGGGTCCAGGAGTCCCTCCCCAGACCACACAGGGTCTGTGGGGCCAGGTTCTGGTTGTCACACTGTAGCCATGAACCTGGCATCAAACAGCAAGGGACCAAATCTGTTCAATGGTTGTATAAAAACTTTGGCTGCAATGCTGAGCAAGCCCTAAATCTGGTCTCAGTTCTACCCAGCTGGAAACATCTTGGTCAAACCCCAGGTTATTTTTGCATCTGTACATTGGTTCTGCCTGGTTAGAGACTCTGTGCTGACTTTAGCTAAGTGGTCAACTCCAGAGAAAAGCAAGCCAGGGGCAACAGGATGTAACTCTGCGGGCTGGGCATGAAACGACAAAGCCAGGTTTATTCAGACACAAATAGGCTGCTTCGAAGCATTTTCCTACATCTTATATAATCAGTACCAGTATCATAACCATCTACACTCCAAGGTTCTCAGTCCTCTTCTGACTTGAGGCCAACACGGATGCAGGCTGCCTGCCTCTTCCAATCATTCCACCATTATTTGTCAAATATCAAATTCCAGCTCCTTTAGGAAACCAAGGGAGAAGGAAGCATGGCTGGTTGAAGCCTTTGTCCTCCTCTCCCCCTGGCCCCCCCGACTTTTACATCATCAGAAGAGAAAGAAAGCCACAAAAAATGCACATTCCCAAAGTCAGAAGCTCCATCCAAGTTCTGACAACCCAGTGGTCTTACCGCAAAGCTCAGCGCAGCCTGGATCCCCTTCGACTTCTTAACAATACATTCACAGCGGTGGAAGGGTGGGGAGGGAGGGCTTCAAAAGAGAAGAGCGGCAACAAACAAGCTATTTTGAGCCCAGAAGCCACCCACTGCAATGTGAACCCTCTCCATCTGAGCTTTACTGCTCCTCCCGGCAAGAACTTTGAAGGATGTTAATGGCAAATGAGGAGAGACCAAACAGCACCCACTGTGTTGGTTGGATGTGGGTCTAAAATGCTAAAATGTCTTAAATGTCATTGCAGGCTGGAATTAATGTCGTGAATGCCCCATCCCTGGGCCAGGCTGGATGAAGCTTTAAGCAACCTGATGCAGTGGAAGGTGTCCCTGCCCATGTTAAGGAGGTTGGAACTGGATGATCTTTAAGGTCCCTTCCAACCCAAACCATTCTATAGTTCGATGATATGATTCTATGAATCACAACACAGCTGCGGGTGAGGAGGCAGCAGGGCGAGCTGGTGTCAGAGGAGAACATTGGCCAAGCACTGGTTGGAAGGTCAGGAAGAGACAAGACCAGATCAAGAGATGCAGAGGAAGCAGCTGGGAGGAAGTTTGCATGGCATCTGCACTACGGTCCCAGACAGCCACGTCTACACATACTAAACATCAATTAAATTCAAATTAAAAGAGAAAAAAATAAACAGTCTGCAAAGACAAGAGATGAAAACATTCATGCTGTATCTTTGAAGAGGGAGATGAACCCACCCTGAAGAAATGTAAATGTAGCAGGAAACAAGAGACTCCTGGGATTACTCATTACAGGAGACGAGATTCTCAACATCTTTCTGTTTTGCAGCAATTAGCTGGTAACTGGGAAAAAAAACGGAATAGATCAACACTTTTCTATTATTAGTTTTAAATAATGACTCAGAAGCAGGCACTTCCTTTTTCCTCAAGCTGTGAAGAGCTAAGCACCAAGACCCTGATCATGACTTTGGGCTCATTTAAACTGCAAATAACTCCGCAGAAATGAAAGGAGAGTGGTGTGAATACAACGAGAGACAAACCCTATGCTTCAAGCATAACTACTAGCAATTACCTTTCATTTATAGGTTAAAAACCTTGATACAGCACATGCACTAGGAAGAGCATGCAACACACAGAATATGTATGTGCACAGATGTTGGGGAAGCAAGGGGAGAGAGAAGTCACACCCGCTGCCGGCCTTTGAGAGAAAATGAGTAAAAGGCCAATTTGAAGACTGCCCAAAACACAAGGCTGCCTCCCCATGGCTTGACCCCGGGCCTTAATCGCTGATACCACGCACAGCCCAGGGAAATAATTAAGCATTTCAGCTCCAAAAGAGTTGCCTGCCCAATCTGCTAAGCAGACAGTTTTTGCAGAGCAATTCAGAGAGAAAAAGAGAAGCAGATTCAGCTGACGAGACACAAAAAAATCTCTCTAAAAGCGTTAATTTCCTTTGGGAAGCAGCCCACATGCTCCTAGCACAGTGGGCAACCACTGCTCCTGCAGCAGGTCCCAGCAAGGCAGATGATTAAATCGGCATCAGTCACTCAGAATAAACAGAAAGGCGGTGGATGAGGATGCAGTGTCATGAGCAGTAGCTGGTTCTCTGAAAACAAACGAACTTGGAGTTCACCTTGACGCCTGCTGATTGAAAGGAACTTTTCAGATCTTCTTCCAGGTATAAGCATCTACATCCCTGCTACATCCCCTTAAAGTCTGCATAGGAATGAGGACATAGCACAGTTCTCTAGGGAGGTGCGTTGCCTGCAGCAGCGACCCAGCCCTGGAGCAGCAAACTTCTGCCTGGTCCTGTTGTCAGCTGCCGCATGGTGGTCTGAGTTTTTGTGTGAAAACTGGACGCTGATTTCTGGACAGTATGTCCATCCCAGAGCACACTCTGCCCATCCAGGTCGGCCACAACCCCCAGTAACCTCAGGTGCTGTCCTGGAACAGGACATGTCACGGGAGATGCTCCACGCTGCAAGGTACAGAGGGGCCGAGGACCCTCAGCTTTTTTGGAAATATCAGCCCCACCTCCACTTTGCCAAACGGTGAAGCAGCGCAGACGCCCCGTGCTGGCCACCTGCGTGTCCTGAAACACCCCACATGGCTTGGCACCAGTGCTCCCAATCGTCGTTTCCTTCCTGAGATCCCGCAATCACACTCACCAGCTGTGAACAACACGCGTCACCAGAGCCCTGGCACCCCTCCAGATGGCACTGACCCATCCCATCTGCCTCCAGCCCAGCTCAAAGTGACCACCAGCAGACGTGGCTGGTGAAGGCACCACTACAAACCCAGCTCCCAAGGAGACCCGAGTGCTCTGCAAACCTTGGACATCCAAAACAGCAACCCTGAGACAACACACAGAAGCAGGTGCATAATTTCTTGGGTTTTTCTTTGACTTCTTTTTTTTTTTTATTCCTTCCCTTCCTTTGCCATGACACACGCTTCATATTAAATATCTTAAATATATTAATTTTAAAAAAGTATTAATAAAAAGCTACTGAAAGACACAACTGGCAGAGTGACCGAGGTCAGTGACCCATTGCAAAACATGGGGACATTTTGAAAAACAGAAAAACCAGAAAACAAATGGTAACAAAAAAAAAGGCATTTTTTTGCATATGCACAGCTGGCTGGAATACCCTGGACTCTGGCATTATTGCAAAAATGGACGGGGAAGCGGTAGAAAAAATATATTCCATTGTACCAACCTGTATGGGGAAGGGAGTTAAGAGCAAAAATGAGGAGGTTTTAAACATTTTTGGTATTTCAGATGTTCCCTCCCACACCCACCACCCAGTTACTTTTAGTCTTTAAGCAAGTTTTCTGGCTTGGGGTAGCCAAAGAGTACAAAATCTGCTTCATAAAGTTTGTAGAGCTGCTGCCTCCAAGCCAGTGGGATTTTGGCAAACCAGTCATCTTCCCAGCTGCTGGCAGTCCTGTTCCGGTAGCTGGGGGGGAAGCGAAGCAGCCTGTCCACTTTGAGAAGCTGCAGTAGGTAAGCAGCATCCTCATCCAGCGTCTCCAGCTTCCCAATGAAATCATAGTCTATCTGGCACGGGTGGCACAGGCGGTAAACCTGCCTCCAGTGCTCATTGAAGGGGGCCATCTTTTCTGTCCTGGGATCCAGTAAGTACTGGATGAAGTCAGAAAAGGAGACTTTGAGGCCTGCCCCGAAGGCCTCACTGACAGAGGTGGGAAGGTTAGTATGGTTGGAGTACAGCTTTAGCATGGGGATGGCAAAACGCCGGTAAAACTCTTCATTCTCCAGTTCAAATTTGCTGCGGAAGGCAGAGATGAGGCGGACAAAAGGGTCTCGTACAAAGAGGAACTTAGTGTATTTCTTCAGCTTGATCTTCATGAGGTGCCGGGAGAACTTCCCATAACGGCGCCAGAATTTGTTGAAGGTCAAGTGGGTGCTGGTGTTGTGGACGTGTTCCCGGGGGATATCCAGAGGGTTCCGGTATGGGACCCCCTGGTCCAGCAGACTCTCACTTAGCACAATCATCACCCGTTTCCAGTTGGTGCAGGCCACCTTAGGGACGTAACAGTAGATGATGCCGTGGCGGTCATCCACAATCAGGTGGTTAAGCTCATAATTCGGGATGTCATCAAAGGAGCGCTCCTTGGTAGGGAAGGTGAAGCTGGAATTGGCACAAAACTCTCGCAACGTTCTCTGCCTCTCTATCTGCAGCTTCTCTTGGTCCAAGCTATTTCTGGTATTGTGTGTAGACCAGTCATAGCCCCGCACGTTCTCCTCCAAATTGCTCACCACAGGCTTGCTTGAACCCTGGACGAGTAGCTGATCTGACTTTCGGGAGATAGAGCTGTTCTGTTTCAGGCTCGAACTAAGAAGCTTTGCCAAAAATTCATCCACATCTGGCAAGGCTTCCCAGTCTTCACCTCCCGCAATACCAGAGATGGCTCCTGAGGAATGAGGCCTGGAGAAGGACGTATGCAGGTAGAAGTGAGCTGTGCCCACATTGTCCCAGTACACAATGATCAGAAGGATCATGAAGATGGAGACCAGCACCACAGAGAGACGGAGGAGCCGTGCTTTGGTCATTCTGAGACCTACTGTGACAGCTGGCTTTCACCTGGATTCACCTCTGGCTTGCAGAGTGAGGCTTGGGATCCAGCATGGTGCCAAAGACCAGGAGCCTGGAAAGGTACCAGAAAAAAAAAGTCAAGCTCTTAATCACTCTGGTTTGGAGAGAATGACTTTGCACAATTAAGACTCATCGGGAAGCTGACCACCCCTTCCCGCATGGGGAGAGCTTTGAGTCTGATGTACCTACAGAGACCCCACAGAGAAGAGCTGACTGGTCAAAAGGAAGCATAACGTGTTGCCATTTTACCAGTTTCTATAGCAATCACATCTGGTTTTTTATCAACCTCATGCTTTTAGAGTCAAGTGATTTCAAGAGAAGCTTTGTTTTCATTTTTTAAATAAATAAAACAAAGATTTCAGGCCTAGATTTTACAAAGGAAAGTTTGAGAGTATTCAAAAATACAACTGTATGTAGAAAGTACATAGAGCCAACTACCTTTCAGACCTCCTTGATTTTTAAACACATCTAACACATGAGGAAGAAAGGGTGTTCAGTGGCTAAAGTAAACTCCTGTTGAGAGAAATCACTGACCTGAACGGAGCAGGTTATCTTATCTAATCTGTGGAAAGCACGGAGGAGATAACATCTCCATGACCTTTCTTGGTAGCTACTTCACTTCATCGAGAACAGAGATTACACAAACAGTTTTACAAAAAAACCCAAAGGGGTACAGTCTTGATAGAAGCCAGGTTCACTGTTTTGCAGTCCCTCTCTGCAAGGTTTAAAGTCAAAAGACAAGCGAAAAGGAGTCACTCCAATCTCTTCCTTCCCTCCAGGTACAGCCCAGCCCTCAATTATAAACACAGAACACCACCTAAATGTGCCAAACAACAGCCTCCCCCTCTCTGCAGATAACCCCATGCTTTCTAACACTTCAGAACAAACCCTACCAACACCAGCTCTGTAAATACAAAACCACTTCAGGGCAAGCTGCCCTGAAAAGCTTTACAAAATGAAGACCGGGTCTCACCCTCTTCTTCCTGAAGTATAGGGGTTACTCCTCAGCTAACTCACATGACACCCTTGAACAGCACTAAATCCATCCTGTCCAGGGATGAGAAGAATCAGAGAGGCCAGATATGTGAAGTTTCCCAGGGGAAACGTGCTCAGCACCTTTGAAGTTCACAGAAGCCTCACAATGAATGACTCAAAAAGCAATCTGTGTGGTTGTGTTTACGCCTCAGGGATGCCAGATTTTAACAACCAAAGTCCTGGTTTCAAACACTAAACTAGAAGCATTAAAGCAGAATTTAGTAACAAACAGGAATGATATCGGACATGGTTACGTATCAGTTTTAGCTCAGTTTGTCCCAAAAGACATAAAACGCAGAACCGAAAGTTTAGGTTTTTTCCACCCGGGTGTATTTATTTACATTTCGGAGGAAGGGAGAGCCAGAAATTCAGTGTGGCTGTAGCCTAACACGTGGCTTTGCACTGCAACACCAAACACTGCGTTTCCTGGAGCCATGCTCTTACTCTGCATGTGAAGAGCAGCTGGAGGAACTGCAGACATAACACTTTGCACTCTGCAGAGCAAGAAGCAGGGATTACTCAGCAGCAATTCTCTGTGTTTAGATCGACAAGATTGAGGATGGAGCAGATCTAAGAAGAAACATCCAGAGAGATGAGAACAGAGCTAAAGAAGGGGCAAATTACATATGTGCGTCAGCACTTCAGGCCAAGCTTCTCGGTCCAACAGCAGAAGATAATGGAGTGACACTGCCAAGCCTACTGCTTGGCACACTTCTGGGTTTGCATTTTGCCTGAATCTGTTCTTGCTTTCAAGACGGTTAGCTGTTCGGGGCAAGGATTCCTTCCTGTTCTAGATGAATAGGGTGCCCGCTGCGCACATAATCCCTAGCGCACTGGGTGTCCAACACTGTCTGAAACCTTCAGGATGGCTGGAATGCATCAAGCCCAGAGAGCTTGCACGGAGCATCCCCTTCTACTATCCCTACAGCCCTCAGCTTCTGCAGCTTCAGGCTGTGCAGCAGCCTACCAGCATTTCTGCAAAGCTGTCCCACCCGGGTGCAGACAGATCGCCCTCTCAGCAGCAGCAACAGAAGCAAGCGAGGCGCTGTGTGTGGCACACGCATTCCTCACGCAAAGGGAAGGAGAGCTCTTTGTCAAAGCCACCACCATAATGTAGCTTTACTGAGCACAGCCCAAGGGCTCGAGCCTGCTTTCCAGGACACAGCGTGCAGGCAGCATTCGGTTTGTCCAAGACACACAGCAGCGAGCAGCACAGAATCGAAATTACTTAGCTTCTATTAACTCTATCAGTGCCAGGGACAGACCTTGGAAAAGAGCAGTAACACAGCTAAACTCCCCCTCACAAGAAAAACGCTGCAGAAAACATAATTACTTGATTGACTACAATATATCCTCTTCCTAACCACTCCGTAGGAGATGCTACACTGAAAGCACAAATTAGAGGTCTCTGTGCACATCAGATGGAACGCGCCTCCATCCTCCCCTTGCCAGAATCAAAAGGAAAAGCCTCCAGGAGGAGCCAAGAATTTACATTCAAGTTTAACCCAAAGCCACTAGCCAACAAGAACGTGCACCAGGATCCGCACAAAGCTGCTTCTGTGACATGACGCTGGCAAACTGGGAACTGGACCAAGTGCTATAATCATCCTGCAGAGTCCCCTGAGCAGCCATCCCATGACCATGTCCAACCTTGAACCTGGCCTGGGTGGGAACCAAGGACTCTTCTCCCCATTCCAGGCCCGAGAATGACACTGAGGATTGAGGTCACTCGTTCCATCCTCTCCAGTCACAAGCTGTCATGCCAAATAACCATGTCTCAAACTCTCATTTCAAACCAGAATGGGAGGGATGTCTTCCCAGCGCTCCTATTGCAAAAGGTAACACAGACACAACTCCTCAGGGATTTAGAAGCTTTGTTTGCACTTCCACACCCTTTTGTAACTGTTTGTTCTCAGGAAAAACACCAGCTTAAGTAATTCCCACCTCTTTCTTCCTCTCCCCTCAGCTTTGTGTAACAACTACATTCTCTTGCAGCCTCTCATTGCAAGAGAAAGTTAATTCCAGTTCACATACAAAAGCAGTAAGGCCTAGGGAAAATAAAGGAGCTTACACACCAGTACATATCGGAGACAGGGGACAATCAGCACTCTCTACGAACAGTGATGGCTTCAAAGGGGCCGTGCCTCCGAAGACTCAGGTAGAGATTCCATCTCTTCTTGCTCTGTGTTTCCCCAGCCTCGTCCCTGTCACATTGCTCCTAACTCCCTGCAGGGAAGCACAAGGCACCACAGGTCAGGCACTAAGCACAAGCTCATCTCCTCCAGCACCCACTCCCTCTAATACATAAAAATACAGGATTGCAAGTTGCTTGCTTGGGCTTTGCCTACTTCTGAAGACAGGAAGAGGTGGAATGAGAACTTTAGAAGACATACAGAACCCCAATTTCAAATGGATGCTTTCCCAAGGGGCACCTGCATTCACCTGCAACCCCTGAACCCATGTGGGGGCCTTTACTTGCATGTCGCAGCACACGCTGCTACCAGTTACACTTGGGGAATAAGCAGGTTCTGGAGAAGTGGAACCAACTTAACCTCCTGCAGGTGCAGAACGAGTTCCCATCAGCCGAAGCAGATGGACACAGTACCAGTAACCAGAAATTCATTTCACATGCTTGTCCATCACTCAATAAACCCCTTCTCCTTGGCTTTCCAAAAATCTAGCCCCCTTTGCAGAGCAGGTTTTAACCCACGTAATGATACCAGCGGTTACATCAGTACAAATGCACAACGTAAGCAAAAAACAGGGCTTGCATTGCATGTTTTAACCCAACCTAGCACAGAACTAGAGACCAGCAAAGACCATCCTCACCTACAGAGCTGCCCCAGCACCTCCCCTCCCATCGCTGCCACAAAGCTTGGTTTGCAGGGGCTCAGCAGCACCGGTCACCTCTTTTTTAACATCCTAAGTTGTCTCAGTAACTGCGTTACTAGGATTCCCACCGGGAAACTCCAGAAAGGTNCCCCTGTCACTTGGGAGAAGAGCCCAGCTCCCTCCTCTCCACAACCTCCCCTCAGGTAGTTGTAGAGAGCACTGAGGTGTCCCCTCAGCCTCAGGCTGAACTATGCAGTTAGTGATCGAACTTGCAGCCCCCCCCGCCCCTCAAGCGCAGGGCGAGCCCCGGGGCAGTCGGGAGCCAGCACAGGCTCAGAAATCAGCCTCCACCCCCCCTCCAACACCCGATTTAAACACAGTTTCCTACTGTTTCAGAGCTCAGCTCCGCTCGGAACTTTGGTGCGCGAAGTTCAAGCGGGATTAACCCCGCCGGCAGCCGCCGCCTCCGTGGGAGCCGCGCTCCGAGCCTCCCCCGGGGCTTCCCCGCACCGCAGCCTCCGAGGGCGACGCGGGGCCGAGGAACGGAGCCGCCGCCAGCCGCTCCCTGCCGTGCCCGCCCCGCACGGGCAGCGGCACTTTCCTCCTCCTCTCCTCCCCCTCTCCTCCTCCTCCTCCTGCCGCCCGTCCCGCCGCTGTCCGAGCGCC
The DNA here is from genome assembly GCA_013389865.1 of Piaya cayana. Lineage (NCBI taxonomy): Eukaryota > Metazoa > Chordata > Aves > Cuculiformes > Coccyzidae > Piaya > Piaya cayana. The sequence goes on along the minus strand of WAAB01014548.1, from coordinate 22,349 downwards.
GCCGCCTCTCGCGAGACGCCGGGCGGGGGGTCCCCGCGGGGCCCAGGCGCAGGCGCCGCTCCGCCCGCCGGCGGGGGGACCGCAGCGGCATCTCCCGCCCCGCACACAGCCGGGCCAGCGCCCCCACAGAGCTCCAACAGCGCCCCCCGCCTCCCCAGAGAGGTCCCCGCCCCAACGCGCTTTTCGTGGAATCACCAGGGTGGAAAAGAGCTCTCGGATCATCCACTCCAGCCGTTTCGATCTGCCACTAAACCACGGCCCCGAGCACCTCGTCCACCCGTGCCTTAAACGCCTCCAGGGATGGGGACTCAACCCCCTCCCTGGGCAGCCTCTGCCAGTGCCCCATGACCCTTTCTGTGAAAACATTTTTCCTGACGTCCAGCCTGAACTTCCCCTGGCAGAGCTTGAGGCCANAGGGAGAATAACCTCCCTGGACCTGCTGGTCACACCATTTCTGATACAAGCCAAGATGCCATTGGCCTTCTGGGCCACCTGGGCCACTGCTGGCTCATGTTCAACCAACACCCCCAGGTCCTTCTCCAGGCAGCTCTCCAGCTAGACTTCTCCTAGCCTGTAGCTCTGCATAGGATTGTTGTGCCCCCAGTGCAGGACCCGGCCTTTGGCCTTGTTAAACCTCATGCCAATGGTCTCCACCCAGCAGTCCAACCTGTTCAGATCCCTTTGGAGCCTCCCCACCCTCCAGCAGATCCAGCTTCCACCCAGCTTAGTATTGTCCACAAACTTGCTAAGGGTGCACTCGATGCCTTCATCCAGGTCACCAATAAAGACATTGAACAGGGCTGGACCCAGCACTGAGCCCTGGGGACACCACTTGTCACTGGCCTCCAGCTGGAGTTAACTCCATTTCCCACCACTCTCTGAGCCCGACCATCCAACCAGTTTTCCACCCAGGAAAGTGTGCACCTGTCCAGGCCCAAGGCTGACAGTTTCCTAAGCAGAATGCTGTGAGAAACACTTTGAGCAATTAACAAGGTAGGTTTAAACTAAACTCGTTTTAAATGGGTTGTGCAGAGGACACGTGCCCCACTGTAACCTGGTGCAGGTAATAATTTCCCTCCTGCCCTGCCCCAGGGACAGGGTCAGAAGGGCCAGCTCTGGATGCTGTGGAGAAAGTCCTTCTCTGGAGATGGACACAGAGTTCTGAGGCTCGACATTACTGCTTGCTGGAACTCACTGTTACACAGGAGCTGTTTTGTGGAAGAAAACTCAGCTTTTTGGGTTCTAAAGCAGCAGTCTTTATTAGGAGCAAAGGATAGATAGGGACTGGGCTTTTCTAGCAGCGTTTCTAGCCTTGAAGAGTTGAAGCCCCCTTTGCTAGTCATCATTTATGATGGAGAAGAGTTAAATGAAAATCCATTGGCCCAGCCCTGAAAACAAGCTCAGTCTCACTTTGCAAAGGAGTTGGTGGCATCCTCACCTCCAGCAATTATCGAAGTCTCAAGTGAGAATTTTCAGATTCCACCTCTAAGATCTCCATCCCCAATTTTTACATTTGTTAACAGACTTAAAATGTTGGGTTTACAAACAGGAAAATTAGGACATCACCCAGCTCCCAGCTCTTCACAACAGTCTTGGCAAACTCGCAAACTCTTTGTTACACAACTTCCCTTCAGAGATAAAGCCTCAAACCCATCACACTCTTTGTATGAAACAGCTCCAAACACTGCAGCTTTTCATGGTGATTCAGCCCAAAGGTATTTAGTGGAGATGCATGTGCTTGGAAAACTCCACTTTCCCTCACTTTTGGTCCTTCAGTGCTTGCAGGTCACGTGAGGTCTTGTAAATACAGGCTTGGCTCAAGACCTGCTGGCACAGGTTTGTTTTACACACAGTCTGTGCTTATTTTATCTGTGTGTCCTTTTTTTATACCTTTGTTTATGTGAAAGAGTCAGCCTTGGGGAACAAGTTTTCCTGACCTTCCTACTCTGCAATCACTCCTCTTCCTGCTTCTTTGTGTTTCATAAGGAAAATTGGCTGTTTGCTGTAGCAGCTGATGCAGTTGCATTGCATCCCTGCCTCAGAGCTTTAAGGCATTTTATAAACACAAGTAATCTAAGCTTTCTTGTTGCTGGAGTGAGCTATGCCTCATCTTCCTGACAGAGAGCAAAGCAAGAGGCATAAAGGAAGAGGGAGTATGCACGGTGTTACACAGGTCAGAAGGAGGATGTAGGAAAATCCTTTGCAAGTGCTGCAGTTGTAAAAAGCATTCTCCATCCATTTGAAACATGCACCAATTTGCTTGAGATTGTCATCTTGGGTGCTCTGGCAGGGCTAGGAGGGAGGCCACTCCTTCCTAGGTAATGGAGTCACTTTATTCAGCAGTATGACCAGAACCAATTTATTTGCAGCGTGTTTAAAAAGCAGGGAAGCCCCTTGTGGAATATGCTGCTGGCTGGAGACCTCCCTGGGCAGCTTGTTCCAGTGCCTGATGACCCTTTCTGTGAAAAAATTCTTTCTGATATCTAGTCTGAACCTCCCCAGGTGCAGCTGGAGTCCATTGCTCCTTGTCCTGTCCCCTGTTGCTTGGGAGAAGAGGCCAGCACTCTCCTCTCTACAACCTCCTTTCAGGAGGTTCATTTTTTTCCAAAAAGAAACATACTTCCCTGCAGTTTACCTCCAGGCCAGCTTTTATCAGCGTCTTCACCTATCACCATGGTGCTTCTTCTGACTGCAGGAGGATCTGAAATGCACTGTAGACGTTAAAGAGCTTAGAGCGACCACTAGCTGTTCTCACAGCCAAACATCTGCTCACCCAAACAGCATTCCAGGCATGCATTACACCTCCCAGCTTCTCAGGACAGCAGGGAGGAAAGGAGAAACTATTTATCAGGCATTTACATTTGGTTTTAATAATCAGGGAGCCTTTTGGATGCATGGGTGACATTCATACTTGTGCCCCAGGAAAAAAAGGCAGCTTGGGTTTCATGCTGACACTTGAGGGAGAAGAATATTGCTGGGAAAATGCGGTTTTCCTCTTCTCTTGGACTCTGTTAACACCCCTTTTGTCTTAAACTGAAGCTAACAGCTACAGCACACAGAGGAAGGGCTTGTGGTAGGCATATGGAAAAAGTAATATACAATGGATAAAGTCCTTTCCCCCCACCTAGCCTTCCCTCTGCTTTTCAGCATCACAAGACAGAAGCTAAAATACATTTTAAGGCATGTTCCCTCTGTATCCTGCTTCCCCAACTTCCAGCAGCCCCAAAATTGCAATCCCTTGGGGCCATAGAGAATCCTGCTTCCCCCAGTGACTTCTACTTAGTCCTCAGCGGGTGGCTGGCTGCTGCTTTTGCCGACTGCTGGCACCATCTGCAGGCCCTGCAAGTGAGGGAAGATGAAGTACTCAGTCAAGATTCTAATGCATCAATTTGAGTCTCATTGCCAGTCTAAATGGGGAAGAGGCAGATTGCCATGAGCTGGGGAGGGGAGAGTTTGGCAAAGGCACTAAGATCTTCACATCGTAGCCTTAAAATCCCAAGGTGATGCTTTCGGTGGAAGCAATATGTTGTGACACAGCTAACTCAGATTGAATTTTGTAATTCACGTATGGATTAGGCTAGGATTATGGACACCTCTGAAAATGTTATCTGCTCTTACTAAGAGGTTGTTTTTGGGTAAGAAGGAGATGAAGGGTAACTCATTCTGGAACATTGCCCTTGTCATCTGTTACAAAAAACCCAAAAAGGCTTAAGCCTTGGCTGTAAAACCCCTACCCATGTGACTGCTTTCCCAGCTGAGTTTGGGTTGTGTTTACAGCTCTTTAGGTTCAGATTGCAACAGAGTAAGTGCTGAAGAATACAGCAGTGCCTCCTAAGCCTAAACCTGGTATTTTGTGTACTCACCCTTGCCTTGCTTCTGTCGGACCCGTCCTTTGGCACAATCAGCGCTGCTCTGCTGGATGGGGCTTGCAGAATTGTCTTTTGGCAGCACCTCTAGTGCAGTCCCCTCTGTCGAAGGCAGGGAGAGCTTTGTTATAAACAGTGAGAGCAGAGCACTGTTTAAAACATTTTGCAATGCACAAGTTGCTAATAGCCAACCAAAATAAATTATAGCGTTATAAGTGCTATGAATGTTAACAATTTTTAGTGAAAAGAAAAGTAGGAAATACTAATTAGCATCAGTAAGCACCCCTTGCCAGAACGGGGAAGGATTCTGGCTGCATGTCAATAGGATTTGGGTATCCAGTTTCCCTAAACTCATCCTGGTCTCGCGTGTCTGCACAAAGCAAAACAACTGAATCTGACAGATGGTCAGTGCAGCCTGTCATGTCTTGGCCTTCTTGCTGGGGCTTAGTTTGACTGTGAAGGTATTGGAACAACCAGACCAAGTTCAGCAACGGGTTGCATGTGAGCCCAACTGAGCACTAATCCTTCTCCATAGGTTACAGAGGCATAGCTGAGGCAGTGGCCTGTAAAAGACACACTTGCTTACCCATCAAAAGCTAGTTAGATCCTATATATATATAAAGATCAGATTGCAAATAGTTCTGATCATTAGCTTTTACTCTGGCTTATTTCTCATGTGACAAGCCATCTTTTCCAACAGAACTAATGCAGGATGTCCCCAGTGGCTCTTTGACTCTTACGTGAATGATGGACAATAGGAGCCTTGACCTTTGTGGCAACAGATGTGCTACTCGCAGCTTTTGACTGAGTGAAGGGTCTAGGTTGGCGCAGTCGGTTCTCACAAGCTTTGTCCAGATTAGGGCTTGGAGGAGTCCAGTGCTTAGCTTTGGAGAACTGTAAGACACCAAACTGAGTTAACTCCAGGGTTGATTTCTCACACCTCTGACTGTTGCCACCTTGTACCATAAAGATTCCCTTCCCACCTCAGCTTTCTGTTTGGGCAGGAGGTCAAGGGCACTGCCAAAGACTAAAGTTATTGAGCTTATTTCCTTATGCAGTTTGCATCATATTTCTGTTACTCACAGTAACTTAACACGACAATCGTGCTGTGAATTCAGTTCCTGCCATACTAACCTGCTGAACTGGGCCTTTTGGTGAAACAGAGAAAGTTGGGCTGAGATGGGAATCCAGAGACCCCTTCTTCCCACAAGGCATGGGTTTAGGTGATCTGCAACTTCCACTGTAAAAAGAATATGCCAAGAGGTTAACAGATGGAAACTGTTGGGAAAGCCAGAGCCTGGTAAACGTGGTACTAAGTAACACAGCAAGGAAGCACTACAGGATTCATGAAGGAGAGAGGTTGTCATACGCTTTGCCGCTTTATTAGATTTAAATTCTTGTCAATAAAAAGAAACAAATCCAAACATCTCCCATAGCTCTCGCTGCAGAGGGGGTTCCTGCTAAAATACAGAGATACTTTCCAAGAGCGGTACTCCAGGAAACTTTTCTTACAGATTCCAGTTTCTGGAGGTTCTTCCAGTTTGATACCACCCAACTCTGGGGACTTGGCTGGGAGCTGCTATATCCCCATGCCCTAGAGAATAAGTCTAATAATGAGAAAGGTTCACATTACCTGTCTGACTCAAGAGTGGTGGAAGGAATGTCAAACTTCACTGCCCAGGGAAGATCCTTCATGTTCTCACATGGACCCTGTCTGACTTCATCTTTATTTAGATCCAGATGTTGACTTATAATCCAAGAGGGGCTGTTGTGGGGCTGCAGAAAGAGGAAAAAATGAGATCCTCAGCATTTTTTCCTCCTGTAAAGCCCCTCCCCTCTAGCCCTGGCTCCCAGCCTGTGGTCACAAAGATGTTCTTGATAACTCATGTGCTTTTCCATAGCTCCAGACACCTGATATTTGCTTCCCTCCTATAGAAGGGCACCCAAAGTAGTTTAATCTCTCACATAACAACATAATGAACTTTAAGTTTATTATTCGAGGTGAAATACAACTCCTTACCCCACTTATCCCAGGCAATCATAACAAACAAGACGCTGCTGCTCAGAATCCCTGCTGAAGACTGGCAATTTCCTGGCAGACCCTTACTGTCTCAAAACACACTCAAGTTTTCCTAAGACAAGGGGTCAGCAGAATCTTTCCTTTCTTCCAAGGAAGAACATTAAGACCTCAAAATCAACTGTGCCGTGAGCCAGCAGAGGCCTCCAGAGAGGATGGTCTCCTCCAGCAGTCACTTGGAGAGCTACATATTTGTCCATCTAACCACTGCTTTTCTGTTTGCCACTAAGCCAGTTGTCTCTCTTCAATCTAATGCAACAGGATCTGTGAGGATGAACGTGCTGGCTTATACACAGCCCTGCTTGGGTCGTTTTCTGTCTCAAAAAGCCTTTTTAATTGTCCAAATCAAAGAAAAGAAGAGGAGAGCTCTAGGGAGACATGTTCATAAACAAAGCTTCTGACTGGCATCAGGACATCAGCAGGCTTTGGGTGTGCATGCATCTAGGGGCACGACCCAAGATCAAGGGACAGTGTGGATTCTCCAGCACAATGGTCTGCTCTGCCTTACCCTGAGCATGCTGGACATCACTGAATGCAGCAGAAGCAGGTGGTTCAGCATCCCCTCCTTCAGCTCAGATTGGTGCAAGTGGTGTAGCCTCACCAGCGTCTCTGGGACAGGAATCTTCTGGGCTGGAGCAGAGGTGGGGAGGAAGAGTTAAAGATCACTCCTAGATAGAGAGCTGAGAACTGTAGAGTCATGAGATCCAAGGCAGGGGGTTTTTGACTGGATTGTTCTCCACTTTGGTGTCTGAAAACAAAGCTCAGAGATGATGACAGAGCAGGAGCAAAGATGCTGCTTTACCTTTTATCAGCATCTGCTGCTGCTGAATAATTTCTTCACAGAGTAGCATGTGCTGCTGCAATTGCTGGATCACAAAATCCTTCTGGCACAATAGATTCTCCTTGTACAATGTATTTGCCTGCAACTCTGTGTTGCCAAGCTCAAGCTCATGGGCTCTGTAGAGGAGCCTTAGCACCTCCTGCTGATCCTCACTGGAGATTTGTCTGGGGAAAAACTCCTCCATCTGGGAAGCTTTGTCTTTGGCACTTGCCAAGTGCTGCTCCAGCTCTGTCTGAAAAAGATAGATAGGGGGTTGTCAAGGCACTTTGGCTTCTTCAGATAACAAAGGCACCTGAACAAATCTGTGCTGCATCCCTCATGCAGAGAATCAGGGAATATCTACAAAACGTATTTAGCTTATCCTACTAGGAGCTGCCATGTTTCGGTCATAGCAGATACATCCAAATGCACAGTCCTTGCCTAGAGGAACTCCCAAAGTGTTAGCATTCATTGCCATAAAAATAACCACCAAAAGTGATTACCAAAGTATTGAACAACCAGTGAGTGACAAACCCTCAATGTGTTCCTGAAGGTGGAAAAAGGAAGAATTATCTCATTTATGGGTGGACAAGCCCAGGCAGTGAGTTTGTGATTTTTCCCTCATCCTAAAAAAAAAACCCAAACAGGGACAGATACAAACATCAATGTTCCCACACTGATTCCTTCAGCAGCCCAAGGTATTTAGGATTCCAGCTGCAATATAGGTGCCACACTGCTTTTGTGGTGCTAGTGCAAACCCAGAAGAACCTGAGTGATGCTGCTGCCACCCCACCCCTAAGCACCCACTGGGCAGAGGTCGGACTTGCCACCATAGAGCACCTTCACCTCCTCACCTTCAGGGCCACCATCTTGTGCTGTTCTGCCAGCAGCAGGTTGATCTCTTCTCTTGCTACTGTAACTTCATGAGGTTCAGGTGAGTCTGTGATATCCCCTTCCTTGTGTTCATCTTTCTCCTCCTTTGCTGGCTTGTCATACTTGCATGCACCCTTCTCTTGTTCCCAGCTGCCAAGCAAAAAAAATAAAGGAACCTCTGGGACATGGTGACATGACTCTAATGATGTGTGCATAACCCTTCATTGTATCTGTCCAACTTCTTCTTGCATGGCAACAGCAGAACTAATTAGTCCAGGCTGCTCTGGAGCTGGACTTGATAATCTTAAATGCTGGACAGAGTGATCTTAAAGGTCTTTTCCAACCTCAATGATTCGATGTACAAGTCACACAAAAAGCACAATGAGCTTCTTCCCATTTGGAGCTGTGTAAGACAAGCCTCTTATGTGATCTTTCTGTGGCAAGGAGAGCAGTGCTTTTCCCCTCTTCATCACAAATTGTTGCCTATTCATAGGAACTTGGTGAATACCTTTAATGTCCTGAAGACTGTTTGAAATACAAATGATCTGAATCCTAAGGGACTATAAAATTTATAGAGGCATTAAGTGTGTGACTAATAATGATGAGAGGGGACTGACACCTGCTTATAGTTTATCCAGAAGAAAGAGATGGCGCTGCTTTCTCTGACATGAAGTCATGCTCAGATATCATGCATCTGCGTGGAAAGCACAGAGTGACTGGACCACATTAAAAACAATTCCAGTTTGCACTGCTATCTGATTTTCCATTGAAACACAAGTCCTGAATAAAGTCCAAATAGAGTTGAAGTGTTTACTTACCATTTATACTTTCAGTCTTGAACTTAAACTTGATGCTAGAAGTAGCTGGTTGCCTTACAGAGCTAAATTAGGCAATTGCACTGCCACACAGCACCATTTGCAGGCTGTGGCCTCTTTACAAGCACCAGGAGGGATTAGAAATGTGTTCCTCAACAGGAGAAAGCACCCATTGCAAATATAGCACCTTAATCTAAGGCTTACGGTCACATGGACTTAATCAACCTTAAATCTCTGGGTAACTTGCAGACCACCACCCTTCCAAGTCTTCCCTCATCTCATAGGTAAATCTCTAACCCACATTTGATCTCACCCTTTTGTCATTTCTCTTGGGGGGATCATGGGGTATTGTCATTCCTCACGGTGAGTTTGGAGGTCCATGTATAAACTGTGCTGAAAGGTAAGCAGCTACTCACTCTGTGATTGTTAGCAGGTGCCTGCAGGTGTCAATGTGCAGCCCAATGTTGGTGTTTTCCAGCTCCATAAGGCTGCGACGCGTCTCCATTTGCTCCCTGAAAGCCCCCAGCAGCTGTGCTCGCAGCATGTTCATTACTTGGCCGCTGTGTGCCTCGGAGCCTTGGTGCCTCCCAGCTGCAGGAGAAGATATTTCTGACCTAATCTTAAACCAGGTAAACTTCTGCCAAGTCCTCACAAAACTACTCTGGGTCCAAGCCGCTCAGTCTTTTTGTTATGAAGTGTTCATTTGTAGGACTCTGCTTCCTTCTGCAGTCTCTTTCAGTTAAGAAATTTGATGTTTCTTTATTATTAGCGATAAATATGTCTCATTGTTAATGCTTTTGTGAGCGTCAAGAGGATGCTGCATTGCAGCGACATCTCTTCCCCCTTCCCACCCACCACAAAGAAAAAGATATTGGGTTTCTGTGCCTGTTATCTAGAAATGACCTAGGGTATCTGTAGCAGGCGCTTATCATACCTTGCATCTTTTCTGTTGGAGTACTTGCCTATTTTTATTTCATTCCTTGCCAGATTCACTGACAAAAGGAGCAATTCCCCAGGGCAGAACAATAACATTTTAAAAAGCTTCGCCCTACCCCCCCTTCCTATTATATTTTTTTAATTAAGTGCAATGAACCATACAGCAGAGCTTTGTGTCCTGCCCATGATGACGCAGGCTACAAACTCAGTCACGTCTCTGTAAGAGTCAGGACTTCCCACAGCAAATGCCACCACTTGATGCCAAAGTTCTTTTCAAGGGCAAGTTTGTGAAATTTAACACTTTTTAAAATTGAGGAAGGTGCTGAGAAGGTTGAACGTGTTGTCCAAGATCACATAGCACACCAGACAGGCTCACACAGAAAAACAACTTCAGGTCCCCTGCCTGCCTCCCCTGCCCATCAGACTGTGTTCTTCACTCTGCATTGTTGAACTGGGTCCCCCCAGCTACGTCTACATGGACACCCACCAAGTTCTACCACAACCTGTCCATGCAGATCCTCTCCCCTCCAGATACCCCAGAAGAGTTCTTGCTCCCAGCTCTACCTTGCAGATCCCCAGGACTGATGCTGACCCTGTTTTTCTCTTTCTCCTGATTTCTGACCTTCTCCTTCAGATGCTCAGTCTCCCTGCGGAGGTCTGCCATGATGTTGCTGTATTGGTCCATGTGGTAGGAGTCGTTCAGCAGGTTACATTTTACCTGGTGAGCCAAAATACGTGAGCGTTTGATGGTTCTTTCCTACTACAATAGCTGCAAACAAAGCTGTGATTTTGGTTGGAGGGGCACTGAATCCTGTGGTGGGGAAGAATTTGCCCTCCTGAGCAGGGAAGACAGTAGATTAGTGCTTTCCCTATATCTGGGAAATTCCCAGAAGTTAACAGGAACAAAAAACAGGGACCTTGTGTCCACAGGGAAAACAGAGATCCACAAAAGAATGAAAATCCTCTTGTAGATCATTGTTCATCTTCCTTCATTCCACAAGCCTCTCCATTTTATTCCTCCTTTCTGCAACATTTCAGCTCCTCTTCCAGGTCCAGCATCCCTACTGGGATATTTCCCACACGTTGTCCTCCCAATAGACATCTTTCACCCATCATTCCAGGTCCCTACTGGGCACATCATCCTCTACCTTTCCATTATTCTGCTCTCTTGTTTTGACCCTGGTATTCCTCTTCCCATCCACAACCCACACAATTTGCTTTCCNTATTCTGCTCTCTTGTTTTGACCCATCCGCAACCCACACAATTTGCTTTCGACTGTTGCCTTCGTCTGCTTTTATTCTCTTCTGTCACTCACACTGAGCTTTTATACCATCCTTCTCTGCCCTCCTCCCCACAAAGCTTGTTCTTCCTTCATCCACGACATCTTCTCTTTCCACTTTGTAAGCTTTTAATCTCTAACTCTAACCCCACTGTGAGTTGTTAGCTCTTTTACCTGCGTCTTGATGTTTTTTGCTCGATAGGCGTAGGTCAAGGTCATTTGAGATTCTTCAAAAGAGGTACTGGCTGAACTGATATGTGCAATCATAACAGTCCTGCTGTTGCCACCTAATGAGTCCTGCAGGGATGTAGAGTTGATGTGGTCAGTATGGACAAGACAGGGACTTGATGCTTGGTTAGTAACCATTGGGGCTGGGTAATCGTGCAGTTCATTGAGATTCTGGTGGAGAATCCCAGTTAGGAGTGAAGGAAGTGCTGGTAAAAGACCATTCATTAAGCCCTCTCTCCATCAACAGCTAAATCAATAAGTAATCAGGCTTTCTACAAAAGATTTTTTTGCAAGAAAATGGCAATTTCCACAAATACGTTGGCAGCTTCTCGATACTGCTCACCATGGAAACCTGCCTTTTTCTCCATCCTTTCTCCTCTCTGCCATCCTCTAGAAAATACATCTGTCAGGCAGCAACAGCAGTAGCTCAGCACTAAGGCCTGAGGTGAGGTTCATAAACCAAGCTGTAAAGTATCCATAAAATAATCAGTGTAGCAAAGACCGTGTCTGTAAATTATCATTTTCCTAAGAGAGCAGCACCTTATGAGAGCATGCAGCCACTCTTAGTCTCCATCCTGCCCCAACAACATCCAGATTTATTGGCCAATTCCAGCCCACTCTTATAGATGGGATGAAACATTCAGAGGCAGTAAATTCACTAAAAGCTGAAAAAATATCACTTATCACCTGCGAGCTTAGAGATGTATGACCTAAATCTATAGGGTTTCCTCAGCCTTCCCTGGAGGTGTTAAAGGCACGAGTAGACAAGGTCCTGAGGGACATGGTTTAGTGTTTGATGGGAATGGTTGGACTCAATGATCCAATGGGTCTCTTCCAACCTGGTGATTCTATGATTATAGGAGGTCGTTCCTTAACAGCACAGGTGACAAGGCAACTTGCCTATTGCAGAGACAGCACAGTCTGAGTCAAGCCTTGATCACATCATAAAGCTCATGCAAGACCCTGGAGAAGCATTCAAAGCACAGGTATAATCAGGGGTCAGCTCTCAAGCCCTGTCTGATTCAGGCAGTGATACCAGCAACAGACACAGCAGCTCCTCACTGACCCGCGGTGTCCAGTACCTTCAGCAGGCGGGTGAGTTTGCTGTCTCGAAAATTGACAAACTGGGCCCTGCTGCCCCCCTTTTCACTCAAAGCATTGATGCAGTTGCCCAAAGCCAGCAGCGAGCGGTTGATGTGGGCTCCCTCCTTCATCCTCTTGCCCTGGTTCTGAGTCTGTTGGGAGGGGAGGGAGAGGGGAGAGATAAATAAACACACACTTCAGCCTGAGCCTGGGGCAGAAGCGTGGCATCACTGGAGTAAAGGTTCAGATGACAAAGCAGCGCCTTCTGCAAAATTAGTCTGGAAAGGGCAAGGTTAAATCAGCTCTGAGATACAGAGGTGCTGNGCTTTCCGATTCTCATTTCCTCGCCGGTTGCTTTCCTCTGGCTCTTCTGCGTCACCGTCACCTGGAGCACCGTGTGTGAGCGGGAGGACGTCTTGTTGGCAGCCGTGGGTTCCTGGGTGCGCTGCTTGTTTCCTTTTGTTAACAGCTGCATGATCTAAATGATGCAGAAGAGCATGCAGATACGTACAGCTCTGCCCCAGCCACACCGTGACTAGCAGCAGCCTGACGCTGAGACCCAGGACACAGTCAAACTCTGGTCCCACTCAGGCTAGCAGGGAGTTTGTCCTTCCAGGGAAACAGGGCTAGCGGGAGGTTAACTGGGGATTTCAGCTGTCCTTATGGCCCTATGATCAGCCCTTTCCATACAATTCATTGCATTAATCCAGTTCCACCCAGGTCCTGCTACACAAGGTCCTTGCTAACAAGTAAGATATGAGAAATGGGGAAGAGTCAAGAAATTTTAAAGCACTGTTGCCTGAAAGCACAATCCCCCGCCCTTCCTCCTCACCATGGACTGCAGCCCCAGGTACCTCCTGAGCATTTGTAGTAGAGACTTCTGTAATTCCTGCTATCTGGATGTTGCCTCTGGAGTCCTCTCTCAGGTCTAAGAATCCCGAAGATGGGTTCAGGAGGTCACGAATCACTTCATTATAGATCTGAGGGTAGGAAACAAGGGGTTGGTGTGAGACTAGCATTGGGTCCTGAGGTCTGCAAAGAGGTTGAGTTGATGCTTTATTTCTTTAGGGTGGAAGAGAAGAAGGGAAGATTGGAGCTGTACAACCCGAGGGGAGCACTGTGTGATGGACAGTCTTGTACAGCTCATTTCCATTACACCTGATCCCAGGGGCTTGGTGAACTCCCCCAGGGGCTGGATCCAAGGCAACACAGATTTCACCTCCAGGTAGGACATGGACACTGCGTAATCCATCTCCTCAGTGGTAGCTTCAAGGGCCTTAAAGAGATCATCGAGAGCACGAATGTAAATCCCTGGTTCAGAATCCGTCCCTAGCATCGTGTAGGTCTTTCCTGCTCCTGTTAGAGATACAAAGAAGACCAAAGACCATCTCCTGTGTGAGCAACTTTCCATGATAAACAGCCTGAGTTCCTTCTGATTTCTGTCCTTCAGACCCAAACTGCCCCCAATTACTCCCATTTCTCATCCCACGATGACAATGCTGCAGGAAAGACACGGCATGTTCCATCCAAAATGGGTAGGAAGCAGACTTGCAGATGGGCAGAGGCAGGTTAACAGCCCAACTAGGTGTTCAGCGCTAAGGCAGAAATATATTTTCATATAGTCTGTAGCTTATAGGTGCTTTCTACAGCTGTATCTGTTCTCCTGAGATCAGTCTCCAGCATTACCCTCATCTCCTCCCTCTTAATGAGCAGGTTTGTCTCACTGAATCTCACCCCAATTAGGTGACTTGGCAAACGGGGCAGCTTTACTGTTATTTTAGCATTAAAGAAGATCCATGCTTTCTGATGAGAATGCTATTTTAGCCTTCAGTCTTGTCTTCAACAGTAAGCGATTAATCTGCTTTATAGATCATTTCTGGTTTGAATGAATACATTTAATAGATCTGGAGCAGTATGGCTACAGGGACTACTTTACCTGTTGGACCGTATGCAAAAATGGTTGCATTGTAGCCAGAAATGACTCCCTCTATCAGGCTTTTGGTTGTGGACGTATACACTTCATCCTAATCCAGTAAAAAGCATAAACTTACGGTCAGGCATAACGGCTGTCCAAACAATCTGTACCTAATTGCATTCCCCATGATTTTCTCAGTTTATTTTACAAATTTCCTGGGTTTTAGAACAACTCATGAACCCTTTGAATTTTGGCACATCGTCAAAATGAGCAGAAAACACAGTGGTTTATTGAATTTTCTAAAGGCAAGAAAGATGCAGGAGCTTACTAAAATAAATCTCCTTAAATCTGATTATTTTCTTGCACTCTAAACATGGAATGCTTTGTATTTCCTTTGTGTCTGCTGAAGAAGGGAAGAAATTCTCTCCCTGACCTTATCCCATTATTGAGAAGTGCTGCTGGGCCTCCAAAAATGTCTTGGGTAGCATATTGAACTCTCATGTGAAAGAGAAAACAGACGAAGGCAACCAAATTGCATGTGACAAGCATGGCTGCAGTGACATCGCTTTGATCATAAAATGCAGATGCTGATGAACTCCACCTGCACCTCGCGCCTGTCTGCAAAACACAGCTCAGTCAGGGCACTAGAGATCACTTCATGAGTCCCTAAACCGAAAAGGGCACAGGGGAGAAGCGCGTGAGCAACAGATCCAAGCAGTGTGACAATGATCTTATTCACTGGAGACCTCAGCAGACAAAGCTCTTCATCACCGCTCAGGTGTGCTGCATCTGGGGAGTCCTGGTGCAGAGCGGGGGGGGGCAGACAGGACTGTGTGCCTCCTGCTTCTCTCACTACAGGAAAACTCTCATAGTCCTCTCACTTTCAGCACCATCATAGATTCATAGGATCACGAGGTTGGAAAAGAGCTCTTGGATCATCAAGTCCAATCATTCCTATCTGCCACTAAACCATGTCCTTGAGCACCTCGTCTACTCATCTTCTAACTACCTCCAGGGATGGTGACTCAACCACCTCCCTTATTCCAGCGCCCGATGACGCTTTCTGTAACCTTTTATTTGGGTGACATGGGGCCTCTGGGTTGTGCAGTTCTACTTACTTGCCAAAAACATTAATCTAAGCGGGAGAAACAATTCCACTGTTAAGCCTTCTGGTTAGAAAAAAAATGGAAGGACATTACCTGGGTTGCTCTGTGATCAAATACCATGTCAAATACAAATGTTTTTTCTCGGGATCTGTTAGCTCGCAAAATCTCATCTGGATCTTCAGTTGGATCCATCAGGACCACCCCCTGTTACAAGATAAAGTCAGAACAACTGTTACGTCTGGGTTTGGTTCACAGCCTGTCAGGATTTCTTACAGCACTATCACATCTTGGCCAGAGGAACGTTTCACTACAGCTTTGTGAGGAAGACATTTGAATACACAACACTGGGGCCAACAAGCTTTGTTTTGCAACCGTTGTCGCAACTTCTGCAATTTGGAGAACCAGTAGCTGCTGCAAAATGCTTTGCAGATCCGTTGTACAGTGGAACGGTCGCTGGTGTCGAGCAATAGCAGCCGTGGTGGGGACACGACTCCCAACCAGCCTCCATGCAAGCGGCGGGGGGGCACAGGACCTCCTACCTCAATTTTCAGCCAAGATTCAGACAGAGAAGCTGTGAAAGAAAATAGTTACGTTCCTCAGAAGCAAAAATGCCCAAAGTCATCTCCCAAATCCTTTACTGCAGAAGGACTGATAAAAACGTCTGCGTTGCTCGAGGACAGAAACTTCATTCCATTTCTTGGTATTATTAAGGAAAAAACAAGGTGGGGAGAGGAGTTACAGCAGGTTACAGAACTGGTTCCATTTCTTTTCTGTCACTTAGGATCTATTTTGGCACATAATTATCATGGTGTACAATTACTGCGGAGAGCGATACTCTTTCTCCTTCACTGAAATGGCTCATAAAGAGATGCTCAGGCCTCAAGGGAAGGGACAGAGAAGCCTGTGCCTCCCACACCAAAGCAGCTTTCACTCTCTCAGGTAAACAGATCATGAGATAAGCAATTAGAGCATAGATCAACCACCACTTGACCCACAGAGAAAGTGCATTGGTGTGCCAGGCACAGGAGAGAGACAATTACCTAGGACAAGTGTCCATGGGCATTCAGGAAATGTCAGGATTTTGGGGTTTTTTTTTCTTTTTCTTTCACATTTTCTGCTAAGTTTCAAGTTTTTTTAATGAGTATTTCTAGTTTTGATTTGCATGTCTTCAGTTACCAGAATTACTTCTAAGAAAAGCCTTCGGTTTTCACGGGTCCAGCACAAGAACAAGCTCTGAAAGGAACTCCTGGTTTATCCGCAGCAGCGACATTTGCCTGCAAAAGATGAGCTGACACGTAATCATGTGCATATCCAAGCGTGACAGCCAAGAGCTGAGCTTGGAGAATGAGGTCGGCATGTTTCCTTTAGAAATGTGCTCCGTAACACTTTCAGGCCCCTCTTATTGGGTGCTTGTAATGTCCAAATGTTGCTTGTAGCGTATCTGCACATCCAAAAGAGTCCTTCTCTTCCAGTCTGGGGCTAACACCTTGTTTAACTCGCAGTATTCTGAACGCATAAATCATCTTCTATTGCGTGGAAGCATTAAAACATAACAAGACACTAATGCAGTCAATTTTGTGCTAGGATTAATAGACAGAAGCAGCTCTAAACGAGTTAGGCTGGGAGTAAAAATAGCAGGGAACATGATGTAAATCAAAATACACCAAGAAATCTAGGTACTTCAGCCGCCCAGTCAATTAATTTGCTTTCATAATTACAGTTATTTGCATTATTAAGAGAAACTCGTTCTCGTGGATAGAAGTTACTCAGACTAATGTAATGCACATTTCCTTCCCAGATTTCCATTAGAGAAAAAGAGCTCGGTGCAGATGATGCAAGTCTGAGTTAGCAGTAAAAAAATATAACTGATATCCTTGTGAGGTTCATGGCTACTTTCAAAACAGAAAAGAAATAAAAAGATGGTTTAGCAGTAAGTTGTTAAACCTTAAAAAAATACATTTGTAAGATAATCTATGAAGAGGAAAGAGATTCATGCTTCAGGGAGCTGCTATCATTTGACTGTTGCATTGAGAGGCAAGATATTACAGAATTAGTGTGCATTCAGAAAGAGTTCAAAGAAAGATCAGCTGAAGCACGATAGAAAATAATGGGATTTAGATTGGAAAAGAAAGTAAATAACAAAAGGTAAAATAAAAATACGTGAATAGATGTAGAAAAAGCATGTGCGGACCACCTGCAGTCCCAGTCTCTTAAAAAGAGGAGCAAGATTCAGAACTTGAGATAAGTGGTGCTGTTTGTATGGAAAGCTGCATCCCTGCTGTGTCACAGCGAGGCCAGGAGTTTTGTGGGATTTGAAATCAAGTGTTTGTGTGTGAACCAGCAGAGCCAGGACCTCATGGTAGCGGGCATGATGCCTGGCAGGGTCCCCAGTCCCTGCACAGGGTAATTCACCGCGCAGCCCAGGCCCAGCGCCCCAGCTCACCTGCTCACCCACTCTGTGGGCAACCAGGGCAGCTCCCTCCTCCTCTTCGGCTGCGCTGATAGGACGGATGCGAAGAGCCACCTGCACAACACAGCACACACCGGTGGCTAATGCCTGCTGCGGCCACCCAGATTTACCTGCCACAGGGCTCTGGGCAACGTCAATGACTTCTTGCTGCATCTGTCCTGCTGATCAACCTAAAAACCTTAAGCTTAGAGCCTAGAGAGTTTAAGGAAGTTTATAAAGTTTAAACCACTTGATTCTCATGATTTGCGCTTTTATCTTGACAAATTGTTCCCCCTCTTCTCTCATTTCTGTCTCTAGCACAGCAAGAGTCCAAGTGACTGGCAGAGAAGGCAGTAGAATGAACTCAGCCGTGTCATTGCTGCTGCCAGCGGGAACTGTTGGAGCTCTGGGACCTTGGTACCAACAGCCAGAGAGCTGAGCACGCTTACAGAGTTCCCCCTGGTGCTCCCAAACACGGATTAAAGGTATTTGTGACAAAGAAAGGGAATTATATGTCACTAAGTACCCATTTCATTTAAACCCAGGTAGCACTCATTACAAGCCT
The DNA here is from genome assembly GCA_013389865.1 of Piaya cayana. Lineage (NCBI taxonomy): Eukaryota > Metazoa > Chordata > Aves > Cuculiformes > Coccyzidae > Piaya > Piaya cayana. The sequence goes on along the minus strand of WAAB01014548.1, from coordinate 4,336 downwards.
GTTTGACCAGATCAGAGCACATTGGCCCTGATCTGTGCAGTCCCGTGGGGCTCCTGGGAAGCTGGAATTCATTGCAAGACCAGAGCGATTATAAAGAAGCAATTAACTGCCAGTGCCCCGTGCCACAGCTCAATCAGTCAGAAAACAGTTCTCTGTTTTGAAACAACAATTTGACTCTAAGATTTAAAACATGTGGGCTGTGTTTGTCAGTATTAAACACGCAGGAGCAGATGCAGTGCAGCCTGTTTAATCTGTGGATGAAGCAATAGAGAAAATGTGGTGTCATGGATCAGTTGTGGGGTGAACAGGTTCCCCCCAGAGCTGGGGTTGTGCTCTGGCCCTGACTCACTTTGCAGCCATGGGAGAGTGGCACAATCACAAACCTGTCTGCCTGTTGGAGGCTCTATTTGAAATCCCACCTAGCAGCTGTCCTTGGGGTCTCGACTAAGAAGAGATTTGAAAATTATTCTATTTTTGCCTTTCTGTGGATGTTTTCCCCTTCATAAACTACAGCAGCATCCTCTTAGCAGCTCCTGACAGCAGAGTTGATGCTGATGAAACACTGCATAATGCACAGAAATGATGCCTCATCAGGAGGGTGTGCAATTATTGAAACAGACTTGTCCTACGGCCCCACCAGCCCAAGCAGCCAGTTTCTATAGGAACCAGATTTATTTCCACAATAACAAGCTATGTGTCAATCTAATGAGGGTTGCACAACAGCCCCTTGTCTCAAGCACTCTAGTGACATTTTTTTAGTAGTTCCAGCGACAGCAAGGGAACATTTCTTCACTGTGAATATCTCAGCCTACAAGGTGAGCTCCTCAGCTTTGGAGAGCTTTTAATATTCACAGGAATGCAATGATTAACTCCATCATCTCCCTAAACAAGGCTGAGTGACAGTGTTAGGAGCATCTCATTCCCACAGGCTGAACTTGGAAGCATTTGAAAAATCTGATCTTGCACACCATAATCCCAAGTCTTGCAGGAGGAGCAGGGGGTAGCGCAAGCTTCTCTTGGACAGCCTTAACCTCCAGAACAGTCCAGTTAATCGCTGTATTGGGTAGCTCCAACCACTGAGGGTAAGAAAACAAACCCAAATAAGCAGCATGGGGAGACAGGTCACACAGAGCACAAAGGCTTTTCCTTGCATTAGAGAGGAATGCAAGGTATTCTAGATATTATTGACTTTATTTTAAGCCATTCCACTTTGAGAAGAGGTTTTTGTGTCTGTTCCAGTTGTGTTTCAGCACAATAATGCTTCAGTTTAACTGAGCGCCACAGGGTTGAAGTTTGAAACTTGAGAAAGGATTACATTTTCAAAGCGCTCCTCGTACTCCGATCGACAGATGCCAAGGTTCTGGGGCAATGGTGAGGACTGAGACAGAAATATAATCCCAGCTGCTTTTCACTGCTTATTATGAATCTATCACTCAGATCCCAAAGAGATCAGCACACAGAAAATTGCTGTTCAAGGGCTAACAACCAGCACCTGCCAGGATACTCAGTCTCATCCTGTGTAGTAGGGGAGGTACTTACCCCCAGCTTTTGCTTTAAAGCACACAGAGCTTTGCACAAAGACAGCAAGTTTAGTTTTATTCCCTCTGGCTGGACCACAGAGAACACCAGAAGACAGCTGGCAAACACAGCAGGAAGGATGCTGGGGCTGGGATGACCCAGCTCCTCCTCCCCATCCCTTGTCCTCCCCTAAACAAGAGGGCTTACCGTAAGCTGCTGCTCCTTCACGGCTGAGCTGTGAGATGATGCCAGCTCAGGGCTGGGCGATTTGCCCAGGGACGTGCACATCACACTGGGTTCCTTCAGGAGACAACACAAGCAGGAGACTGAACGGCTCAGAGGTGGCAGCAGCAGCAACCACCCCAGGAAAGGCAGAGAGAGGGAACATCTGCGCTCCCCCAGCTGGGAGATGGCAGCAGGGACCGCAGAGAGGCAGCACTGGAAATGAGCCCCAGGAAAGGAAGGGGCTGCAGAAAGCTGTGTGCCACCCCTGCACCTTGCATGGGACAGTGAAACAGGTCAGGATAAGCGGTGACCCTCTGCAAGCCCAACTTGTTCTTTACATACCAATCCAACTGCACACACTCTTGTGGAGCAGGCCACAGCTTTCTTTTTCTGCCCTCTAGGACAGCAGGTTTCTTCTCCCTTCCCCTAGGATCAAACGCACAGTCCAACCAGGTGCAGGGACCCACACTCCACCAGAAACCGCAAGAGCACCCTAGTGCCCCTCTGGGAACACACAAGAGTTGACAGCAGCCTTCAAGACAGTCGGGGAAGTCTGTGACCTCCTCCAGCCAAGGGCAAACTCCTACCTTCCTGTCACTTCAGCCACAGTGGCATTTCATGGCTCCTACATTCAAGGTGACCCTTCAGTATATTTAGTGTCAGTCCCTTCAATAACCTATTTAATAAAAACACAAGGCTACCTTTTGTCTTCATTATTTATTGACAATAGAACAATCTAAGCTCAGAAGTTACAGTAAGGTTTTACTAAAAAATATGAGTATTTAAGGAGTTAAAACTTAATAGTGCAAGTGAACAAAACTTGCTTTATGAAGTTTGCGTTAAGGAATGTAGATGGTCCAAAGGTCATGAGAACATTTATTACAAATTGAAAATAAAGAGTGCATAAGTGAGGCCTAGCCCAGGATCATATGAACTGCTGCAGTTAATCTTACTATTTAAGAACAACCATTAAGAATACTTAAGAAAATACTTTAATAAACACAATGACAAGACACTCTCCTACTGAAAGCTTAAGGTTTCCCTCCCTGCCTCCTAAGTTCTGGACCCTGGAAAGGATTTGACAGAGATTCAACTGCTGTTGGAAGTGGAAGCCTCCCCCCATACACATTACTCTTCGGTACCTACAAACCTGCTCCTGTTCTGACCTTCAGAAGCCCTCTTGAGGGGCACTCACCAGCCACAGAGTGCTGGAAGCTACAACCCCACATGGATTGAATCCACCAGGAACCTTCCTCCCTATTACAACTCCCAACGTTATTTTCCAAGACACGGCAAATAGACCGGTTCACCAAATACGTACCCATAAAGCTATTTCAGTAGAACATAATTTGCAAAAAAGCATTTGAAGAACAAAACACTAAAGAAAACACACAGTAATTGAAGGGAACAGTGTCTCAAATGCCAGTGTTACAGATGAGAAAAGGACAACATCTCATCAGCTTCCCAAGCTCCCACAGAAGCAACAAGGTTTGGCAAAGCACATTAAAGGACTCAATTAACATTGTAATTATATTTATTTACTTTGAAGGTGGCCAGGAAGAAAACACAGTAGCCTATCAAAACTTAATTGCATGGAGACAGGGGAAAAAAACCCACCTTTCAACTCAATTCGTAACTTACAAGATGGTTGAGAAGTCAGCTCTTCATAATTAAAGGGTAATTAAAATTATTCCAACAATAGAAGTTCAAACCATTACTGGAAAACTTTGATGGGCTACACGTTATTCTGTATTGTTTTGCCAGAAAGTAAATACATTTTTCCAGTCCAGTTGACAGATGAAGCTGGTAAATATTGTTGACAAAACTTTAATCATTTACGTATCTGGATTATGAATTAACAAATGCAGAAAACTGGAAACTAACAGACTTCTAGAAAACCATTCACTGGTTTTAGAGTGAACTACTGAAACTCAGTAAATACCATCACTACAGAATAATTTTTAAGTCTTCCTGGTGAAGAGAACGCAGGAATTAACTGAGGGGTTCATGCATTTGCCATCACAGCAAGTTCACTTAAAGAGGAAGAGAGCGCTGAACATATTACTACCCCTTGTGGCTGCTTCCAGATGAGTGGGGTAACCCTTTGCCCCAAGGGTGCTTTCTGCTTTCCACTTCAGATCCACCAGCACTGCTCTGCGAGTGAGCTCAAGGTTTTAGAAGAGCCAGGCAAGAGGGCTCACGTTAGCAGTTTCACTGGTCTTTCCCAGGAGAGGAGATAGCAGCCCCCTCATTCTACTCTGCCCCTCAGCGGGCAAGCTGCAGGCCAAGCTCTCTCACAATATCCAGACAAGAATCTCTACTCATATATACAAATACAGAGAAGTTGCTCCATCAGCTTTAAGTACACTTTTCCCCTCCAAGCACAGAGGCCTTTAGAAACGAAACCAGGTACTGGAACAGGGATCATAAGGCATGTAGATACAGAGCAATTTTCTGAAAGTTCGCAAAGTTCACAATAAGACTTAAACTAATCCCATAATTCCTGAGGCTGGTATCAGTTTGCAAACAGTTTAAGAAATCTACTAATTTTCCAGTCACTCCACTACAGAAACAGGTCAACTTGCCTGAATAA
>WAAB01014546.1:0-63749 GCA_013389865.1 Piaya cayana | reverse complement strand
CTTTTTAGAGACTTTCAGAATATTCTAGTTGTCTTTTAAGCTATTGTTTCTTCCTATGTCCTCTTGCCCTTATCAAGTTGACAAACCTGCCTTAAGCAGGTGAGTCGAGGGATATTATTGTGCTAGAATAGTATGTGATCACCGTGAGCATTAAGATTTGTCGCGGGAGCAGGTTCTGAACTGTACAATAAAAGGTTTAGAGTAGCTGTCTGAGCTCTGAAAATCGCACAGATTTGTTCAATTTTAATGAAAATCTTCTCTTGGACTAAATAAGTTGGGAGGATATTTCACCTGAACTCTGCTTATTTATGGCTTTAATTTTGTTGAAGACATTTTGGATCTGGAAAGTCAGAATGCTAGGAATTCCACTGCAAACTTAGCAATGAGGGGTTTAGGCCTTTTCTAAAACTGGCTGCAAGTGTTGTGATACTTGAGGTTGCATCCTTGGTGAAAGCACCCGTAGTTCAGCTGTGGCTGAACTTGGTAATGTCACTGAAGTAACAGGGAAACAGTCCCTGAGCAATTATTGAAAGAGATTGCTTTCCTAAGTCCAGAGGGACTAATTACCCTCATTTGACTCTTTAATGCTTCAGAGAGCCTCTGAAAACATGGAGTGGTGAGGGCTTTTTTGTAAATTTTTTTTAGCTTGAATTCACAATAAGTCTCCTACTGGGTCTAAGTAGTAACAGTGCTCAAACCTGTGCCTTCTGCTGCTGAATTGCACAGTATTTGTAATTTTCAGGACGCTTCTACAACTGTATTTGAAGATGAATTGAGACAACTGATGTCAAAAGCCCAGACGCCAGATATCCAAGCCAACATTGGATGTGTAACGACTGCCATTACAGACAGGTGTAAAGCAAATCCAAAGTACTACCCTCAAAATTTCCTGCTGCAGATAGTCCAGACCCGAGACTTGTCTTACAGGTGATGATTCTGCATTTTTTCAATTTGTGAAGAGTTGTCTTTAAAAACAACTCTTGAATTATTGGAATTTACTTATGCTCATTTTCCTATGAAGCTGACGCTTGTAGATGGATTTTTGTGTAAAACAAGATCAATACTTTTGCGGTAGTTGTCAATGTCGTTTTCAGTGAGTGTGAATCACGCAGCCAGTTCTTTTTGTATTCTTACAGCTTATGTCCAGATTTAATGGCTGTTGCTTTGGAGAAAAAAGATGTGCATCTCTTACAAGTGTGCTTGCAGCGGTTTCCAGATATTCCTGAAGAAATTACTTATGCTTGCTTGAAATTATTTTTAAGGTAAGTTGGAATCACTTTTTCATTATTTTCTTCTTTAGCAAACTGGGCCCCTTAATGAAAAGAGATACGTTGTTTAACTTTATAGATGAGCAGCTAATACTGTGTGTGAAATTCTTAATTCTGAGTGCAGTCTATGTTGTAGTCTTGCAGACTGAGAGACTTTTTAGATGCCTTGCATATGTTAATGGCAGCTGAAGTGAACATGCCTTTTGGTAACACTGCTGGCTTTGAAGGGCAATCGCATCCTTCTGTGTGTGTTGTTTACACTGTGCAATGGACTTAATTGGGAGCTTACCTGAGCTAAGAAGCCCACAAAAAAAAATTGCATGACAAAAATGGTTTTCCTGTCCTAGAAAGGCTGAAGTAATTTTTCTTCCAGGCCTTCAGAGCAAAAAGGATTCTTTCATTATTAGAAACATCAGATTTTGTTAATTTTATACCTTAGAATTGTCAAAGAGTTTTTACTAAATATCAGGAAGATCATAACTGCCTTTTGTGTTGAAGCAGCCCCACCAATATCAGAATCAAATAATAGTCCTGAATGGGATGTAACATTTAAATCAGTCCATGACATAATGTCTAATAATAGAGTAACTTAAGTTGTTGGAATAAAAGAGCAGCACAAATATTGCTCAAGGTTAATAATTACAAAATAATAATTTCTCTCGTGGCCTTTATTCTGTAAGACTATATTTTAGCGTATGTTTTTATTGTTAGAGAAAGCCTCAGAGAGTTTATAGTGTGTACTGCTGTTGGGTTGGTGGCACTGCTGGTTTTAAAGCTAATAATTAATATTAATGGTCTGGAATTTTCTTCTACAGCCTCAGTGAAGCCTATCTTCAAAGCACTGATGTGAATCTAGAATCTGTAATCGGTTACATTGATGTTGAATTCAACAATAAAGAAGTTAAGAGTGAAATTGTAGAAAATGGTTTCAGTGCAGAGCTGGAAGAAGACAACTGGGAGACTCAAATCACAAAGGAAAACCATCTGACAGCTGCTGGTGAGCTCTGCCCTGTTGGACCACAGAAGGCAGCATTATTGTATCCTTTGTATGTGTTAATGAAGGCAAGTCAGGGCATTATATGTGATGTGAGTGCTGAAGGAGATATCTTCTGTGATTGTTGAAAATTTCTGGGAAGTTATCAGAAGAAAAGTTCCTACTCACTAGGAAAATTGTTTGGAATATAAATAGAAACAATTACCTTTGAGGCAGCATGTACACCAATTTAAACCTACATTATTGCAAAAGTGTAATAAAACTTCGTCTATTCAAGACAAAATAGCATCAGTGATTTTGTTTTAGCTTGTTGCAACACGTGAGCCAGTTACATCCTTGCAGTAAATAAAACTGTCCATGCTAACCATGGTGGGGTGTTTCAGTTGCTCTGTTTATTTCATTATATAAACAAAGATTAAAAAAGCTGAACCAGCCCCTCTCTCAAAGAACCTGGATAAATAACTTTAATTAGAATTCACATCAGTTTGTAGGAACTGGTATTCTTCTATTTTATTTCCTTAATAGTGTTGCACAGAAATGCTGTTCTCCAGTCAGCTTACAGTGAAACATTCCTTCTGCCTCATCTGAAAAACCTTCCAGCTCAGCAGGCTGTTGTGAGTATGTTAAAATTAAACAGTTTTTAACCCCCTGTTATTTTAGGAGGAGGGAAAGGGAAGAGAGTTTTTCAGTTATATATGAGATACGTGCCACTCTTGCTGGAGTCTGAATCTCAAACTAATGCATAAGAATGAAATTAAAATGCCTAATAATATTTCATATTAACAAATGTCACCTTTTTTCACATCCTTATGAGTATTACGGTATACAGGACAAAACTCCTTGGTCTGTTGATCATTTGTCCTTGGTCTGTTAATAGTTTGCCTTTAAAAATACTTTATTTTCTACTTCTAGCTGTTTCTCAGATACTTACGCTACCTGCATGTGATATGCAGTGAAAAAATTAATACCACTCTTCCTGGAATACGCGCTCCAACTGTAAATCAGGTGAGAAGCTACTTGTAAGAGTTGTACTTCCTTCAGTTTCTGTGGTGTATAACTTAGTGAGTAGCTGTGAATGTCTAAAATCAATGGAGACCTGCATTGATTCTATTAAGTATTGTCTTTTGATATAACCCATATGAAGTCAGATATAACATTTTACTACACTGCCTGAAAATATGAAACCACACATTTTGCATTGGAAGTTAATGTTTCAGAGTGCAGTTTTTAAAGGAAAATCTGTACATATCATAAAATGTAAGTGTGCTTTTCTTGTTTCTTGCCTTCAGATTATGGACTGGATGTGCCTGTTACTTGACGCTCACTTCACAGTTATGGTGATGCTGCCAGAAGCGAAAGGGTTGCTTTCCAACCTGCATAGGTTTGTGAGAGCTCAAGTAAGTTGCATCTTCTGGGTTAATTGTTTCTCTTTAGTTATGGGTTTGGATTGTGGGTGTTAAGAATTAAGGGGCAAGCAACAACAAATTACATAGTAAATCACAACGTCTGTTCTGCTGTGTGTGCTCCTTCCTGAGCCTAAAATGGCAGTTGCACCTCCTTCTCATTTTGATTTCTAAAGCTGCTCTATTTGTTTGGTTTAAATATCTGAAATTCTGCAGAACCACAGCTGGTTGTGCCGTGTAATGATGTATGAAAATAATTAAAATTTACTTGACAGTAAATATCTGTATTTTCTTGGTTTTAGGTACGATTCTATTCTGAACTGAACAAGATTGAAGGAAGTTTGCAAGAGTTACAAAGACTTAACCACGAGAAAAACATTCAGACGTATTCTATTGAAGTGCTGGAACTTATTTGAATTTAAAATGACTTCTTAAATTTATTTTTTATTGATTCCTTTTATGACAAGGATATATTAGCACTCCATATTGGGGATGTGAAAAGTTGTTTTCTACATAGCTGGAGCACGGTTACTCTGTAGCTACAGAGTTGTAAGTTTGAAACTTGTGTATTAAAAGCTCTCTTTGACTGGATGAGAAGCTGGATGCTTGCTTATCTTTTCATGTGTAATTTCGATACGCAGTCGTAAGTACATCCTAGACAGTCACGTGGTTCTTGGCAAAGAATTAGTAGAACATTTGCAGTAAGGCTTAAGCAGATGTTTCATCAAATGAGTTGACAGTTCTACTTGCTGCTTTTTCTGGTTAATAATTGAAGTATAATTAGGTTGGTCACAGTGCTGTTATCTCCACTCAGGTTATGAACTGTAGATGAATTTGAGTTTGCTTCTTTGACTTTTATTTTTAAGTTATTTTTACTTTGTCCAAAGATGCCTTTGACATTTTCAGACTTAACTAAGTTAGAACAGGAGCTTAACTGTATAGGTATAGGGTTGTTACCTAATTCACATTGCTTCCTCTCTCCCGTGTCATCACATCTTGTTAGTGGACCCTTTTGGGCTTTCCTTTCCCATCTAACCAGGTGCTCATACGTTGCTTTTACAAAAACAGAAGGGAAAGGTGTGGAGCGATCTGTAGTTAAAATCTTGAATTGCAACAATCTAAAGCTGGTTTGATGCATCTCTTATCTGATAAAATCAGCTATATCCAGAAGCTTCCCACAGCCTGGAACTAGGCTTCTTCCTCAAATGAAGAGGCAAAGTGCAGTTATTTGATCTATGTCTTGTTCCATTTGTTATCTTGGAGGTTGCCATCAGATGAAGACAGCTTTGCTCCAGCAGAGAGACTGCTCTCCAGAGCAGACTGGAGTTCCTGCATTTCAGCATAATTAACTGTACTGCAAGACTTCAGCTTTAGAAATTTCTTGAGCTTTTGGGTGTTGAAAGAGTCCATCTGTGACAGTTTCAGCTTTTTTAATACTTCTCTCTTGAAATCTTATCTAAATACATTTGTGCTCCCCTTCCCTCAAAGCTTCAAAAATAGCATTCATGCAACTTTATTGCTAGCAGAGCTCAGAGCAGGATACACTAGATAGTTTTGCTAGACTGTCAGTGAAGGTATCAATGACAATTCATAGGTTTTTCCAAGATCACAAAGGGAGATTGTATTCAGGTTACTTCACATGTATCTGCATATTAGCCTATTTAAAGTTACCATAATCCTTTGCAACATTATAAGATGTTTCAAAAATTAGCCAGACATAAGCAACCTGATGGTAACATTAAAAGATTCCAAATGGAGTCTAAAGGTGTAAATGGGGCTAGGCAATGCTGTCTGCTGCTGTGTCTGTACCATACAGTGTCTGGAATATGGCTCTGAGCCTGTGCAGCGGTATCTCTGAACATAAAAAGAGTGCAACTGAATATGAAAGATACACTGATAAAAAGCTGGATCTAGGAATGCAGATTTGGCTAAACCCTGGTGACATTGCTGTGTGCTTGACACTGGGGCAGGTTTGTGGATTTAATGAGGTTCTCGGCCTCAGCAACAAGTTAATGAACAAAAGGTGCTTTAAAAATTACTATGCAAGGCTACAGATTAAATTACACATGGGATGTACAGATGGCACGCTGATGGCATGGCCAGGGTTGGGGTTTTTGCATTGCACGAAAGTGTAAGCAAGGGACTGAGAAAACGAAAAAGCAAACACACTTATTGCTAATTATAAAGTTTCAGACTCTCGAGGATCTTGAAGCTGCGTAGATTTAGCAGCAAAAAGAAGGCTGGTGGTGAGAAAGCCAAGGTGTTTGCATGCCTTGGGCTGGATTTCAGTTTGTACTGCTTTGGCTCAGGAAACCTGTACCCTGAATTCACATGGTGGCATTAGAAACCCTCCAGTGCAATTGCTTTACGAGGAATTTCAGCCCGCTGGGGTCTCTGACAAATGGGGAAACAAGACTGAATACGAAACTTGAAGCCCATCAGGAAAAATTTCTTAATGAAAAGGGCTGCCCAGGGAAGTGGTCAAGTCCCCATCCTTGGAGATGTTAAAAAGAGAGGTAGATGAGGTGCTTGGGGCTATGGCTTAGTTGTGTACAGTTGGATCTGATGATCTCAAAGGTCGTTTCCAGCCGAAAGATTCTATGATTTTCTGCAATGCTCCAGTGAACTGCAGACACCATAGAATCATAGAATGGTTTGCGTTGGAAGGGACCTTAAAGGTCATCAAGTTCCACCGCCCTGACTGTGAGCAGCGCTTCCAAGGAGTTAAATGGGAAAAAATGCCAATAGCAGAGCCTCATTTTGCTTTATCTCCACCCAGATCAGGTAACGGTGAGCTGTGAGTGGGCATCAATTTCTGCATAGTGGGTGAAGACAGAAGAGGCAAATGTGACAGTAGTAAAGGGGAGCTGGTGAGTGCTGGGTGAGGGCAGGAGACCTCCCGTGAGGGGAGAACCTGTGATGGGGAAGAACCTCTGCTGGGGGCAGAATTTCTGCTGAGGGACGACGTCTGCTGAGGGCAGAACCTCAGCTAGGGGACAGAATTTCTCTTAAGGGGGGAACATCTGCTGGGGGGAGAACCTGTGATGAGAAAGAACACGTGCTGGGGGTAGAATTTCTCCTGAGGGAGACCTGGTGGTTCTTGCGGTGGCCAAGACCCCAGCAAGGCTCCCCTGCCCGGGGGGAGCCCGGGGCTGGCCCCTCGCCCCTCAGGGTTGTCCGGGAGCAGGCAGCACCTCCCCGGCTGCAGATGCCGGCGGGAGCCTCTCAGGCTCCAACATGGCGGCGGCGGCACCGGCGCCCCCTGGCGGCAGCGCGCGGGACGGGCGCGCGCGGGGCGGTCACGTGGTGCGTTAGGGGCCTGCTGCCGCCGCCGCCGCTTCCCCCAGCCAGCGCGGAGCGAGCCGAGGCAGAGACGAAGAAACAAGATGGCGGCCGGCGGCGATCCGGAGCGGGACGCCGGCAATTCGGATTGAGCCCTCGGCCCTCACACAGCTCGGCGGCGCCCCCTCCCCGGCTCGGAGCCTTCGCAGGGGGGGGAGCTTCCCCGTAGCCGCCTGTCCGGACTCGGAGCGCCCTCCCGAGCCTTCCTTATCCCGTCCCTTCCCTCCTCCCCCCCTCGGCCAGCGCCCAGCGATGCGGGGCCGGCGGGGCAGGCCGCCCAAGCAGCAGCAGGCGGCGGCGGGCGGCGCTCAGGCGAGCTCCCCGGTGCCGGCGGGGCCCATCGGAGGGCTGAGGTCCCGGCAGCGAGGCAGCAGCCGCGGCAGGTGGGCGAGCACGGCCCAGGCGGAGGCGGCGGCGGGGCCCAAGCAGAAGGGAGGCGCGGGCGCCCAGGCCTCGTCGTCCCCCGCCGCCGCCGCCGCCTCGCCCAGGGGGGGCGGCAAGAGGAAGGGAGGCAGCACCCCTGGCGGGGGAGGCAGCGGCGGTAAGGGCAGGGGCAGGGCCGGGGCTGCGGGGGGAGCAGCAGCAGGAGGAGGAGGCTGCAACAGCCAAGGCAGGGCTGCCTCGTCCAGGAGGAGCATCAGCAAAGTGGTGTACGACGATCATGAGAGCGAAGAGGAGGAGGAGGACGAGAGCATGGTGTCCGAGGAGGAAGAGGAGGGAGACCCCGACGATAACCAGGACTCCGAGGAGGAAGAAGAGGAGGAGATAATGGAGGAGGAGGACGACGACGAAGACTCTGACTACCCCGAAGAGATGGAGGACGAAGACGATGCCAGTTATTGCACTGAGAGCAGCTTCAGGAGCCACAGCACCTACAGCAGCACCCCAGGTAGAGCGTCGGTGGGATGAACTCAAAACGAGTCGAGGGCGCCCCACATGCTCCCTCTAGGTTCCCAGATAGGGTCCACACGCCTTCTTCCTCCCGTGCGGTGTGTGAGGGATGTCTGCGAGCGCTCCCAGGCGCGGGGGGGATGCAAATTAACGCCCGGCAACCCCACGGATGCAGGGAACGCTAGGAGATGCTTACAAACACACTGAGAGGAGGGAGGGAGGGCAGCACATGCTGCAGCCAGGGGGATGCTTTGCAAAAGTGGAGCTGCAGGTGCTCCAGGACACGCTGCGAACTATCAAAAGCGTATGGAGCGTTCCCTTAAAATTTAAAAACCAGGGGAAGGAGGCGCCTGCCTTGCAGAGAGGTCCATTTACATTTATACAGGAAAGAATGGCTTGTGCTTGCAGATATAACTTGATGTTCAAAGGAAGGGAAGTGCATTTGTTTTGAAGTAGCCAAAAAAAAAAAACGCCCCAACATTAAACACTGAAAAATTTTAAGAGGTTGAAATCAGAGGTATAACTGGATCCAGCGTTTACTGGGTTTAAGACCAAACCAGCTTCCCAAGAAGGGAAATGAGGTGCATTGTTCAAAATGGAGATGGCATTGTTATAGTTTGGGGAAAAGTGCACAGGGCTTCAGTGCAAGGGTGTCAGCCTAGTTTTTAGTTAAACACAAAGGTTACAAGGTCGAGGTTGTGTCAAAAGTCTTGGCTTTAAGTACTGCATTTATCTTAAGATATGGCAACCTTTAAAACTCATGTTGGGGTTAAAACTCATTAAACACCATTGCGATAATATTTTTTTTTAACTCTAGTGCCAAATTTGGGCTATAGATTTGTAAGGCCTTCACTTCTCAATTATTTCATTAGCCATGTGGGTTTCAAGATCCAAAAAAATTTTTAGCTAGATTTAAGCATTGTATTTGAATTCGTTCTAGGATGGATTTCAGGTTTAAGTCTCTGAACCACAAGAGTAGTTAAACTTAGGGATAACCTAGGAGCTTTTTTGAATTGGGCTGCAGCATCACAAACACTGCTGTTATACAAGTATTGGCCAGTTTGGAAGGGAAGAGGAACAGGTTATTGCTGGAAATGCATTGCATCTTAATTAAACAAAGTGTGTAGTTTTGAGTAGTTAGTTGAGGCTTTTTAAAAGGGATACTTAAGTGTCATCTGTGAGTTAATAGTATCCACTCAGTAGGTGACTCCCTCCATAAGTTCTTCAAGTTCTTTAAAAACCTCTGTGTGTCTGTATATGTATATATATAGTGTTCATCTATAAGACTGGGAACCTAAACAAGTCAAAATAAGTACATACATTATTAAATTAATTTAGAGATAAATACTGAAGGTGTTGGTTTGCCTGTTGCAGGAATATTCTGCAGTCAAATTGAATTTTTTTGATATTTATTACTTTTTATGATTGGGATCTGGCTTCATAGAAGGAAAAAACCTGAAGTACTCTCTTGGCTTTTAACTCTTCATTTTCTCCTTAGCTGTCATAACTGTAATTTTTACTACTTTTTTTATTGTGTGCTTTCATTGGGGAAATAATATTTTTATGATTTTAATTGGCTGGGTAGGGAAATATTTTTTGCATGAGCTTCCAGGTCTAAAATGGGTTCTGCAGAGCATGGGTGTTATTTAGTTTTTGAAATGTACTGAAGCCTTTTGGCAAATAACAGGACACCTCCGTCTGCATTGTTGTGCAAGCATAGGCAGGTTTCTTTACGTGGTATTTAGGTGGATCAGAAACCATTTTGGTAATTTATGTGTTCACTTCTCACTTGGTCAGGGTAACTTGGGTAAACTTTTTAAGGATAAGCGTAAACATTTTCCTCCTTATGTCCTTTTCTTTTTCAATGCTGATTTTTTTGGTAGCTAAGACATCCGTGTTGTGAATTTGGCAATTTACTGGGTGGCTCTCATGAGTTCAGTGTTTGCCTAGAGGTCTCCCTCTCTCCTTTCCTCTCAGACTTTCTGTTGCCCTTTTGAAAGGAAGTAGGAACTTCTCATCCATCAGCTCTCACCCTGTCCGGTTTGTGCTGAACAAGTAGCTGCGTTGTGAGCGCTGCTGCGGGGTGCTGGCACTAATTGAAATCTTCCTCTTATCGCTGTCCAGGAAGAGATACTTGACATTAGAACAGCACCAGTACCCAGGGAAAAGGTTCCTTCTTCAGCATCTCTCAGTCTGGCGGTGGCCAGTGCAGAGATGAGTGTTAAGAACAGGGCAGGCATGCGGGGATGTGTCTTCAGAGGCTCTTCATGGGCTCCTGTGCGCTCTGGCTCAGGTGCGTGCTAAGCCAGAACTGGTCTTTAGCTACGTTTAAATACAGTAGTTGGGATTTATTTTCTTTCATGTATTTGTCTTCAAACCAGACAAATTGCAATACACAGTGGCAGAGTTCCTGTGGTTACCCGGAAGGCTTGAAGGAGCATCCCCTCCTTTGCTTCAAGCTGTCCCTGACAATCCTGCGGTGCCCACCTGTGCCACTTTTTGTGCTAGAAGAGAGCACAAGGGATTATTCTCCACTTACCTTCAATCAGTCATGCAGCTGGAATTGCTGCCACTTGCAGGACGTAGTCTTACAGGCTGGAGAGTTTATTTTTTTAGAACAGGTATTGAAAAATTACAGTCCTGATCAAACTCACCTACCATCCTATATTTCACAGGTAAATCGCATTCCACTGAAATGGGTGACAGACTTTTAGCATTTTTTATAAACTGATGTTGAACAATGAATTTAAAAATCACAGGCAGTTTCTCTAGCCAAGAAAGGCTCTCAAGTGTTGTGCTGTGCTGAGGAGTTCATGATGAACTTGGATGCAGGAGTACTTTTTTTACTGTATTATTAAAGTATATAAAGAAGTGAAATCTTAAGTGTGGTAAAATGCCTTTGATATAACTTTTTATGATGGTACAAAGCTTATTGTGTGAAAGCAAATTACATTTATCGTTTATTTTTTTTCTACAATGGGCTTTTTGGTGGAGGGATTTTGTGTGTATGTGTGGAATGTCCCTTCTCTCTTAACCCTTTGGGTCCCCGGAAGGCAGATGTACTTTTAGGACAGGTATCCTGTGCATCTTGTATCACTAAACATTTTCACCATTACCTACCCACTCTGTGTTTTACTTTAGACTTGCTACAGTTGCGTTATAGCTATCAAATATTTTCCATATGCTGCAGAATTTTAAAAGAAAGATTTCCTCAGGCTGCCAAGAGACCCTTCATTTTTTTTTTCTGTTTCTTGCTTTTCTTCATCAAAAGCTTGGGAAAGCAGCTTTTGGAAGACCTGTATGTGGATAGAGATAATAATCATCAGTCTATCTAATAAGCAAATGCCCCACAGTGGAGCTGCGAGCCAAAAGATTTATCTTAAAATAGATGAAATAAAATTCCTAGGTGGATTTTGCTAGTCTGAGCATTTTCAGTGATTGGCCGTCACTTCTGTTAACCAGTTACTACACTGGTGTGCTTTTCTCTTCAGTCAAAGAATTTAACTGGAAAGGAGGTGCTGTGTTTTGTCTGTAATAATTTTGTATCTTAACACATTTTCATGCTCTTGAAGAATTGCTTAAGTGGCGCCATTGAGAAACAACAGAAAGATAGGCAGCCTCCCTTGTCTGTCCTAGGAGATCTTCTAGCCTTCCCAACATCCACCTAGAGTACCCTCTTCTCTAAATTTAATCTGCTGTGCTGCTATTTTACCCCCTTACCATAATTTGATGTACTGCAGGTGAGTTGATTGTGCAGAGTTTTTTAGGCATGCAGTAAAATTCCATAGCTGACCGTTATGTTGCATAGCTGGTGCAAGGTGGATAAACGTGGATTTTAGTCGACTGGAGTTGGTTCTCTGGGCTCACTTCTGACCTTAGTTACAATTTATCCAAGGTGCGTTTCAATTAGAAATTGTCAGAATGTTCCTGAAAACCCTTGTATTAGTGTTATGTTATTTCTTTCTTTGATTTCCTGAGTTCTTGGCACAAAAAGGCTGAGACTTCTCAGAAAGACAGTGTGGGATCTCATCTGCTGCTTGTCTTGAGTTAGTTACGTGTATGTTAAAATGATGATTTAGGATACACGGGTCTCCTGTTCCTGGCGCCTGCTGTGGGTGAGCTGATGGCCACAATGTGGAGGGATTAAATTCTTTCATGTAGAATCAGTAGAGGAGGCTGGTTTGATTTAGGAGTGTAGTACTGGCAGATGCACAAACTGAAAAAAATAAACAGCCACTAAGTTTTCAAGTTCTAAAATAGGTTTTGAAGAACATCAAGACCTAGTTTTGTAATTTTGGAAGGCAGTAGTGAAACTTCACTCAGGAGGACGTGTTGACAATTTCTGCGATATGGGTGCTCTCGAGAAGATGCTCTCAGCATCTACTCTCATAGCGACTTATTTCTCATTCGTGCTTCAACTTCCGAAGCTTTATGGTGTTTGGAATGTCTCATTTTTAATGTTGGTGTAGATTTTAAGTCTAATCTGGTTCGTGGTTGGTTTATTTTCTTTGCCAGGCAAAATAAATAAATTTGGGTTAAGTGTGATTGTTGCAGACAGCATTCAAATTGGAGCTGCGCTTATCAGTAGTTACAAATGCATCTTATTCTTTCAGAAAGTTTCTCTGGAAGAGATTATTTGACTTGTGAATGTTAGAATTGCTGGTTGTCATGTCAGTTGTCATTTAGAAGGGAAAAAAAAGGGGTTTTCATAAGTCAAAGCCTTTAATTTTGGCCTTTCCCAAGAAAAAGATTAAGATTTTTCTATTTTGGTACTGGTTTTCATAATACATTCTTATTTTATGTTAAACTGATTCATTTTACTGCTTTTTCTTCTTCGGTGTAAGCTGAGCGAGTGCTTTCCCTAGAGGCTGACTTTTAATTAAGGAACTAGTTTGGATGTTGCTGTGTCCAACGTGTAGCTGTATCGAGTTCATGTGTTCTGCTGTGGGAAAAGAAAATGAGAAGACATTTTCATCCACTGTTTTGAGATTTCTCAGTGATTCCTTACGAGAACTTGTGTGTCGCTGTATGTTCTCATTTGAAACTTGCCTGATGCAAAATAGTAACACGCAACACCAAGCGTCTGGTTCTTGTCTCTTTTTTTAAACCCAAACAAAAATAGGGTAGTCCCAGTGAGTTCTGGAGAGCAGTCAAAAGCCAGAATTTCCAGGAGCAAGGAAAACTTAGGAGAGGGCATCTTCTCTAAGGAGTACTCGTGCTTCCAAGACACTGTATTACTGCCAGTTGGTCTGTACGTTGGGAAGTTTCTGTAGTGACTCATAATCTGGAAAACCAAACCAACCCAGTTCTGCACCTACTAAAGATGGACTTCTATGTAGGGACAGCATGGAACTTGACTTGTGGAACTTGAAGGCAAAAATTAATCTCTTATTGGGGGCAAACTGGAAGTCTTTTCATTCGCTAGGGTCAGTTTTGTGGAGCGTGTCTGGGAGGGTGTCCTATGTTCGTACCCCCAGCCTTGCCGTGACGCATTTCTGAAGTATTTGAAACTCATTGGTGGGTCTTTCCTCTCCCCCAACGCTGAACAGTAACTCTGAGGAGGAGTCTTGGTGCCCAGGTGCTGAGAAATTGAGGAAGAGGAAGTTTTATAGAGAAGAGAAATGAGACCAGGTGTGAGCTTTCTCATGATGTAATGCTGGGATCAGTGGGGTTTTTCTAGGTCATACCAACATAGCTGCCACCCTCCTGGTTTAACCAAGACAATGATTCTGGCAGATAATTTCTTATGGTTTCTTTTAACCCCACCTTAACTTCTAAATTTTAAAAGGGTCAATGTTTAAACCATGCAGATTGAATAGATGGGAATAAATTTTTTTAAAAAGTAAAGCAAGGGTTTGGGGTTTTAAGTATTTCAGAAAATTCTGGTTTTGCATGCTGAGCCGGTTACTTCAGTTCAGTAACTTCATCATATTTCAGATATTGTTACTGTGTTTTGCTTAAATATTTGTAATAGAAATTATTTTACTAGATTATGGTAAGTGTAGACTATAATTATCAATATATAATTAAATGTGCCATGTGAATAAAACTGTTTACTCTTTAATCTTAATTACAGACAGCTCTTCTGCTAGAGAATTCAAAATAGGGAGAGGCAGCCACTGTAGACTACTTCATTACATTTGGAGACAACTAGTGAAGAAATGTCATTTCAAAGAAGCATGTGCTAGGTAGAAATATAATGCTGAGGCGCTGAAGATGATCTGGATCATGTAAATAGCCCAGTTGTGGCAGCAGGAGGCTGTTGCAAAATAAATTTATCCTTCCAAATAAAACTATGGAATTTCAGTGGCATTAAGTGGACATTTTCTCTCTTTGTACTGGCTCAAATCCGAAGGTGGAATTTGATTCAAGGATTTGGTTAGTATGTAGAAACAATCTCAAGTGTGCAGTTTATGTGTAAATCTAGTCCATTTTGGGAAACCTCCGTGTGAGTAAATTGACGTTTTTAGCAGAAAGCAGATGCCTAGATTCCTTTTGAAGTCCAGGGAGTCAGGTGGTGGTGCCTAAAGGAGAAGTAACTTCTGCTGCTACACCTGGTCTGGAATTCTCTTTTTTTAGATTCAGGCTAAATAGTATATATTGCATTTTCTACTCGAAACAAAAAAAACCGCTGCTGGGGGAAGAGATTTCAATAAATGAGAAATTATTCAGGGTAAATCGTAAAAATGAATTATCCAAAGTTATTTGAACTGTACCGAGATAAACTGAAAAATATTACTGGCAGTGGGCGATGCGGTAATACAAAGTCAAGAAGAGAGCAACAGCCTAATTCTCTTGACTGCTGAGTATGAAACCACACAAAATTTGTTGTACCAGTGCACTTCTGTATATTATTTTACATACATCTTAATGGAGTGGACATATGTAGCATCCCAAATCAAATTAACTGTGTAATCATCAACTGTATAGTCTTTGCAGGCTTGCATTTCTCTCTTAAATAGTTAAATTGGGGTCATTAATTTTTTGAATGTATTTAATTACATTTCAATTTACAGTCTCTCACAGATAGTTCTCGGAATTCCCTGGGGAGGGCAAAATCCGTGACAGATGTCAAATGGAGGGAAAATAATGTTGCTGTCAAGTACCAGAAT
Organism: Piaya cayana; assembly: GCA_013389865.1. Lineage (NCBI taxonomy): Eukaryota > Metazoa > Chordata > Aves > Cuculiformes > Coccyzidae > Piaya > Piaya cayana. The sequence goes on along the minus strand of WAAB01014546.1, from coordinate 48,739 downwards.
CTCTAAAATGATTAGAAGTAAAATAAAATCATTTGAACATACAAATATATGAAGAGACCAAGGTAGTTTGGGGGGGTTTTTTGGTTTTGTTTGGTTTTTTTCCACCTGCCAGTGACTGTCAAATTCAAGCTTTGGGTAATTTGCCTTGTGGAAAAGAGGAGATTTTCCTTGGAAGTGAGGAGCTTGAAAAGTTGGATGTTTACTGATTTTTCAAAATGTGAGGGATTTCTTTGTGAACGTGAAGAGCAGTTGGGTAAACATGATCTGTGAGCTTCAAAAACCTTCACAGAAGTTGAAACTGCTTGTAAGTTGTGTGAGCTGTATGGGCTGTCAGAGCACTGTGGATAATTAGCCATGAAGAAATTGTTGTTATCAGAATTGCAAACAAGTGCAGAGTCCTTATTTGGAGTTCAAAACTGCCTTTCTTCAGCTGTCAGAGCTGGTGGCAAGGGAGAGGCTGATCTACCCATGAGCAGAACATGACAAATTTCAACTCTGAACAGAGACTCTTAACACTTTGATGCTGGTTCATCATGTACCATTGGTCTGCACTTGTGATTAAAGTTCAGCACCTTGGCTGAGAACATCCATCTTTTTCAGTGGAGACTGGACAACTCGGTTTTGTTGCTTTGGTTTTGGGGCAGTTTTGGTTTTTTTTAAAGGTGCCTGGAATGTTTCCTGAGATTGCAGTTTGCACATCAAACAGTAATAGGTTTAAGCACACATTGTTTGGAGTGTCCGAGTTTCCAAAGGACACGTCGTGATCCTTCCAAGTTTCAGAGTTCAAGTTCTGTTCAGCATAGGTACGGAAATTGAAAAAGAAACAGCATAGAAAGATTTGAAATACTGTGTCACTGAGCTGCTCAAGAAAAATATGTCCGAGTACTGTTTCCTTCTAAAATATTCTTCATCTCTGAGTACTTTCCCTTTTTAGCTCTGGAAACAAGATTACGTGCAGTGCAGGATTGTTCAGAGCAGTTCAGCGTCTGAAAAGAGAAATGATTTGAGATGTGGTGTGTGATTTACAGTGTGGATTGGGAGTGTTGAGTGGTACGATAAAGTAACCGCTGCGTACCCTGAGGCATAACACAGGGCAGCGGATGGATGGAACATGCATTTTATAATGCAGGATGGGTTTCCTTATTGTCTAAACTATCAGTTTTACAATTACTTTTTAAATTTCTGTGCTTTTTTTGCCAAACATGAAAATACGTAAATTGATTTAAAGATGAAAGGTGGAGTGAATAATGCAGCTGCCTGATGACATTGTACTTGCACCAAAGTCAAATTCTTTATGATGATACTGTGACATACTTTGTGTCCTGATAACACAATAACTCCTCTCTGGGGAGACCCTATAGCAGCCTTCCAGTACCTGAAGGGAGCCTACAAGAAAGCTGGGGAGGGGCTTTATGCAAAGCATGGAGTGATAGGATGAGGGGAAATGGTTTTAAATTGGAAGTAGGAAGCTTTAGATTAGACATTAGGAAGAAATTATTGACGATGAGCATGGTGAGACACTGGCCCGGGTTGCCCTGAGAAGTCGTGGCTGCCCCATACCTGGAGGGGTTGGATGGGCCTTGAGCAGCCTGATCTGTTGAGAGGCAGGGGGGAAGAACTGGGTGGGCTTTAAAGTCCCTTCCAACCCAACCCATTCTTGGATTCTATCTGCTTGAAATCGTCTTTCCTGTATGCTGTTGCTGGATAGGAGAATAGCTTGCAGTATTTTAATACAAAGTAGCTGTTGTTTGAAGCTTGATTCTTCAAGTTTACAGTTAACGTTCCAAGAAGAAATGATAAACTAGTCATGCTGAATAAAAATGAGAAGAATCTGTAAATCTTTTTTTTTTTGGCTGAGGGAAATGTCTGTCTTTTTGACTAATTAAAATGATTAAAATTCTAGACGTCCCTTTTAAGATTTACTGGATGTATATTATATGGGAAATGCGACTGCTCTGAGTGTCCAGAGCAAAACTTCAGATATCCTGTGTGTTTTATATTCATACTGTTAATTTAAGTATAACATTTTTAGCTGAATTATCACATTTGTGGAATTGTGAAGATGTGAATATTTGCAGTAGTTTAGAAAGCTTGACGCGGTCATTGCTGATAGATGCTTAAACGTGTCATCCTGTGCATGGCAAAATTCTTACTGTTGTTTTTTGTTCCAGGTAGGAGAAGACAAAGAGTTCATCGTCCTCGTTCTCCAATATTGGAAGAAAAAGACATCCCACCCTTGGAGTTTCCTAAATCCTCAGAGGACTTAATGGTGCCTAGTGAGCATATAATGAATGTTATTGCCATCTATGAGGTACTAAGGAACTTTGGCACTGTTTTACGCCTCTCTCCTTTTCGTTTTGAGGACTTCTGTGCCGCTCTGGTAAGTCAAGAGCAGTGCACACTTATGGCAGAGATGCACATAGTGCTTTTAAAAGCAGTTTTACGTGAAGAAGACACTTCAAATACTACCTTTGGACCTGCTGACCTCAAAGATAGTGTTAATTCCACTTTGTATTTCATAGATGGAATGACGTGGCCAGAGGTTCTGCGGGTATATTGTGAGAGTGACAAGGAATACCATCACGTTCTTCCTTTCCAAGAGACAGAGGACTATCCTTATGGACCAGTAGAGAATAAAATCAAAGTTCTGCAGTTCTTAGTGGATCAGTTTCTTACAACAAACATTGCACGTGAAGAGTTAATGTCAGAAGGTGTTATTCAGTATGATGATCATTGTAGGGTTTGTCACAAACTTGGGGATTTACTTTGCTGTGAAACTTGCTCAGCTGTGTACCATTTGGAGTGCGTGAAACCCCCTCTTGAGGAGGTACCCGAGGACGAGTGGCAGTGTGAGGTCTGCGTAGCACATAAGGTGCCTGGAGTAACTGACTGTGTCGCTGAAATCCAAAAAAATAAACCGTACATTCGACATGAACCTATCGGATATGACCGGCATAGGAGAAAATACTGGTTCCTGAACAGAAGGATTATTATGTAAGTAAACTAATGATTTAGTACTTTCTAAACAATCGTGTTGTATCAAATGTATTTTTAGTATATCCTCTAAGTCGCTGTTGCTATCTTTCTTTAGATAAGACCATTACTTGCATCCATGTAAGTGAAAATAGCTAGAGACAGGTCTTTCTTACAAAAGACTGTTCGTACACAGTTGTCCTTGTAATGGAGAAGAAATGGTATTTAAGTGCAATTAATGATATTATTAATTTAAGAAAAACAAGGAGGTTTCACTAGATTTCTTGCAATACAATTTTCCATTCAGTTTGATGGAGAAAAGAAGGCACAGCTGGGGATCTTGAGAGTTTCATGCCAAGCAGATTACGATGAAAGTTAAGGTATTAGCCAGTGTCTTTAAATGGGATTGCAAGGACTGTTGATAGTTTTTAGTCTTGCAAACAGGCCACCTCGAAGGACTCAGTTTCGACCTTTAAGCTATAGTGCCCTTGCTCGAGTGTATTGTTAGCTAATGCATTTTGTTTTCTTTTTCAAGGGAGTTTTTAGGGCTTTTCACTGCGTCTTCTCTCTCCTTTTATAAATGTTGCAAATCCACCATACCACTGCTTTTCCCATCTTTTTCAAGGGCATTGTAGACTTGTTGTTCGGTGGTTCTTTTATTTCCACTCTCATCGCTTGCTGAGAGTAATAAACCTTGCATAAGCCCATCATTGTGGCTTTGTTTCTGTTTTGCACCTCTTCTGTTTTACAAAGCTGGAAAGCAGACACTGAGGAGGGCTGTTATAGATCCTCATAAGTAAATATCAACCAAATTTAAAAAAAAAAAGGAAGGCAGGAGATAATTAATTCCTGTGGTTTTGTTTCAAGCTATTATCAAAGCTAGGATGCTGTGTCTGGGTCGGCTGCATTTGTTTGGCTTTTGAAGGTTGTTTCTGCAAGGTTCCAAGTCAGGGAATTCAGGATTTGGACTTGTTCTCCTAGGTAACTGCTGCAATATTTTAACAAGTTATCTTTGTAGAAGTATCGAGGTGCCTTGGATTTGTCAGATGTCTATCAGAGAATATGACAAAATGTTGTTTGGTCCCTTTTTGTGGTTGTTTTTTTATTTTTACTAGCAGAAATCAGACACAGACTGTTATTCCTGACTTGTATGTATCTTTCTCTATGATCAAACCCAGTTCCAGTTTTTTTCCCTCAACATTTGTCATGCTGTTTGTATTCTTAACAGGTTCTTCTCTACTTTCTCCAATTAAAAAGGTTTTGGATCTTCATTTGAATGCAGCACTTTAAAAAATTTGCTGAATCCTTCAGCTTCTGACTGAATCAGTGTGTAATTCAGGAAAGGGTGTAACTACTGTGCTGCTACTTTATTTGAAAGTCTCTAGCATCTTCTATATTGTCATTTTTATCAGTCTTTAAGGCTGCCCCTAGAGCCTGCCACTGAAACATTCCTGGCGGTGGAGGAGGCTGAAAGAGGTAGGAAATACTTGTGTGATTCTTTCCTCCGTTGCACGGCCTCACTTAATGACTGTGACTCAACTGAGTCCCCTGGGGACCAAGCAGACCCGTCCAGCACCACGCCAACCACTCTGCCAGGCTTGTCAGCAAAACCACTGGGAACTGGCCCTTGCGTCCTCCCATCTTAGTGTTATGCCAGCCTCTCTGCTTTGTTCCAAGGGTAAAAGTAGGGTCCCTTTAGTCAATGCAAGAAGGTGTTCAGGGAAAGTTAGTTTTGCTATTTAATTGTTAATTTAAATCTTAATGAACTTCACCAAACAGGCTTGCATAGAATGATTTCTGCTGTAGTTCTTCGACTTTTAGTGAGTTGGTGATGGGCACTTCAGGGCTTCCACTGGCTTATACCTGTGTCTTGAAAAGAAGTCTGACTTCTTGTAAACATACAAGAAAGCTTGTGCTGTTTCACGTTCTGTCTGTGCTTTTGTGGAGAGAAAACATTAATTTCTGAAATTCTGTTATTAAGGTTATGATGGCCTTCAATTCAAGAGCAATTCTATGTTCATAACCCTGTACAAATGAATTAGAGGGAATGTAAAATACTCTCAGATAACCTCATTGTTGCCAGAATATTACCTGAGCAGCTCTTTAATCAATCACATGTGGAAAGCTGAGCTCTAGGTGCCTTCTGTGGCCTGGTGTCTGGATGCCTCACAACACGCTTCTGGGTTTTATTGCCGTATAATAGAGCACGCCTTCACTGGTATTTATGGTTTTATTGTGAATTATATAGGGACATTGAAGATAACAGCTAATTGCTTTTCAGTCCAGTGGAACTTTGTGTTACTAGAATAGAAAGAACTGGTGGGAAAGGAAAAAGCAGGTGATGCTTGGGATTTTCAGGTGGCACGTACGCATCCTGGATGCGTTAGCGTTATTGTAGCTGTTTGAGATTTGCTAAATGGGGGAAGAAAGTGGAAAAAGAAGAAACCCCTTGACTGATCAGTGTCCAAGTTTAAGCCAGGTGTACAAGCCTCTGTGCCTGAGCTGCTCTGGCCAGCAGGTGCTAGCAGAGCCTTTCTTCGTGGAACAGAAGGTGTGTAAAGCTTTTGTGTTGTTGCATATCTAGGTCACGTAAGAAAACGTATAAACGGCATCTCTGTCTCACAAATAATCATGTAATGAGCTAGTGATTCAAAGTGAAATGTTAAAGTTCCCTTTTTGGTAAGCTAAGAAATAATTAAAGCATAAATTTAGCAACAGCATTCTGTTCTGCAGTCATGCTAGTAAGGCACAGAACAGCCTTATGACAGCTGCTGTACAAGTGTCTTGCTCTCACCACTTCCACTGGGTGTCTTGCTAGGGAAGGTTGAGAAGGCGTGCTCTCCCTGACCTTTTTAGTTAAGCATTGTGTGTCATCCTCCTCTTTCCTTTGGCTGTGCGAAGTTGTCTTATTGTCTTCTTATCTCCTCTTCCATCTTAGTTTTTGGGTGTTTGCCTTTATCTTCCTTTTCTGTTGCATTTGTTCACAAACAATAGTAAAGGTGCTGCTATTCCTGTTATTGGGAGTAAATAACTTTCTTGGTTCAACAGAAATGTGGTTTAAATAATAATTTTTCTTTAACTTGGAGGTCTACACGTGTAGAATATCCATGAAGTCCAGTGATTTCAGCTGTTCCTTTTTGATGTGTTGTATGTGGGCAGCCTTCCTGAAATGAGCTGTTTTCTGAGAAAACTTGTCAAACTAACCATGGGAACCTCTTAAAACTAACGGAAAGTTCCTGGTAGCTGAGAGGAATAAATGGATAATGTAGAATTAGTTCCTTCTTTTGAGCTAAGGCCTTTGGAGAGAAATGGTACTATTTCTTTGCAATACATCAAGTTTTATCAAAACCAAAAGCCCATTTTGTAGACATGGTTGTGACAAATTCGTAGTAGAATTTTGAGTAATGTTACTGTTACAAAGTTCATAACCACCTTATTTTAGTAGTATTCTGATTGAGTTGTGAATATTGCAGTTGTTTCTTAAGTAGAATGTGGAAAATGGCAGGAAGGTGACAATCAATTGCCTTGTGGTTGTGCGGCTTCTGAATAGGAGGCCAGTGTTTTCTGCCTTTACTGTGTGAGGGAGGCAGGCGGTAGAGAGGAGCTCCCAACTAACTAGACGAGGGGCAGAGCTTCCCAACTGCGGACAGCTTTCCATTCCTTTGGATGCTGTGGTTTAGGATCGATCATTAGTGAGCCATAGGCCTGGGATGCTTTTCAGGGCACTGCAAGTGTGACAGTGGTTTAGCTCCTCTCCTAGATGACCAGGCTGAAAAATCATCATGTCACCTCCGCACAGTGTCCATGGTATTGAGAGTACTGGGATGTGCTGTGGAAACAAGCCGTCCTGGCATCCATCTGACTGCTGCTGCTGCTCCTGAACAGGTCCTAACAAGCCAAGCTGAAATCAAGCAGCGTCTTTCTTCTTGATGTGCTCCAGCACTCCAGGAGAGGCTGTTACCCGAATTATGGAGGTTGCTTGTGCCTGGTGGCCTTGTTGAGGTGCTTTGGATACTGTGGCTCTCCAGCAGTTCTGTTGAGGCTCATGGCATCATGGGGTGTCCTGGACAAACAATACGGGAATCCTTGATCTATTCAAAGGATCATGTAATGATTCTTTTATCCCTTACAGGTGTGCTCTTAGGTGAATGCCATAGAGATGCTAATATGGAATATTTCATTAATGTGACGTTCCACACTTTGAATTTTCTAACTTTGTTATTTCCTAAATATGCAACCAGAAATGCTGCCCTTTATGGATTCTAGAGCCAAACCCTCTTTCATTGCAGATTGTTTCAGACTTAGTAATGGATTACTGGTTACAGTAATAGTGAATATAATGAGAATGAACCTAGTTGCCAGATTGGACAAAGCAGTTTTGAGGAGAGCCTTTGAAAGCTTTCTTGAGGAAATTGTCATGAGATCTTCTGAAGCGATGGAGAAAGGGAGGGAAGTTAGAAAAAAGTGTTTGGGTACTAAACTGGATACGTATGACTTGTCCTCATGTGGTTTATTTCTCCAAACTCAGATACTGGCATTAAGTAGTTCTCTGTTAATAGGAGGCTGATAGTAAATTTTGTCATTTATCCAGATATTTTTAAATTAGTATTTTTTTAAATACTCTTTCAGAGAGGAGGATTCTGAAAGTGAGAAGGATAAGAAAGTCTGGTACTATAGCACAAAGATACAGCTGGCAGAGTTAATTGAATGCCTGGACAAAGATTACTGGGAAGCTGACCTATGCAAAACTCTGGAAGAAATGCGTGATGAAATTCATCGGCACATGGACGTGACAGAAGACCTTACTAATAAAGCAAGGGGCAACAACAAGTCTTTCCTTTCTGCAGCAAATGGTAAGAATATTTTGTTTAATGGGAACAGATGTTGCACTTTGAATGAAATACTGGTTTGTATTTATTTTATTATAAAAAGTTTATAGAAGTTGATGTAGAAAAATCATTTTGGTGTACCAGCATGGCCGTGTTGTGCTGACTTCTTGTAGGACTACGTATCATCTATTCCAGGATGTCCTGAATGATTCAGAATCTTCATAAACTTAAGGCGTGCCAGATTGTGATCATTCCAGGTGGAGCCGTGTTAACTGTCAAAGGGTTCTGGATGTAACATCTTTTATGTTTATGTGTGTATATGTATATGTATGTCTTTTATATAGATAGATGTATACAAACACTCCTCATAAACATTTTACAGTCCAGTGGAAGTTGGAATAGCAAAAATATTAGAGCTTAAATATTATGGAAAGTGTGGAAAAGCGCATATCTCCTCTGCAGTTCCCCTCCGACTTTATTTCTCTACCTTGGAGAAATGAATAGCGATATAAATCAGTGAAGGTCTGAAATTCAGTTCTCGGGAAGACATGAAGATTAGATATTTGGGTCTAAAAATTTAAGTATTTGCTATGTAAGTGCACAACTCTGAGGAATCAATAGTTTGATCTTCGGAATTATTTCTTTGTGGGGAAAAAGGTCGTAAGAAGTTGGCTGTTACCTTTTGTCTCATTGGAAAGAAGCAGTATTGATGTCGTGTGTTTTCTGCTCCAAAGTGGTGGCTTGTTGTTCATTGATGACAACATCCTCTCTGTTGCAGATGAAATCTTGGACATTATCAGAGCAAGAAAAGGTGAAATAGTGGAAGATAAAACAACAGCAGATGATGAAGCAGAAAAGGCCAAAAGTGACGTTGATAATGATCAGGCAGATGCTGAAAAAACCAAGGAAGAATCAGGAGACCAAGACAAGATTGAGGAAACTGCCACTGAGCAAAATGCAGAAAAAGCAAAAACAGAAGGTAAAGAAACTACAAGTTTAACAACTTCATTTAATGATATTGATCTTTTAATAAGATCCTCACATTTCGTGTGTTAACACGCTTGGGGTTTTCTTTATGATTGTCTAAGTTTTTTAAGTAATAGGAGATTTTTGTCAGTTCCTTTGTGGTTGTGTATCGTAATTATTTTTCTTGTTAAGTCATTTCACCAATTTGTATACTTTTCAACTTACATACAGCTAGCTTGTAGGTACTTTGGCTTGAGGTACAGGATCAATACATTTGTAATAAGCAGTATTGTGGCATTTCTAACGTTATTTTCCTCATCAGATTTAGTTTGTGCTTTGATTTGGAGACAACACTATCTCACAGGGAAAATAAAAGGAAAAGCAAAAGCTTGATGGTTTTCAGCATTATCAGGCAGACAGAGCTGCCAAAGCTGCTTGCTATGGGTGATGCCAAATGACATCCTAAGATACTAAAGAATATCCCTAAAGTTTTGTTGTGCGTTTTACTATAGAGGCAACAGTCGTTGGGGATAAAAGTAACTCTGTGACATCAAGCACTGACGACAACCACCCAAATCCTTCTGCAGGAGAGTCTAGTTGCTCTGAAGGGAAGAACGCAATGGGGTGTCAGTCAGAAACCCTTGATAGCAACAACGTGGCAGAGAAGATGGTGGCATCAGAGCTCCCTCAGGAACTCTCAGGTACAGAAGGCACTGCTATTGATGCCTCTGTAATTTGGGGAATCTGTTATGGTTTCTCTCCGGTTTGTCCACTAAAACCATTCACAGCATACATCACCCATGCCGTTTGCTTGCAGTGCCATCCTTTACTGCTACGTTGTCATTAACATCTCAAAGTTAATTTTCTTGCAGTTAGTGCTTGAAATTTATGGTCCTCTGTGACGTTAGTGTTTGTTTCCATGCCTTCCAAAGATGACTATGACTAAGCTTTTTATGTCTATTTTCTGTATGTTTTATTTTTCCATAGTGACCCATAATGATTGTTAGCATCTTACCAGATTTTATGTCAAATTCTAATTTGCTGCTGGCTTGTTTATTATTTTAACCTTTCTTTATGCATAAATTACTAACAAAGTATTTTCATTCACTAGTAAACCATTGCACTGATGTGTCTAGACTAAGTTGCCATGCTAGGAGATGCAAGCATATTTCAGAATTATAAGAACAGAGGCCGTTGTTGTGTTTTGACGTGTTTTATTCTGCTATGTCAGTGATTCAGAAATATTAATTAATATATATTTATTTTAAAAAACACTGAACTTGAGATTCAGGAGTACACTTGACTAGATGTAACAATAATGATTTTAGAATGATTTTCTATTATATTAAGAGTTATGTTCTATTACAAGCTTTCCTATCTAAACAAATGTTATTCTAAACAGCTGATTACTGTTAAGATTATGAGTTTTATTTTCAGTTCCTAAAAATAAAATATTCTCATCTGTCACGTAGCCATCCTCTGCGTGTAGTTATAAGAAGTGGTGGTTAACATTTTCTCTTTCCATAGTTCTCCATTCAGATACAGATTACAATTCTTGATCTTGCAAATGTAAATACATCCAAACCTTGTAATTAACTTTAATAGAAGAAAAAAGTGAAAGTTCAGATTAATCTGGAAGCCAGATAATTTTTTTTTATAGAGAAAACCATCTAGCATGGGGGACAAAACATATATGTTTTAGCTATCTGACCAAATTTTTCCTGTTGTCATAGTTTTTATTCCATTTTAAAATTAAGAGAAGTACAGAGATTTAATGGAAAAGAGAAATATCCTTTAACTTTGTTCCAGGCACATCTAGGGGTTTGTATTTTATTTCAAAGATGCACTTAGATATTCATAGTTATTTCTTTATTGCACTTTCATAGGTACTTTTATCCTTCCAGAGTTTCTAGCTTATTTTGAAACTAGTGGGCACTTTTTGTAAGAAAGTGTGTGTGTGTGTAGAGGATTCTTCCCGAAGTCTAATCTATTTCTAGTGATACCTGTGTTCCTATTATGAAATAGTGGTTTGAGATTCCTTTCAGAGGGAGAAGGAGATCCTGAAAGAGTGTCAGTGAGGCAGCTGCCCCCAGCGCGGGGGAAAACAAGGGTAAAATGCAAAGCTAGAACAGAATGTGTCTTGTCACCATCCTTGTTAAATGCAATTTGGATACGAGTCAGTGAAGAGTTCAGTTCAGGTACTTCCACTCAACTGCAAACAGCAGGCACCACAAATGGCTTCATTTTTCCTTTTAGTAAAAAAGGTAAATGGATAGAATGGTAGTGGTCACGCCTTTGGTGATGCTAGAAATCAAGATGCGTTCGCGTTAGCCATCTTAGAAGAATCCCACAATACTTACGCGGGTATTTTTCTGCCAGGAGTGAGCATTTCACAAAAAGGAGGTCTTGTTCTGTCACCTTTCTTAAGAACAACAGAACCCCTGATGTTTTGGAAGAATTCTAGAAACAGAAAAATCTTGTGTTCTTGAACAGCAAAGCTGCCTCTGTTTTGCAGAAAATCAGCAAGACTTTTGAGGGTTGGTGGCTTGTTCTCACTGGGAAGCTGGAGTGATTTATTTCTAGGTCTCTGTACTGGAAAGAGTAGCAAAAAGTTGTACCGATCCCATTTAATAAAAGAAAGACTAAAAATGAAGTTGTTCTTTTATAGAAGAAACTGGCCAGATGGTCCCTTGCAACAGCAGCAGCGCATCCAGTGCAGCTCTGCAGTCGGATGTTGACAACAGCAGCAGCAGCGAGGTGGGCTCTGGGCAGAATGACTCCATTAAGACACCTGATGATACTGAAAATGCAGAGAGGGGATCCCAAACTTCAGAGGACACAGGTAACAGTAGCAGTAGTGGCTGTAACTTTCATTTTATCTACCTTTTCTGCTTTATAACTCTCATACATCAGCAAAAAGCTTCCATTTTTCAAGTTCGTTTTAAAACTTTTTTTTTTTTGCCTGGGCAGGAGAGAAATCTAACGGCGAAAGAAGTGATTCTCCAGGCGCAGGAAAAGGCACGCCAGGTTCGACGCGAATGCTCACAAGATTACGAAATCCAGATAGCAAGTTGTGCCAGATGAAAAGCCAGCAGGTTGCTGCTGCAGCACAAGAAGCAAATAAGTTGCAGAAAGAAAGCAAAGAGGTTTGTGCGCATTTTGGAAAACTCAAAGGAGTACGAAAACTGGTTTTGAAAACTGATAATCTGTTTAAAAATCAAGTGATTTTTGAAAACTATGGAGGTACTTAAAAAATAGAAGTACTAATAATAAATCAGCAGATGGTGTGATTCTGGCATCACAGTAAAGCCTCTTCTCTTTTGCTCTTGCTGTCTTAGTTGCTGTCTACAGAGTGATGTGGCAGTGACCCAGCACAACTGCTTTCCTTTACCATACTTATCATAAAAGTTACTGGTTTACTGTGTAGCCAGTAATAAGTTATATCTGTTTTCTCCCACTTCTGTCTTAACGTGTCTCAGAATTGATTTGCCAAAACTACAGGTTTTCAGTGGTTTCTGTTTGATAATGCTTTGAGTAGCTAGATCATATCCACATAGTTCATAACAAATCTGTGCTGGCAGAGCATGGGCATTTAAAGACAATCAGTTCAGAATTTGTCTGTTTGATGCAGACAAAGTGAAATCTCTCTGAAATGTCTGCCAGTGGATATAAATTTTTTTATATGGATGTGGTAGGTGGTTGTTTTCAGGTTTGTTTGGCTTTTCTAAGTAGCCCAGTTTCTTCAGGAAGGAAGTACTGGAACATTAATGGTTCATCGCTGTTAGTTGTCTGCATGTTCTTCAATTTGTTCATTTTGTGTTGACATCTAGCATATTTATTCTCAGCCTCTCAAATTTGCAACTTAGTTATGCATAATTAGACCAGTGATGTTATCCGTGCCGTGTTTTCCAAGTCAGATCTTTCTTTGTTTAGCTGCATGTATGAGTGTTGTGATTTACCAAGGAGGGGTTGCACATAAAGCTTACTGAAGTGTTTTAAGCTCTTTCCACAAGGCTGTCTGCCTCAGTGGCCTTAATTCAAAGCAGCAGAACAGGTTCCTGTTTGACTTCCCGGGGAGCCTGGATGGCAGGATTTTTTAACATTAAAAGTTGATCTTTGTGAATATCCTAACTCTGTAGACAGTCAATCATGAAATACTGACATTTAGTATATCAGATAAACAGTTATTTGCTTCTACAAACAGATGCAAGGGTTTTTTTGGTTATTTTAGGCAGTTGAGGCCTAAGTCGTAAATAACTGAACAGAAGTATTTGGAACTGAAGTGAATCTTTAAAACCATTCTTCCTTTCCCAAGGTTCTGGTGGTCAACTCTCAAGGTGAAGTCTCCCGACCGATCGTGAAGAAGGAAGTTGTGATCAAAGGAAATCTCAACAATTATTTCAAATTAGGGCAAGAGGGGAAGTATCGCGTTTATCACAATCAGTACGCCACTAATTCTTTTGCGTTGAACAAGCACCAGCACAGGGAGGACCATGACAAAAGACGACATCTCTCCCATAAATTCTGTCTGACTCCGGCTGGCGAGTTCAAATGGAATGGGTCTGTACACGGGTCCAAAGTTCTTACCATATCCACTTTGAGGCTAACTATTATTCAGCTAGAAAACAATATCCCGGCATCATTCCTTCACCCTAACTGGGCCTCCCACAGGTAAATTGATAAATGAAGATACTTATTATCTTGTTCTGCTTGTATTTTTGCTAACACTCTTAATAAGCAATGGTCTTTATTTTTTACAAATTGGTGATTTCCAAGCTCTCCGCTTCAGTATGTTAAAATATAACATGTTTGTGTTTTGTGAGGGATGATAGCTAAAAGGATTGTGCGTTCAAGTAAAGTATTAAAATACAAGGAGGTTTATCCCACCATTAAATCTTGTTAACGTAGCGTGTTATATCAGTGCGTGTGTATGTTTCAGGTTTTTATCTCTTTTCCAATTTAGGTCTAACTGGATTAAGGCTGTTCAGATGTGCAGCAAACCTAGAGAATTTGCACTAGCGCTGGCTATATTGGAATGTGCAATTAAACCAGTTGTCATGCTGCCGATCTGGCGGGAATCATTGGGGCACACTAGGTAAAATAAATAAATATAAACCCCTTTTTGAATATGAAAACTTTACCTGGTTTTACAGTTCCAGGTTTCTCTAAGGCTGTAAGAGTTACATTTAAGTTTAGTCAGTTATTCAGCACTTTGAAGTGTTTTTCTCTACCAGAAACACTGAAAATACATGACAAGATTTAGTGTGTCATAGCTCCTGCAATGAAAGTGGTTTTTCATTATCTGAGCCATGGTCTTAAAGTGATAAAACTTGCAGAGATCAGAAGACTAAATCTCAAGACACTTAATTCAGTGGTGTCTGTCTTTCACCTCACTGCGTCATAGAAGCAGAAACAAAAGGTGTCTGATGGCACAGTTGCAGGCAGCTGTATCTATTGCTGGAATGGCCAAAAAAAAGCAGTGCTCCTATTGCAAGTAGCACATAAAACCTTATACTGGGCTTTCCTCTTATCTTCAGATGCTTGAAATTATTCAAAGAGGTAGTAGATGCTGCTGTTTGACTTCTTACATTTGCTTAGAAGACGTGGTACTTAAGTGTCCTTAAATCTGTGTGTGTTAGATTGCGCAGAATGACAGCACTGGAGAGAGAAGAGAAGGACAAAGTGAAAAAAAAAGAGAGAAAGCAAGAAGAGGAAGAAACAATGCAGCAAGCCACATGGGTGAAATACACATTTCCCGTCAAACATCAGGTGAGGTTTTCTTTTGTATGAAGAAGAAAAATACAGTAATTGTTGATTTCTTTTTTTCTGGTTTTATTTTAAACTTGAAATGTAATTATCTCTGTGTTATGCCCTGCCATTGGAGCAGGAACCATGCCCACATATTCAAGCACGTCATCTATTGTTCCACTGCTGTGGATATTAAGTACTTTACATTTATTTGTTTTTACAAACATCCAGGTCGATTTGGAAACTTGTATAATCTTTTCATTTCTAGGGAAATACATTAATTGCGTGTGATAATGAGAGTGTGATTTTTAGATGATACTATAATACAATAAGTTTAATTATCAATGTACATATCTTTAATTTTAGATAGTACTTTATCTCACAAATGTGCCTCGGATTGCTTGAAAAAGTCTGTAAATTGAAGGTTTTGGGGTTTTTTAAAATCATGTTGTGTTTTTAAATTAATCTATACACGAATAATGCAGCAAATAGCACCATTAAAATTACTATTTTAAAAATATTGAACAGGTTTGGAAGCAAAAAGGAGAGGAATATAGAGTAACGGGATACGGTGGCTGGAGCTGGATTAGTAAAACACACGTCCACCGGTTCATGCCCAAACTACCTGGAAATACGAACGCAAATTACAGAAAGTTGCTACCAAGTAAGTGTCTGCATCGCTGACGGTGTTTAAAATTACTAACATCCTGCTTCTTATTGCTCGTTTAGTTATTCAGTAGTTATTTGCATGTGGTATTTCTTAAGTAGGATTTATTGCAAGTCGTGCTCCAGAGGAGCTTTTGTGGATTTCTGCTAGTCTTCATCCATACAACCAGTTCGGCTATCGTAGACATTTCTTAGCTACATTGATTTGTTTTCATTTATGAAGTTTAAAGCTTTGTACAGCCTTATTTAAATTAAAAGTAGATAATCACAAGCAACGTCTTAAGTATTGGTGTACACGTACACTTCTTTCCCTGTTTAGATGGTGTGGGGTTTTTTAAGAAAAGCTGAACACAGACTCCAGAAAAAATAATGTAAACGAAACATTTTTATCTCTGGTGGGCTTTTAGATAACTTTTTAAAATTTAATATTGCACTGAGTCTTATGTATGATGCTACCATTGTATACTTGTTTCTCTTTCTGAATTTCAGTAACGATTTGGTGGTTTGAGAGGTAAACTAACATCCATTAAAATGTAGCAGCGTATAAAAGATATTTGTAATAATTGTAACCGTTTAATTTGTTAATAGCAAAGAGTGAAGATGAAAAATGCAGCCTGGATAAACGAAAAGGTTCAAGTAAGGTAAAAACGGAGAAAGATAGAACAAAGGATTCACATGATCTGCAAACAAAAGACAAAGCAGATGTTTCGGAAACCTTGGCGAAAGGACAAGTGAAAGAGGAGTCTCGCGAAGAAAAAGTAGAAGTTGATACAGTTTCTGAAAATGTAGATCATGCAAAAGGCAAAGGTGATTTACTCAGTTATGGTAAAACTGGTAATTCGTTACATCATTGTAGAAGCATAGAACCTTAGAAATAACTATTGGAAAACTGTGTAACGGGTTTTGTCAAGCCATTTAAAATATCTTGGTTAAATGATTGCTTATTATCCCTTGTAGTAGTGTCTGCAGTATTTGTTCCCTTTTTCTTGGAATCTACCAATATGCTAAAACATTCATTTGTTTCCTAGTACTTGCTGTAAAAATACAGTTTGGTATTCGTTGTTAGGGGAGCTTTCTGATTGAGTCGTTATTTCTTTTCACAGCGGACAGAGAAGTGGATGGTGAAAATGATAAAGTGATAAAGGAAGAACCTATGGATATCGATGATGTAAAAAGTGAATCCCTCATAAAAGATGAGGATAGTCACTGTAAGCGGGATATAATCAACGTCAGTGAGGGATTTCATTTAAGGACTTGCTACAAAAGGAAAGTAAAATCATCAAAATTAGATGGACTACTTGAGAGGCGAATAAAACAATTTACACTGGAAGAAAAGCAACGCCTAGAAAGGATAAAACTGGAGGCTGGTGCTAAAACAATAGGCATGGGATCTGCAAGCCCCCAGAAAAACATAGATGAGCTACAAATGAGAAAAGTAAAACAAGGAAGCCAGTTTGACCTTTTGTCCCAAGATCAAACCTGTGTTGTAGATAAGACCCGAACCGGAGATGGAGCACAGGACTGCCTGCCTGTCAGCAGCATCTCTGGAAGCAAAACTGGTGACCTAGATGAATCCTCTCCGTCTTTGACAAACAGGCTGTCAAAAAAAGAAGGCCAGCTGGATGAAGACTCCCCTCAATCCTCTGAAGGTGAGAGCACCACTCAGAGTGATCAGAAAGAAGACAACCCTGAACCTGTGACTGCTGATAAGCGTCAAGGACAAGAGGTTGTTGGAGAGTCTGAGGATTCCTTTGCGGACAACTTGAAACAAAGACATACAGAAGGTGGAATCAAATGGGATGGTTCAGAAACAAGTGAAAAACTGCCTGTTACCAGAGTATCTCAGCTGGGGACAACCGAGAGCAGCTGTAGAAAAGGTGCTTTGACTGCTCTTGAAGAGAATGATTCTGAACAGCAGAGCAAAGATCCAGAAAATAATTGTATGATAAAAAGCTATATTGAACCGATGTCCTCTCAAGAAAGTGAAATGGAGGAAGAAATTCCTTCAGGGAAGACTGAAAGTAAATCTGAAAACAATGTCATATTTCACCAAAAATCATTTAATAAAGATCTAGAACCATTTAAAACAGAGCTCGAAAGCCAAACTCCGGAACGCATGGATGAGGTAGAAGCTGACGAGGATTTACGGAGCTCTAAAGTAACTGAGGCTAATGGTCAAAAGAAAGGTCGTGATCTGAAAGTGGAGACAAGTACCATAAACAAATATCATGATCAGACAAATAATGTTGCTGACAAGAAGAATAATAAAGATGAAACTGAGATGGACTTAGGAAAAGAAAAATCAGCGTTTCAAATGAATGGAAAAGACAGTGACATTAAAGTATTACCAAATGACGACCGCTTAGTTAAAGATCCCTGTGAGGCCAAGGCAGGTGGTGATATTGAACAAAAAGTTAATAATATTAATAAATCCATTCCAGAACATGAAATAAAACCTTTGGCTTTTAAAGAATCTTCAGTAAAACCATTCATGAACGGTGACGTTGTGACAGAGGAAACGAAGGACAAGAATCATGTGGACCCAAAGTCACATCTGCTGAGTTCACCAGAGTTTGAGTCTGGAGAGAGTCTTCAGCCACCAGATGAAGTTCCCAAATGTGTGCAAAAAGCTGAAGAAAACCAGCTTTCTGCTGAGAGATCTGCCATTGTCGGCACTGCGTCCATGCCAACGCATACTGTCTGTAGAGAAAATAATCTGAATAGTGAAACAGAATCTATGGAAACTGAAGCAGTTGAGGATAAGAAAGTTGCTCCATCGCCTGTAACCTCATGTGAGGAATCTAGCCTGAGCAGTGACTTTGCTGATCAGAATGGTGTACAGACATATAAAATGGAAAATATTAATGGAGAGAGTAAAATAAAAACCGTTATTACTGAAGTGACCACCACAACATCAACTGTGTCTACAGAATCCAAAACGGTGTTTAAAGTTGCAGAGACTGTAGCCTCTAACGATGAGAAAACCACAGTAGTGTCGTCTACAGAGAACTGTGCCGTGTCCACTGTCACTACCACCACCACTGTCACTAAACTGAGCACTCCAGCTACAGACAGCAGCGCAGACGTCATTTCTGTGCAAGAACATAGTAAAACAGTGGTGACGACAACGGTAACGGATTCCCTGACCACCCCAGAGGGCACATTGGTGACTTCCATGACTGTCAGCAAAGAGTATTCTACAAAAGACAAAGTGAAGTTAATGAAATTTGCAAAACCCAAAAAAACTCGTTCTGGAACCGCCTTACCATCTTACAGAAAGTTTGTTACCAAAAGCAGTAAAAAAAGCATATTTGTTTTACCTAACGATGACTTAAAAAAGCTGGCCAGAAAGGGAGGGATCAGAGAAGTTCCGTATTTCAATTATAATGCGAAGCCTGCCTTGGATATCTGGCCCTATCCATCCCCAAGGCCAACTTTTGGGATCACTTGGAGGTAAATACTGTACGTTTGTGAGGAAAAGTGTAGGATGGGATGAAATTAATTGCATTTTAAAATACAAGTGATATGCATATTTGTGCCCATTGTGCAAATGTTTCTGTGTTATTCCATAGTTTTACTTATAGAATCATAGAATCACCAGGTTGGAAGAAACCCACTGGATCATTGAGTCTAACCATTCCTATCAAACAGTAACCCATGTCCCTCAGCACCTCGTCTACCTGTGCCTTAAACCCCTCCAGGGAAGGTGACTCAACCCCCTCCCTGGGCAGCCTGTTCCAGTGCCCAATGACCCTTTCTGTGAAAAACTTCCTCATAATCTTTAGCCTAATGAAAACCTTCATCCTAATCTCTAGCCTTATATATATATATGTAGCTCAGTAAAGGTGAAATGGAAAGGCTGTGCCCCATTGGTTCGCTTAGGTATTTTAAATAGATTTTTTTAAAATTGAAAATATAACTAATACTGTATTGTTAGGTACCGACTTCAAACAGTAAAGTCATTGGCTGGAGTGAGCCTGATGTTGCGGTTGTTGTGGGCTTGTCTCAAATGGGATGATATGGCAGCAAAAGCTCCACCTGGGGGAGGAACTACCCGCACAGGTACTATTTCTTTAAATTTCTAGGTTTCTTAATGCAGAAGCTCTTGCTGTTAACTCTGAGTGTTGCACTACTTCCAAGCAATTCTATAACAGCTGACATTTGAATTTTTTCAGTCAGCAGCTTGTACTCTTGCTGTTTCTTTACCATGAGTATGTGGGGTTGATAGGATATTGAGCTTTTATTTGTAATTTGTTATTGACGTATTGGGACTAATTTGTTGCAGAAACATCTGAAACTGAAATTACAACGACAGAAATAATCAAGCGAAGAGATGTTGGTCCATATGGAATCCGGTCAGAGTATTGTATAAGAAAAATTATTTGTCCCATTGGTGTGCCAGAAGCTCCAAAAGGTACATCTGGTTAGATATCTCTCTTTTTTTTTTTTACCCTTCCCATAAACTGTCACAGAAATTAAGGTAACTAGTTTGTGATATTAATTCAGACCATCAAGGGAGGAAATGCAGCTTGATATGAACTAGTCATTTGCCTGTTCAGAACAAAAGATGCATTTAACAAACTGACGTGATGTATCTGATGCTAAAAAGCCTTCCTGTTTATAAAACGAGACCAAAAGAAAGACTAAATCTTGATTTACAATTTAATTCTGTTTTATGATTGAACTTAATGTGTGTGTTTTGACTGTTCTCTAAAGAAACTCCAACACCCCAGAGGAAGGGACTGCGATCAAGTGCACTAAGGCCAAAAAGGCCAGAAACACCCAAGCAAACGGGCCCTGTTATAATTGAAAGTTGGGTAGCAGAGGAGGAATTGGAACTATGGGAGATCAGGGCATTTGCTGAAAGGTAAACAAACTCAAACGATCTTTTAAGGAAAGCAGTTTTCATTTCCCTGTGTATTTTGAATAAAACTTCCCAGCAGAGAACACAAACTTTGTGGCTACAATCAGTAAAAGTGAATCTGGGTTCCATTTTTACTGTATCTTTTGATAATAATATCTGGCTTAAAGCTGCAAACTGTTTGCTGGTACCAATGCCACCTTATGTACAGATTTATTAGAACTAATATTAATTTTTCCATGCTTAAGAACTATTCGCTGTCATATCTTAAAAGGCTGTTACTGTAATGCATGAAAAGGCTTTAGCTACTTTAAACAGTATGTGTTTAAATACTTCAACAATACAAAGAAAATTAATGTGTACGAATAAAGTAAAGGTAAATTCAACCTCAGAATACTCAGGTTATGAGATTAATATTTTCAGTATTGCATGCTTAGAGTTGGAACAATGTTTTTGAGTCTCTTGGAAATGCTTGCTAATTAATGATGTTATGGAGATTGTTTGCAGTCTCAGATGTAAATATAAATGCCAGTTTTGGGTAACAGTTTGCTGTAAGGTGCTGCAGGAGTTTAACATCAGAATACGTCAGCGATGTTGCTTGCAACTTCAGTAGTTTATTTCAAAATACTTTAAAAGCCAGTTTTTCAGTGATCTTCAGTCTTGAAGCTCTTATGAGAGCAATTAAACTGGATAAAATCAATCTGGTTTGGCTGGGGTTTGTGTGATGGTGTAACTTAACGTCTGGTTGTGTCTTTGGCAGGGTGGAGAAGGAAAAGGCACAGGCAGTTGAACAACATAAGGTTAGTGAACAGAAGTCGGCAGAGGAGTTCAAGGCCCAATTGGAGGCTCAGCTAAAACACCAGCGATTGGCTGCCCAGCAGGTGGGGGAGCTAGTGGGGGTCCCACCTGTCAGCTCAGGCACTGGTTGTCCTCACACATTAGAAGGAAACAGTTTAGCCCTTACACCATTCTCAAATAGTTTCCACCTCCTTTGCAACCTAAGCCATCAAGTGACGCTGCTCCCAGTGTGTACATTCATTATTCTGGAATGGGGTTGACACAAAGATTTGTTTTCAATTCCCTTTTTTTATTTTTTTCCACCTGATTTATAACGCATCTAAAAAGGTTAAGTTTGTTTCCATTTCAAAAGAAGGCTGAGAATCACCAATCTCTGGGTAAGGTCAGCAGCGTTGTGTGATGTGATGGAAAGCTGACTTGGGAACACAAGTTATTCCTCCTTCAAACAAACTGAATCTTTTGGGTTTTACCCTATCCAACATTGAGTGAATGAAACCCATAGATAATTTATATGTATGTGTGTACGTATAGGTGTAAGTGTGCGTATATAAATGTGGGCAATTAAAATGAGTAAACCCAAAGCCATGTTGGTATTTCACATAAATTATTAAGAACTGTGCTTTATTACAACGTACTCCCTGACCAAAATACATTCCCTGTGAATGAGTATTTCTGATTCACAGGCAAACTCATCACTGAAATTTTAAACTAATAGAGAGATCATTCTAGTAACACAGGGAAGAATGTTAATTAGTGGGGATTTGAAGAGCTTTCTGATACTGTCCCTTCACAAAATGACTCTAAATTAAATGTACCTTCCTGACAGAGCAGAGGAGGTTGCTGGGTGAGATAAGGGATTTTGAACTAATTTTTTTAAGCAGGCTGAAAACTGGATTTACAGTTACTTATAAAAATTACAGTACTTCATAAAATTACATTCATAATGGGGAAGCACCATGACACAGTCTCTTTTTTTTTTTTTTCCTCCTATAACTGGCAGGATCTCAGTGCAGACAGCTCTAAAGTTAGGAATGCTAGTAATAACTCAGTGTTAATGATGGTCTGCTTCACCTTCTAGGTCTACCAGATCATTATAACGATCTGCTTACTGAAGCAGGTGCAGGCCTTGTGCACATCGTAAAAGCCAAATACAGATGGAGATTGTTTCAATTTTTTTTAACCTTTCAGATTAAACCCAGTCTGAGATGTTTTCTTCAAAATAAAACATATAGTGCAGTTAACGCAAGATGAGATTTTAAAGATGTTATAAAGGAAAATTTCTGGCTGTGGGCTGTCCGCTTATAGCTCTGCAGGTCAAGGAGTCTCGTGCTGTAAAGTGTGCAAGCAGCCTTTACAGCCTGAACTGACAACCTGAACTAAAGTCCTACCAGAGCCCTCTATTTTTCAGTACTGTCAAGAGACAGCATTTGCTTTACAGCATCTGAAAATGTTAATTATCCCTTTGCTTGATTTTGATTTTATTTTATTTTTCCTACCTGCTGTAGAAGCGTCTGGAACAGCAGAAGCAGCTGCCTGCAGCAGGTGTGGTCGCTGCCGTCACCACGGCCAGCAGCACCGCAACCACTGTCTCAGCGCCACAGAAAGTCGTGGTGGGCCCTTTAGCAGGCCCAGTGCCCACCGGAACCAAAGTCGTGCTTACTACAAAAGTGGGTTCTCCAGCTACAGTAACATTCCAGCAGAACAAGAATTTCCATCAGACTTTTGCTACTTGGGTTAAACAAGGCCAGTCTTCAACGGGTAAGTATCAATTTATCATGGAAGGAATGTATGATGGGATGAACTCCAGCACAGCGCATACATCTTCTCCAGAATATTTAGCATTATGACATTTCTTGTTATCTTTGCTCTTAACTCTCTTGCTAAGTCTGAGATAATACCTGTCTAACTTTTCCTTGTTCAGACTTGCTGGGTAGTCTTATTTCTGACCTGTCTCATTTATTACTGACAGTTGTTGTCCTATTAATCATTGATAACGAAAGCTTTCTGTGCTGTAACTTATGTCTCCAAAGAAACTTTACCAGAGAAAGCATAATGTGTTCCAAAAGGATTGTAATAATAATCCTGTAGTTTGCTGTTTCATACTTGAAAAAGTCATTTTATCGACTAATTATTCTGCTCTAAACCTGACTGTTCTGTGTGCCTCACTAGCCACTAGCACAGCTGCCACTTCAGCCACAACCATTGCCAGCACAGGGCAGACCTTCCAGATCTCAGGGAGTCCAGTAACGATGGCAGGGAAAGTGATAACTAAGCTGCCACTCCCTGCCAACAGCAAGATTGTTGCCGTCAATGTGCCACCAACTCAAGGAGGTAGGGGAAAGGCAACTGAATTCAAACTGTGTTCCAGCTTGCTGATTAATTCTCCATTGACACTGTTTTCCCATTGAAGTAAACTGTGACTTGAAGGGGGAAAAAGTATATATACACACGAGTTTCTAGAGCTTGTTCCCCCTGTGCTGTATATTTGTGTCGAAAGGGGAAGAATGCAAGTTTTTTGCCTGTAACTCAGTCTACATTTCATAGTCACATTTCAGAGTGAAGCATGCCTTTTTTTTGTTGTTGTTCTTCAAATTTTACATCAACCAAAGCACCTTCACCAAAAAAAATGTTCCTGTTCTTAGTTATTGATGCCTGCATCTGCTCCTCACTGATGAGCAAGCATTTGGCTCCAAACAAAGATTAGCAGTTTTTCTTCTTGCTTCAAGAAGACTTAATGCTTTGAGATTTGTGAACATATTTTGAACAGAAACAATTATCTGTCTCCATTATACTTAGCATCTGAGGAAATCATGAAGGTTCCTAGTTTTGTATTTGAATTTCTTACGGGACAGGAAAAGCATTACCCGTTTTCTTCAGCACCACAAGCTTGTAGGTGTTAAAACTGTTCTCCTGCATTTTAAATTAATCAGATTATAGCTTTTAATGGTTGTACAACGCTAATTTGTGGCACTGTGTCTAAGCAAGGGCTTGTTTGCAGCTACTGTCAAACTGTTCTTTGTGAAGATTCACTCTTTCCTTAATCTTTCCTACAATGCCTCTTTCTTACCTTAAAATGTAGTTGAACTGTCGACAACACGTAATGCGAATTCTTTTCACAATATGACAGAGGTCCTACCAAGAAATGTTGAAAGACTCAAAGGTGTTGCAGAGATCTGGAGGCTGATTTCTAAATGCTGCCCTGGAGTTGCGTTTATTTCTTTTGCCGGCAATTATGTCATTAATAAATTCTCAATTTTTCTTTAATTAGGTGTTGTTCAAGTTCAGCAAAAGGTATTGGGTATCATTCCATCAACTACAGGTGCGAGTCAAACATTTACTTCATTCCAGCCAAGGACAGCAACTGTAACCATTAGGCCAAACACCACAGGGACGTTGGCAACAACAAGCACTTCACAGGTAAGATGGTTTTCTGGTTATTTAAAACAAAAGAATGTGTATGCAGGTATATGTCTGGTCACTTTTCAGTGTTCTTTGCTCATCTCAGCAATAGTGTTTATGGATTATTATTATTTCAAGGAGGAGAACACCTTCTCCAGTTGGAGAAATTAATAGTTTAGAGCTTGTTAAGCTTTAGTGGTGTGAGCACACATGAAAAGATATTGGATCTGCTTGCATCCTGTCACTTTTTTTCTGTATTTTAAAAAATAAATAAAAAAAACCCAAACAAAACATTTTAACCAAACCAACGCCACAAGTTCAGGACGTATCTAAGCAGCCTCTCTCACAAGTTTATCCGTGCTCTCCATTTGGTGTCTGTAGGTTGTTCAAGGGACACCACTCCGCCCTGGCATGGCTGTAATACGGACACCGCTTCAGCAGTCGACGCTTGGAAAGACCGTCATTCGAACACCTCTTGTGGTGCAACAAGGTATTCTTCCAGCCAGTAGGTTCCTTTTAATATTTAAATTGCCAGTGGAAAATCAAATCCATAGTTTGTCTCTTCATCGATACTTTCTGCATCATGTGTCCTAGCACAAAAATACCCCTTGTTTCTTGTACCTTGTCACAAATGCCTGTTCTGGCTTTTGAATGTGTTGCTTGCAGGCTTTGTCAGTATCGTTTGTCATTGACACTGGGAAATCTCATGTTTATTTTAAAGTTCATTCATTTCAAAACAAACACAAGTTTACATTAATTGTGCATGGAGAAAGACTTTTTTTAAAGGCAGTAATTACTGTAAGTTTGTAAGTACTCTGTAAGTACATGAATTGAAGTGAAATAGAAAACATTTCACAGACATTTTTCATTCAGTCACACAGACAAATGGTTTATAAAGATTATTTGTGTGCAAACTGCAGCGTTTGCTTCACTTCTTTGATTTTACACTGTTGCGAATTGTTGTGACCCGAAGGTTTGCTGTGCAAATGGTAAAAAGGTTGGAAACGTGTTTCTTATCCCAAATTACTGTCTCACAGGTCAGACACAGCAAGTGGTGACTCAGATAATCAGGGGTCAGCCTGTCTCGACTGCAGTTTCTAGTACCACCACAGCTTCTTCTACTTCTGGACAGAAGACCATCACGAGTCCTGCAGCGCCGCCGCAGCAAGTGCAGCCACAAAGCGCGCCGCAGCCCCCTCGCCCTCAGCAGGGCCAGGTGAAGCTCACTATGGCCCAGCTCACCCAGCTCACCCAGGGACAGGTAAAGTAGCTCACATGCTCTGGGCATGAAAATGCGCTAAGACTTGGGACAGATCTTATCAAGTCCTTGGATTTCATCAGTGTAGTGTGTCTGCTCATAAATTTATGTTTCAGCCTTCATTTAGGATGACCAGTAGCGTAATTGCAGACTGAAAGAGGCTTAAATATTCTCTGTAAAGTTTTAAATACCTCTTCCTGTTGTGTTCACTGGTAACATAACAAGTCTCAGGAAACTTTAGCAGTGTGAAAAAGAAGTCTTTGCATTAAGGGACATCATTATTTTGTATGGCCTATTTTGTAGACCTTCAGAACATAATGTTCATTCCTTGTCTTTGAGTTCGTGTGAAGATTTAGTTTTCATTTATGCTGTCCAGAGTCTTAGAGAAAAAATTACCGTATCTGGAACTGGAGGAGGAGAAAGTTCTTACAGCTTCTGCTCAGGTCATGAAGATCTGTTGGCAAAAATCTAAGTTTAGAGTCAAGCATAGAGTGAAAATAGACTTCTGCAAGTTATCACAATAGTTGTTCCTCAAATGATAAATAATGTATATGAATTATTGTAATATACAGCTGCGTGTTGCCAGATAAGATTGTTCTGTGTGGAACAAGACTCAAGGGTTCATTCCCACACTAAGAGACTCAGAAGGGTTTTTGTAGGGATCTTAATGTATTTTTTGTGTTCACAAGGGGTTGAGTTCTGCATCTAGATGTTGGGACAATACCCTGCCTTCTCTGTCACCAAGCTGAGAGTGATTTCATGAGCTGCCTAAGTGTTAGCTGAAGCAACAGAAATTCACGTTACAGTGCAGACTGAACAGTCAGTCATGAAAGCTCACAGATAGGTAGGATCTGATACGTGGTTAGGGGGTGTTTTCAGTGCAGAGAAGTCTTACGCACTCTTGGGATTCTTGAGAAGACAATTAGTAGTATGTCTGAAATTATCCATGCTTTCCATTGTTTATAAACTATAGGAACAAGCTGCTTTCTGGCTAGAGTTCTTGTAAGTATTTGAATGAAAATATGTGCAACTAACTCCAACACAGTAATCTGTCGATAATAGAATTGTTGAAAGAGTGTTTTAGTATTTCATGATCTGAGATGAAAGCTTGTCGGTTTTACTTATAAGATATGTGGTAAAGTATCGAATTCTGAAATCCAAACCCCTGATTTTTCTGATTTTCAGCAGTCTAATACATACGCTACTTATTCATCAATATTAACTTTTTTTTTTTTTTTAGGGTGGCAGTCAAGGATTAACTGTGGTAATTCAGGGACAAGGTCAAACTACTGGTCAATTGCAATTAATCCCTCAGGGTGTGACTGTAATACCTGGTCCAGGACAACAGCTTATGCAGGCAGCTATGCCTAATGGTACAATTCAGAGATTTCTTTTCACCCCCTTGCCAGCAGCTGTGACTACAGCTAGCACAACTACAACAACAGTTTCTACTTCAACTTCAGGTAAGCACTGTTCCGTTCAGCAGAAAAGAACCTTCCAGTTTTGGTTGCATGAGAGTTTTTATGCAGCCAGAGAAGGTCTTTTATTGCGGTGAATTTGTTGGCAGCGCATTACAAACTTAGAAATTCTGCGTAGAGCTTTACAGAAGTTCTGAAAGGTTCAGATTAGTGAGGCTCACGTACCTGTCTTTGAAATGAGTGGAATGCTTGTTGTTATCCTTCACAGCTACAGGGGAGCAGAAACAAGCTCTACAGGCACAGCCAACATCAGCATCGCCATCGGCCCAGCCTCAGAGTCAGCAGCAAGCCCAGCCTCAAGGGCAGAACCAGAGCCCTCAGCCTGCACCGCTGGCCCAGCCGCAGGTGCCTCAGCCAGCGCTTCAGCCTGAATCTCAGACCCAGCCTGAACCTCAGCCTCCTGTTGACTCTCCTGTCACACCTGAAGCACACTCGTCTAAATCTCCCGTTCAGTCTCCAGCGCAGCCCCAGGCTCAAGGCCTGTCTCCAGCGCAAGTACCGAGCCAGCCGCAGACTGCAATCCTTCCACAAGGCCAGTCCCAAGTCCAGCCTCAGCAACCAGCTCAGGTGCAGACTACAACCCAACAACAGATTCAGATGCAGCCCCATGCTCCCATACAAATTCAAGCTCAGCTGCAGCAATCTCAGCCTCAGGTTCAGACTTCGGTCTCAACCCTTCCAACTACTCAAAGTTTAAATCAGGTTCCTGTGCAATCCCCAACTCGTCCTCAGCTGCAACTTCAGCAGCCTCCAACAAAAGTTATTACAGTGCCTCAGCTTCAGCAACAAGTCCAAGTTCTCTCTCAGCTCCAGTCACATGTTGTGGCTCAGATACAAGCCCAACAAGGCAGTGTGCCCCAGCAGATCAAGCTGCAGTTACCTATTCAGATCCAACAAACTAGCCCAGTACAGGCTCACCAGATTCAGAATGTGGTGACAGTTCAAGCAGCTAGTGTTCAGGAGCAGCTGCAGAGAGTTCAGCAGCTCAGGGAGCAGCAACAGAAGAAAAAGCAGCAACAGATAGAAATTAAGCGTGAGCACACCCTTCAGGCTTCTAATCAAAGTGACATTATCCAGAAACAGGTAAAGTTAACAGAAGGAAATGAAAACTTAATGAAACAAATCTCATTTTAAATGCCTGTTCTTGTTAACGATGTTGATACATTTGATAGGCAGTTAATTTGATTCTTTCCAAGTTAGTGCACGATTGCTTTTGGCAACTTAATTAAATATTCTATGTTAATTCAGCCCATGAGGTAGATTGTACCATGTTTGCAGTCTTCTGGCACCTTGATTCAACTCACCACTAGCTGCTGGGACAACGTGTCTTTATTCTCAGTTCAGGAGAGTTAGGTTGTAGGTAGGAGAGCTGATGTTCACAACACATGTTCAGTGCTTTCATCACCTGCTATAGGAAACTGAGGTTTCAAAGAGGTATCTGAAATGTAATAATGTTGGATGGCTGCGGGGCTTAAAAAAAAAACCCCATATATATATATTAAAAAAATAGACTCTTACCATTTTGTAAAATAAACCAACCAGTCACTGCAGAAATACTGTCCCTAGGTTTAAACTGAGCATAAGAAAATACCCTACTCTACGTGGAGGGTGGAGGTGGCGTTAGTTTTCAATTTCCTTTCCAGTTTTCAATTAATTGCTTTAAATAAGCACCGCCCCCCAGACAAAATCAGTTCTGTCTTGTCACTTACTGAAAACAATAACACTTTAACTTTTTCTGCGTCCTGGTTCTCCCAGTAACATGAAACACTGGCTAAAGCTTTCATGTTTTATTTTGGATTCTGTATCATCCTGCAGGTGGTGATGAAACAGAACGCTGTCATAGAACACTTGAAACAGAAGAAGACACTGACTCCAGCTGAGAGGGAAGAAAATCAGAGGTGAATATGTGCATCACAGCACATCTCCAGATGTGCAGTTTTTACATTTGTAACATATTTTCATGGTGATGTAATAAACCACTGGTTTGCAAACACCTGCTTAAAAGTATAACTGTTATAAAATCAGTTAAAGTAACATTCAAAAGTAACCTTGGGTAGGAGTTTTCTAGGAGGAGGGGAGGAACAACTACTGCTCAAATCAATTAAATGACATTGGGACTGGCCCTCTTGGGCCAAACGAGGGACTCGATCTCTCTTAGTGGTGTTGCAGTGAATAAGTATGAGTGGGAGCAATTTGTGTTGCTGAATTTACCTTGTACGTCCTAAGAAATGTAAAAATTTAGTTTGCAGCTTGCAGAGACCGGAGATGAAATTATTCTGCGTTCTCAACTAGGGATAAGCAGGCAGCTCAGCCCCATGTCCCTTTTTTTATTTATTTCTTCCTTAGAATGATTGTGTGCAATCAAGTGATGAAATATATTCTGGATAAGATAGACAAAGAAGAAAAACAGGCAGCTAAGAAACGAAAGCGAGAAGAGAGCGTGGAACAGAAGCGTAGTAAACAGAATGCTACTAAGCTCTCGGCTCTGCTTTTCAAACATAAAGAACAGCTTAAGGCTGAAATATTGAAAAAAAGAGCGCTCCTGGACAAAGATCTACAAATTGAAGTGCAGGTAATGACAGTTACTCTCAACAACTAATTTGTTTTAAGCTAAGGAGAACGTTTCTGTGTTAATACTTAATTTATTTGTTTGCTCGGTGAGGTTTGAAACGAACACGCAAAGAGGAAGTTGTGGTTGCAGGTGCATGGATCTCTGCGAAGCCAGTATACGTCCTTTTTATGCTGCTCGTTTTTCATCTGGACTGAAGTTACCTTGTTTCCTGAAACAGCTTCTGATATATTACAGCTCATGGGTCATAGTGGGCCAAGAGTATTAAGGGAATTGTAAGGTTAAGCTCATTAAAAAATTCGCACATGTAAATGGCTTCAATTATTTTCTTTTGGTTAAGCATGGGGATTTAAGTCTAGGTTTTAATGCTGTCCTGCAATAATCAAATGGAATGCCTCCCTCTCCGTTTACTCTTTTAATTTACTTCAGGAGGAGCTAAGGAGAGACTTGGCTAAAATTAAGAAAGAGAAAGAGAAAGCCCAGGCAGCTGCTGCTGCAGCAGCGGCTGCCGCAGCCGCAGCAGCTGCACCTCCACCGCCGCCACCACCACCACCAGTGCCACCACCACCACCACCCCAGCAACACGCAGCAAGCGTCACCTCCTCCTCCTCCACCACGGTCCCGATGCCAGTATCCTCCCAGAAGAGAAAGCGAGAGGAGGAGAAAGAGTCATCAGCTTCCAAGTCCAAGAAAAAGAAAATGATTTCTACTACCTCAAAGGAAACTAAGAAGGACACAAAGCTTTACTGCATCTGTAAAACGCCTTATGATGAATCTAAGTGAGTAACGAATGCCACAGCCTCTTGCTCTGTGTTCTTAGCTTTAGATCTAGCATTTAGCTGATAGCGCAAGGTAGCTCTAGAATGGGAGAGAGAGAATCAGGTGTTATTGCAGTGATCACTAAGGTGTAAAGAATAAAGTCTCTGTTTTCCACTTAACATTCTTGATTTATACTATGGATGTATGTGATTTATATTTCTACTCGTTTGCATGTTTCCATTGTATGACCTTTCTGTCTCACATGCACATACTCTTTTTTTTTTTTTTCCTCCGCTCTGTTCTTTCTTTTGCCGTTTTGCCTCTGCCTCGGAAGCAAGTGACAGTTTGGGTTGAGTGATTTCTTGGGAACAATTAGCTGATGTTCTTTAGAAATAGCTTTGGTACCGTCTTCCGATCAATGCCTCTTTCTGTAAGTCAGTAGCCAGTAAAGGGAGTTCTAAGTTACTGGACCGCAGTTCACTTTGGACAATGTTTGAGGTAGAAATGTTTTCCATGTGTTAACTTACATCCCGTACTCATAAAAAATGAGGATGTAAGCATTTGCCAAAGTGAAAGCTGCAGTTCTCTGCACTTTGATTCTGGCTGTGAATGAGGGAAAATATTGATGCTACGTACAAAGTTTGTGAGGACATCAGTAAGTGGTGGTGTGGAGGACTCGGTGGATTGCACGGGGACAGTGCTGAGCGTGCCTGCTGACGCTAGAAGTGATGGTTCACATCTGATAGTTCCACAGGGGTGTGTGTCAAGTACATTTGACTTCAGACCAATGCCAAGTGAGTATGTACCTGCTCAACACGTGAAGATACCTAAAAGGATTAACTGGTGCCGTTGGTGGTGGTTTAAATGCTGATAATAGAACAAAACCATTGGAGTGGTGTTTTCACCCCAGTGATACTTCATCCCAAATTCAGGGCCAGGAGCAGAGGATCTCTTGAGGTTCCTTGCAGCCTTTTTTTTTTTTTTTTTTTTNTTTTTTTTTTTTTTTTTTTTTTTTTTTAAACACAGTTGAGATCTTTAGGTTTTTTGCACCTTGGTTGTTCAGGAGCTCTGAGCATTACATCCATGTGGCAGTGGAGCCAGGCTCTGTCCCACCATCAGGGCAGCACTAGCAGGCTGCTGGTGCCCTGGTGGGGAGCTCGCTGCTAGTTCTGAGGGGTGTGTCACCCATCTCATTTAAAGAAAGATCGCTGGGTTAGGCTGCTGTCACGCAGTAAGCGTAGGAGGATACCCTGTTCTGGTTTTGTTGTGACACAAAACAAAGGTCTGTGTTACTGCCTTTGCCCTAAGTGATAGAACTGTCACAGAAACGAGGCGAGATGAACAAAGTCTGTGAGCAGAAGGATTTGATTGTCATACTCGTTCAAATGCCCGCTGGAGGCAGCAGAAAGAGTAAGACTGAAAACTGTGGTCATAGAGAGAATTTTGGAGGCCTGAATAGAGAACTGTGCTCAAATGCATGGAATAAAACTTAAAGGTAGTGAAATGTTAATAACCTAGCAGTATCCTTAGCAGTGTGATTCGATTTTGCTGCTTTGCATTTTGTGAATTCTGAATTTTACATTCTTACAAATGGGGACTGCACTGTTGTACTGCATTATCCTTCCACTAGTTGGAAAGGGATCAGTCAAGTTTCAAAACAGTTTCCTATAAATGTTTGGGTTTATTTTCATATACGTATAGGCATCAGATACTCCTTTTTGTGCTGGTGTCTCTCTTCTACTTCAGAAAAGATAGAGATGCTGCTTGCAAAGCTCATTTGTGGTATGCTCTGCATACCCGATGCATTTTTCCAGGGTGTAGTAAATCTTCAAAGGTCATTCTGTGCTGTGTGTTTGACTGCAAATCTCTTAGATTTAGTTCTCATTCGTGATACTCCTGGGCTGTAGGGATTTGCTCTTACTGTGTTCGAGGCTGGGTATCCTTCCAAGATGCCTACTTAAGTTGTAGCTCATTAGTTAAAACATAACATGATGCCTGTTCCCTGTTCAAGGACGAGGTTTAGCATCCACACCTAGACATGAGAGTGTTTCCAGGTCATCTAGGTCATTGGCAGCAGGCAGGAACAGGGTCTGCTTGGGAAGAGGACACGGACTGGGTTGCTGGTCATTGTCAGGGGAGCTATGTCCTTCCGTTCTTTATGGAAGGTTGGGTTGTGTGATATTTCTTCCAGGATTTGTCAGGCTGAAGGTGAAGAGAAAAGGCATGATCTGATTATCAAGGATGGATGTTGAGGCCCAAGAAGTTAGAGGTGCCTGCTGTGTGTGTGGGGAGGAGCGAGGGTGGGAGTCGTTCAGACAGCAGCACGTGATTGGTGGGCTCCAAAATCGAGGAAGGTCGAGGTTCCGAGTCAGCTTGCTTTTGCTCAGGCAGAAAGAATGGATGTGTACCTTTGCCCATCTGGTTGATCGTCACTGGCCATAGGTGTGTTCTGAGATCTCCATACACAAAATGTCCAACATCCTTGCATAATACTTTACAGTTTCGTCACATCATTCTGTGCAAGGTCCCATTGCCATGACTCTGTACCTGGTTCCCTTCGCTTTGTCTCATACCATACCTGGTTCCGTCACACAGCTGTGTCTGACAGGAGACATTATTCTCTGAAGAACGCTCCACATTCCAATTTGTTGCAATTTTGAATAGTTTAATACCTGTTTTTCAGTGCCCCCCTTTAAAAAAATATTAAAACTATGACAACGATGTCCTGACCCCAATTTCTTTTGTCCCACGTTAAACCGATATGTACCCTACACACGGCTGGTATGCATGTTCTTTGTAGTTTACTCGTAACTCCTAGTTGGTGTTTGCGCTTTGCTTTTGTTTTTTAAATTAACTGAGACCTACATTTTCAAATCTTAAGGAAACATTTCAGTGGCTTCTGAGCTACCGTTTTGAAAATGTAAATCTTTTTCTTTGGCCTTGTCTTTTTGTGCCTTTTACAGTTTTTCACGCGCACATCGGAGACTCGCATTTTTAGCCCAGTTCTCTCCAAATCCGGTTACAAATTGATGTGCATTTTAATGAACTATCAGTCGCAAATTGGCCCTTATCGGCAGGGTAGCTGCAGCGTGAGGTGTTAGATGGTAAGGACAGAACGCTAGGAGGCAGGGAAACAGAAAACTGAAGCGAATAGGCCAGCCAGAAAAACGCAGCAGAGAGAAGTGCAGGGATAAGTCCATGCCATTTGAAATGACAATTACATTGTCATTTTCATTGTGAATGCTTTTAGGTTCTATATTGGCTGTGATCTTTGTACTAACTGGTATCATGGAGAATGTGTTGGCATCACAGAAAAGGAGGCTAAGAAAATGGATGTGTACATCTGTAATGATTGTAAACGGGCACAAGAGGGCAGCAGTGAGGAGTTGTACTGTATCTGCAGAACACCTTATGATGAGTCGCAGTGAGTTCTGATCAGAACCTCTTATTTGATGTTCAGGTGGCAAACTGCTCTGACTGGGGTTTCCTCTGCCTTTCAAAGAAAAAAAAAAGACGTTACTCTGCACATGTTGTATTCATTCGTAATACCAATTGCTTTGCAGTAATTGTCTTCCTCTCCAAAATGTTTCTGTACAGTAATTGCCGAGGGAAAGTGACGTTTGCAGGATGTCAAAATGTATGGGGTTGGGTTTTACACAAAGAAAGCACCATTTACTTTAAATTGGGATTGATTTTCTTTTCATTTTTGTTTTTCTTTTCAGTTTTTTTAAACGAGGGTTGGTTAGAAGGCAAATGTAGCCTCTGGTGGATTTCTTTTGTGCTTTAATCTGATCTGGCTGGAAAGTCTAATTTCCGTATCGGGGGGGTGGGTTGGTATCTCTTGCTGTAAGGCTTTGTGTCACAGAGTTCTCGGTTCACCTGCAAGACTGGAGCTTCCATGTGAAAAATGTCGTATTCAGTGAAACCAAAGCTCTAGTCGTAGTCCAGTTTGTGCAAAATGTATCTTGAATTGGTTTGCAGGGGTGGTTGGGTGAGACTTGTGGCATTACACTGTTCCTTTCAATTGTAAAGCAGAGGAATGATTTTTGAAATCTTGATTGCTTGCAAGTGCCTAGCATTAAATTCAGGAACTAATTTTGTAATGGTCTGTGATTTAGCCTGTTGGCAAATACAAAAGCAGTTTGAGTAGTGTAATTGAAATGTGTCAGTCCGAAATACCATGTTACGGTGTTGTATTTAATTGTGCCGAGTAACTGCTTGTGTGCAGGGGATTGCAGGTTTAAGTGTTTAAATGTAACCTTTCAGTTAAGCCGATCAAGTCACTAACAGTTCCTTGGATCTTGCAGATTTTACATTGGCTGTGACCGATGTCAGAACTGGTATCACGGGCGCTGCGTTGGCATTCTGCAAAGCGAGGCGGATCTTATCGATGAGTATGTGTGTCCGCAGTGCCAGTCCACAGAAGATGCCATGACCGTACTCAGCCCGCTCACTGATAAGGATTACGAAGGCTTAAGAAGAGTGTTACGGTCCTTACAGGTGAGAGCAAGGATGGCAGCGGAGTGCTTTGGTCTGCAGGGCAAATCTCATGAGTCTTGGAGGTTTTGACATCTCGTTGAGTAGTTTTGAGACTTCATAGAAAGGAAATAGCAAAGCTTTTCTCGAGTGTGTGACAAATGCCAGCGTGTCAGCTGCAAATGTGGTTGGTATTATCGTATATCACTGCTTCTGAGTCAGAGAAACTAAACAGTCTCTGCACTGGAAGGTATTTAAATGAAACAGGTTTGCTTAGAATGTGAGAAGGCCCTATCTGCACAGAATGCAGAAGGTGCAAGGTTCTTTCCTCAGATGAGGTTTTGAGGTTTCTGTGATTTCTGATCTACGCTTTCTGTACTTTAATCTCAGAGTTATTAGAGTTCAAGTGTTCTCACAGAAAGTGGTGGCATCCTGATAATAAGAATCGTGTCGCTGTCTGTTACAGGATGTTTCTGGTTTATCTGTCAATCACAAATGTGCCTCTTCTGCTACAACTGGGAAGAATTTCTCAGAACTTTGATAGAATAATTCTGTGGAAACAGAAATCCTCGGACAGTTGTATTTTGCGTTATCCTGTATTTTACAGACACTTATGAAAACAAGTTAATTTTGGAGTACTTGAAAGTAACCATGTGAAGCACTCTTGGTAAAGGTGTCACCTATTTTCTGTGCAGCCTGGTCAGCGCAGTACCTGGTTGTGTCTGAATTTCGTGTGGTTTCCTGTTTTGAAGACCAAACTACTTCATCATTGACATTGAGCTTTGAAACCTGACCCAGTCATCAGAGGAAAACTAGACACCTTTTCATTTAACACCACGCTTCTTCCTTCAGTTCAGCTCTAGGGCCCAACTGATAGCAGTGTAACGCGAGTATTTAGCTACTAAATGGTGCTAATTGAACTTAAATGGGGGTTTGTAATTACATCTTGTTTTCCTGACAGGCTCACAAGATGGCGTGGCCGTTCCTAGAACCAGTAGATCCCAACGACGCACCAGATTATTATGGTGTTATTAAAGAACCGATGGGTAAGTGTCTCTGAGCAATGGGATGAGCGAGTGTCATTTCACCACTCGTGTTCTGGAAAAGCAGCTGACCCAGACAGGCTTTTTTTTCCCCCCAGTCTGACAACGTGCATGCCTGGTCAGGATGAAGAAGTCACATTTTAATCATCTCTGGTTCCTTTCCAGACCTTGCCACCATGGAAGAAAGAATCCTGAAGCGCTACTACAAAAAGGTCACGGAGTTTGTGGCAGATATGACCAAAATTTTTGATAACTGCCGTTACTACAATCCAAGCGACTCCCCTTTTTACCAATGCGCAGAAGTTCTCGAATCATTCTTTGTACAGAAACTAAAAGGATTTAAGGCAAGCAGGTAAGCTGACTCGTTCCTAATCACAGATGTTCTGTTGTCCCCTGAAATCTCCTTCATGTTTTTATAAGCCTGCCCTGTGTTCATACAGGGATTTGCCTCTCCGTGCACTTTCCTGGGCAATTACTTTTCTTTTAAAGGGATAAAAAAAGGCTGTTCTGTAATAGGCAGCTGCTGCTTTCAAAATTAAATATGATTTTGTGGAGGTTACTTTGTAACGTTTGTTAACAGTGAGTTGATGTGTATTTGGGTCATATCTTAAATGTAGGATATTTGACACTTGAAGTGGTTGCTGCAGAAAATTTCTTGGGATTCATTTCTGAGGGGGACAAATACTGTCTTGTTCTGAGAATGGTCTGCTGTGCACTGAGTATTTTTCAGATGCTCAAAGGAGCTGCTAAGCCTTCCATGAAGCTTATAATCCACTGAAAGAAGTTTAAAATGCTTCAGGTTTTACTACCTTCTCTTATATTTTTATAACTTACCATATTTGAAACCAAGAGAATGAGTAGTTAAAAGCAAGATACAGAAAACCAAACAATTCAAAATCAACTACTTGAAATTAAGATTTTTTTTTTTAATAAAGTTTTTCTGTAGAGGGACTGATGTAGAGTGTTTCCCTAACGTGGACATTCCTGAAAAGGAACTCCACAGGCACATGGCACTAGGCAGATCATCCCGGGGTGTTTCAGAGAGCTGCTCCTCCAACCAGCTTCTTCCAAACAGTGAGAGAGCGAGCAGCTTTCTCCTGGGTCACTGCTGTTTTCCAGCATATAAGCAGCTGTCACCAAGTTCAGATGTTGGCTGCCTGTCAGTGTTACTCAGGAATTATCTGTGTGCAGGAGTTAACTTTGTCCATCAGCTGCAGCAGAGCTGTAAGAGACGGCTCCTCTGAGATATTAATGCTGGATTAGATCCATTTGCAATTAACTAAATGGAAAGCTTCGCTCTCTGTCCGTTGTTGTGGAAGCTGTCTAATTTGGTATATGCAACAAGAGGATTGATAAGGGATGGGATCAAATTAATTAATCCAGTGGTTTTCTTTCCCATTAATTATTAATTATTTTTATTGGGTGGTTTTCAACTCATGTTTCCATCACCTTCCTTTGCTGGTCACCCAGCGCTCACTGCTTTGCACACTG
The DNA here is from genome assembly GCA_013389865.1 of Piaya cayana. Lineage (NCBI taxonomy): Eukaryota > Metazoa > Chordata > Aves > Cuculiformes > Coccyzidae > Piaya > Piaya cayana. The sequence goes on along the minus strand of WAAB01014546.1, from coordinate 11,425 downwards.
ATTTCATTGCTGCATCGTATCTGTTATTGTTTTTCATTTATACCATCCGTGTTCTTTCTTTTCTTGCAGATTGTGATATCTTTAGTGTGAACTTTTAAACTGGAGTCAGAACTGGATCTTGGGGTCACTTGCTTTTATTGTACAATTCGATGACATTAAACTGCCCTAAAAATCCAGCTCATGTGTCGCAAAAGTAAATGTTATTGGGGTTTGGGGGTTTTGCTGCCAGCAAACACGTGCTGGTAAACATAACTGTACTAAGAAAATATCTGTCCTGGTCCTCGAACACTGTATGGAGAACAATTTAAAATTCACCTTGGAAAACCGTGTACTTTATTGTTTTATTTTCAGTCACTAATAAAACTGTGAATGTCAAAGAAGGGGTTTGCTGAACTCTGATTAGCAAAAATGTGATTTTAACATGCCTGTTCAGGGGGTTTTTTTCCTATTAAATTAATCCAAAGACTTCTTGAATAAATTTAAGCAAAGTATATACCTTACTGTAAATATTGACAATTAAAAATATCTTTTTTGCTTTCCTTTTGATGGAACTACTGGTATGTAAATCGGAGAGTAAAACTGATTGCAGGCATTGGGCAATATTCCAGGGCCACACTGCCTTGCACAAGGACTGAAATATTTGTTTACTAATGAGAAAACATGCTTGAAATTCAGAGGGAATTATTTTAAGTGTTTTTTTCTGCTGGGGAAAACAAATAAATGGCAGCAGCGTGGTGGTTCTTCCCTTATTGGTATTTACCCTGGCACCACCTTGCAGCAAGCGTGTTCTCCACACTGACGGGTGCTTAATTCTTCGCTTTCTTCTGTACTCTGCAGGTCCCATAACAACAAACTGCAGTCCACAGCTTCTTAAGAGTCCAGCGTGTTAACCTAACACACGAGCAAGACTCTGGTGGTCTGAAACTTTTTAATTAAGAAGCCAGATGGTTTTAGTCGGGTTATCCTGACGAGACGTGACGTAAACTGCGTTTTTATTGGTCGCAGCAGTCAGATTCTGTTCTTGGCTTATTTTGTCCAAAGGACAAAGAAATAAAAAAATCAGCAGCACCACTTTCTTGTCAAGATCAAAATGTTGTACTATTGTGGCAGAAGCAGGAAAACTTTGTTTTGTGGAAGGAAAGAAAGAGAACAAGAAAAAAGATACAGTAAATGGGGTCCCGTTTCACTCCATGGAAATGCCACGTCTGTTCTTCAGTGAAGAAGCTGGTTTAAAGTCCACACAGAAAACTTTGACTGTATTTATTTATTGTTGCAAAAAAGACGCTTTTTTATTGCTGCCCTCATTTGTCAGCTAATTATTTTTTCTTATAAAATCCAGCCCCGGTTCCATGTAATCCATTCTGTATCTTAACATGATTCCTGTAGGTAAATGTACCAGAAGACCTCTAGGTGTCTTTTCTTTCTATGAAAGGAGCTGCTATGTACACATGTGCACACTCACAGAACTGGGAATCAACAATGAGTTTATCATTCATGGTAGAGAAAAACAGTTAAGCTTGCAGAAGAATTGGGCTGAGCGGTCACGGACTACAGACTCTGTTGCCTTGAACATAACAGTACAATTTGTCATTTACTCCGCACCAGACTGAAAACGAGTAAAATCTATTTGAAGGTATCTTGTTTGTAAACATTTGTCAGATTCTAATTTTTTTTTCTTTTGTATTAAAATTCAAAATATGGATGTATATGAAACAAAATAAATGGAGATGGTTGTTCTCCCCACGGACGTAGGTGTCTTTGAGTGTGCGTTGACGTGTCTGTAACGCTCTGGGGATCCGTTCAGCTCTGGCGAGTACCAGGGGAGGGAAGCGGCGAGGATGATCTGACTGGTCGTTGCTCCCAAGGTAGAATTCCCTGCGTTTCGTTCCTAAGCAGCTGTCAGCCCTTCATCAAATTTCTGCAGCGGTGCCAAAATTGCTGTAACGGAGAGCGTGGTAGGAAGTACTCTGGGAAATGTCGCTGCCCCCGCTGAATCGAGCGATACTGCGCCAAGGGCTCTAGGAATGCCGAGTACCACGTGTCATTCTGGCTCTGGAAGACGTTCTGGACTGCTCCGTGCTTCCTGGGCGAGGAGTGCTCCCGAGGAACGGACTGAAGGCACAAGGAGATGCAGATTGCGGACGAGGTTGCTGTTTCTTTCCAATCTCTCTCTCACGCTGCGTGTGTAACTGACTTGCTGGTGTGACCCGTCTCTAGCCCTTCAGCCGTGTTCGCGTGTGGCTCTGCAGCCAGTGACTGGCTTTTGCACTAATGCTCTGTTAACTCCATTCTGCAGCGATCTGGGATGTACCCGACTTAAGGATAAGTCCCCTTTGGGTTTAACCTCACACCTTGCTATGCAAGAACCTCTTCTGCTACTTTTCTTACCGACATGTTGCTACCGACCACAATTTCTTACACTTCCAGGCTCAGGTGTACAGGTTCTTCTGGGATAATTTTATCTAATAAAAACCCCTGGGTTTTGTACATACAGATGTTGTCACTTAACCTCTCTGTGCAAATTAAAAAGAATTGTTCAGTGTGAAAACCGTGACCTGTTAATGCTTCTGAGAGCTAAGGAAGAGTGGTTGCGTTTAGGTTCTGTTGTCCTTTGACGTTTTAAGAAATGCTGCACACGGTCTGTGTTGTGTTTTTTTTAACACGAAAAGGAAAAGTTTCAACTTCCAACAGCGTTTGAACATCTCCTGCGTCTCATCCAAACTTTGCGATACTTCTGTACTATTTATTCGTATATAAATCAATAGATGACACCATTTAACACTTTCCTACCTGTAGGCAATAGATTGCTATGTTTTTAACCAGTTGTGGCAGACTCCAAGAGTACTTTTTTGTACCTTATAGGACACCTTGTCCCAGACAAATAAAGTCATGTGTTTGACATTGATTTGTGGTGTTGCTAATGAAACATTGGACAGTGGTATCGTGTCTAGCTCTTGGCTTTGCCAGTGACTCAGGTCCATTAGGGAAGTAATCCGTACACACAACTGGTGGAGAGCCTTTTTCAATATTTTCAGTTGCCATCAAGTAGGCTGAGGTGCTTTCCTTGATTTATTCGTGGTGATCTTTTATTCTTAAGTGTTGTTACTGAAAATGCATTGCTGGTAATCGGTGCCCACCTTCCTTAAAAGCGTGGGAGGCTCCTAAGGTTTGTGATTTCTGCTCAGTCCTTGTCATCTTTGTATTTTTACAAATGATTGCAGTGTTTGTTTCCAAAGAGTCGTGTATTGTAACCCAGATTTCGATAATGTGAGCTATGCCAGTGTGATATTCTTTTTGTTTTCTCAAACGTGAAGCAGTTATCCTTACTCTCAGTGTTGTTCCTGCTGAAGTTAATGGGGATGTGAAGTAGAACAAGAAGTTGGGCTTGCCCAGAAGCCTTCAGCAAAGCCCTGGAAAGACAAGACGATGACAGTATTCCTGTTCACATGGATAAATCTGTATTGGCTGCAGAATTCTCATGTTTATCCTGCTCAGGAAAAAACAGTCACAGAGGTACCGTGGCAGCTCTTGTGTGGAAGCACCAGCTGCTTCTCCATGTCATTAATGCTGTGAGGCCTTTGTAATTGCATCTGCAAGACTGTGGAAGCACCTGATGCAGGAGTTTTTCTCCGATACATCAGTCACTTGCAATGAGCCTGGTAAAAGCGAGAACGGGCACTGTGTTCCTGCTCCGTGGCAGTCGGGCTGTGAAAGGCAGCACCTCCTGGCTCAGCTGTGGTCACATTTAAGGAGCAAACTTTGGAGGAAGAAAGGAAAGGTAGGAGGTAATGCAGAAAGAGCACTGAACACACTGCACTTCAGGCTTGTTTCTAGGGCAGCAGTGCAGATGCTGTTTGTCAGTTACTGGTGTTTCACTCGGGCTTTGGATGTCGTTCCACTGCTTTCCTACTACTTATTACCAGAGACAGTCAGCATAAGATCTGGCTGTGGATGTTAGTTTTGTACCCACGCTTTGCCTGGTTTAGATTATGATAATGTTTTGGGAGCGGGGAGCTGCTCAATGGCTGTTACAGGCACGGGGATGACTGTAGGACTTGCTGGTTCCTCCCTGGACTTCAGCTGAAAATAGAAACAAAGAAACTTGAGATGCACATGGAACCTTTCTTCCTTCCTTCTCCTGTCCCTCCCTGTCCACTCCAGTGCTTTGATTCATTGCCAGGAACAGTCCTGCCAAGTCAAAGCCCCCTCAAAGTCTCTCAGGAAAATTCCGTCTGTATGTGCTGCACTACGTGCAAAATCCTTCATGGAACAAGTGGGACTGTGTTTTTCAGACGGACACAAGCTACGAGTACATTTCTTTCCTCTGGCAACAGCCTTTTGGGTCCCAGCGTGTGCTGTTTGCTCTGGGTATTTGGCTCCAATTCCCTATCAAGAAATATTTCACCCACAATATTATTGTGTGCCCGTCCCCACATGTCCACCTGTACCACAACCAAGCTGCAGGTGTGTTTGGAGCTGGAGCTGTGTTAAAGTACCTTTCAGACAAACAAAATGCTGGTAGGACCCCCAGTTTCCTGTTCCAGCTCACATCGTATTTATCCCTGTGTGTGTATTTCTTCAAGCCAGCCTGCATTTTCCCATTCTTATATATAAATACATATCCCCAGCCGATTCATCAAACGAGGAGATGTCATTGTTTGATATCATTTTATTAACTGTTTGATCTCTCAGAACCCTGGAAAGGCTGAACCCAGCACCCATCAGCATTTTTAATTTCTTTTAAAGACTCCTCAGGGCTGACAGTTATAACGGCAAACATTAAGTTTCCCTTTGCAGAGTTTCATGGTTTATTGCATCCCACAACATTAAAGGTGCTAAAAGATTGTGTGGTTGGTTGAATACGTAACTTTACTGATGTGCAAGTACAAACTCGGTTAATATTCCTTGTGGGAAAACGACACTCAGTACAGTTCTAGGAGTGAACTTTTAAGGAACCAGCAGTGTAACCAGGCACGTGATGTGTGTGCAACTGCCTGTTACTGTGGGCACCCTGGCAAACGCTGGTGCCGTTATTCGTAGCCTAATTGGGTGTTTGTGTTGTGCAGTTACATGACTTGCTTTGAGTTAGTGTATTCACGTAATCAAGTAATTACAGAGCGATTTTGTGTGCTTCATGTGACAATCCAGCTCCGTTTGAAGAACGATGTCGGATGGATGTTTGAGGGTACTGGAATGATACAAACGGTACTCAGGTTTGTTGGTTTCTTTTCAATCAAATGTGTGTAAGTGCTGTTGGCAATGAACACGCAGTGGGCATCCTCCGCAGACAAAGCTGTGGTATCAGCTAATGCTCATTAAACATCGAATGTTTGTTCAAGGTTAAGGGCTTGAAAGCTGCTGCTTGTGTGCCTAGAATGATGCCTCTGGAATTTTCCTTCATTACAGATTGGGGGGGGTGCATTGCAGCCAGGGAGGCAGCAATAACCTGTGTCTCTAGAAAACAGCTGGAGCAAGTTTGCGCCCAGTGAATGTTCCCTGGACAGGCTCTAGTGCTGAACGTCACCATAGGTAAGTACCTCATCAAAACATTCAGTGGGTGCTTGCTGGAGCCCAAGGGTGAGCGTCCTGTCAGTCCCAGAGGTGAGGAGAACCACCTCTCCCTTGCCAGGTTTATTTTGGTGGCCCAGACGGAGGTTACCGAAGCCTTATCAACATTTACTGCGAGCCGCTTGCACTTTGTGATGCCTCTTCCTGTTGAACCTCTTGACGTAGCTGATGCTGCTCTGAAGCAAACCGTCCCCCGGCCTCAGGCGGCCTCGCAGCAGCGGCAGGAGGGCTGCGGGGATCTGTCGCCGCTTGTGGTACACGCGACCCATCACGATGTACCTACTGCCTGCAAAACAAAGGAGGCTTGGGTGCTGTGAAGCAAGCGTGGGGTCGTTTGCTACGCTCGCTCTGAGGGCAACAGATTTATGATGAGATGTGAAGCCGTAGCCAGCAGAAGCCCCTCCCGAAGGTGTGTGCACAGTGGCACCCTGAGCTCAGCCACAACCCAGGACAAGCTTATTTAAAGTAGGGCAATCACCCTCCACGCAGGAGGATTAGCGGAAGAGATTTAGCTGGAGTTATTTACCGAGTTTGAAGTCTGGGCACGGTTTACTGCAGTTTAAGGTATCCACAACGAGAACGTGAGCTCGAAAGAAGGCAGCATCAGGAGTAACGTAGAGGCGACTCATCTTGTACAACCCATCGCTGTTCACCAAAAGCGTTACCAGGTGGACTCCGTTCCCCAGTCTTTCCACGTTATAGACAATTCCGTTCAGTGCTGGTTTAAGGGGAGGGGAAGGGAAAACAAGCATCAGATTAGAGATCTTGGTGGTAACTCAGGGTGTACGAGAGGGCTCTCATAGTGCTGTAAAGTCAGGGCCAGCAGAAGTTCTTTGGCCCAGCAGTGAGCAGTCTTGGCAGTAGGAGTCGCTTCGAATGATGTGATGAGGTTGTCACCTTAGTTTTGTGCTGAATTTCTAACCTTATGCTTTACAAATCTGAGATGTTTCTTAGTGACATTTATAAAGTTCTTCAGAAAAAAGTAATTTCAGTACTTTTTTCCATCCTGGTCTACAAGAAGTGGGCATATTTACCTCACAGAGTAGAAATTTCAACTTCAACGCTGCACAATGAAGTCCAGAGTTAACCTGCTCATAAGATGCTTCAGCTTTTGAAAGGGAAGACCCCTGTCGTGCCAGGAGGCGAGGGCACCAAGCAGACCGTGTCCTGTGCTCAGTCGCTTCATCCTGTCCACCCAGTTGCTGGTTTTAGCAAGTGCTCAGCAGACTACAGGAATTACAAAACAGCAAATGTTTTGGGCAGGTAGGGCAAGCAGGACTCATGTAACTGGTGTGACACCTGCCTCGCTGAGTGAGAACTGATTCAGTCACTTAATCTGCACCGTAAATGTGAAGAAATGCAAAGCGCTCTCCGATTACTGCAGCTGAACCTTGGCTGATGTGGTGCTCAAACTGTCTTTTTCCTTCCTGCCATTTTCAGTTTAAAAGATGAATGCTAAAGGCTGAACTATACCCAGGTCAGGTCGCTGTAAGGCTCACGCCTGTCAGGAATGCATGAGAGTGGTAAAAAAACTAAGGATAGAGCAGTTGTAGAAAGCACTTCCTGACTTCTCCATTTAGAGAAAACAGATGTCTCATCGTGTGTTTATATTCTACAAATGGAAACATCTGTTACCACCAGGCCTGTATTTTGCTTATCTCTTAAAATACTGTGAGAAAAAGCTGGTATCTATTTCACAACTTTGTAAGCGCAAGGCAAGACCTCAGCCAGAAAGCGCCTGCTCGTACACCGTCCACACAGAAGCTCCCGGCTATTTACCACCGGCTGCTCCGGCTTGGACAGGACGGGGAAAGGCAGAGAGCCCTAAGGAACTTCAAGGAGAATCCTCCTACAGACGGGATCTCTGTTTTCTTTTTTGGTTGGTGCTGCATTATATTTTCCTTTAAAACTTCAGCCCCCCAGATTATAAATCCCTCTAAATAGTAAGAGGTCAATAACACAGCTACTATGTTTAATCTTAGAGCACCTAAACCAACGGGTCTTTTGAGTTCTGCTGAAACATTGGAAAGCAGAGAAAAAAGGGAAAAGAGCAATCCCAGCCCAAAGCATGGAAAGGGCAGTGTCAGGCTTGGAACCGTTTGTCACAGCACATTTATAGCTGCGATGGGTCCTTTCGGTGTGCTAAGCACTTACTGTTTTCCTGAGTACATTAAGTATCTTAAAATCAGAAGTGAAGGGCCGGCAGATGAATGAAGGCTGCTGTGGTTCATGGAGGACGCAGCTTACCAAACTCACTCGCGCAGAAGGCCTCCGCTTCATCTCTCTCTTTCCCACAGGCGGTCAGACAAGCCTTCTCCTTATCACCACCTAGAACAGGCACAGACGGAGGGACAGCAATGGGCCCTTTGGGATATTTCACCCCTTCACCCTTTTGGAAAGCTCAGAGTGCCCCGTGCCAGAGCAGCCTCTGCTCTTACCTCTCCTCGACACGCTGATGTGTGCCGAGCTCGGGGACTGGCGGTTGGTGACCCAGGAGGGGCTAGTGACCTTTTTCAAGGGATCATAGGGGAGGATCTTGCCTGGTCGGTTGAAGCGATCCAGTGTGTTACGATCATCTGAGTCCACTGCTCCAGAGTCTGGAAAAGGAAGAGCCTCCAGCAAGGATGTGATCTTTTGGTAGGAAGACACTGTATGATAGAAGTGAGCCGACACGCTGTTGGCAGCCTTGTCCAGCCACCTATTCACGTGTTTTCTGTTTGTCTGGTTGAAGCCAAGGAAGGCAGAAGGCCCCTCGCTCGGGCTCTCCAGAGGCAGGGCTCCTCCATACTGCAAGAGGTGTTTCCTCAGCCCTGTGCTGTTTTCTAGAGAAGGTTTGGTGTGTTTCTTTTTGTCTGATGAAGGGGAGATGATTTCAGGCTTTGGCTGCTGCAGGTCAGCAGGCGGCAGAAGCCAATGTTCCACGCGGTTTTCTCTGGCGCTGCTGGTGCCCCAGGCTGGCAGTTTAGGGTGACGGGGTGCAGCATCTGCTGGACTATGAGCATCTTTGCCGAGTGCTTGACTGGGTTTCTCAGCAGAGGGCAGGGATCCTGCACACACAAAAAAGAGAGAGAGTGAATTAGCATTTTAAGTTTTCTACTCCATGTGCTTCCGAATGGGAAGTGCCTGGTGCATCTGAGGCTCTAGTCCATAAACGAGGCTTTCAACAGTAATGCAATATAACTGATAAATAGTTCAACAGATGAAATCAAGTAGCTCCTCATTCTTCCATACTCAGTCATGGAAGGTCCAGTGCAGAGAATGCAGCTGTGCGAGCACAACGCAGGAGATTTGCATTTTTCCTTTATTATTGTTGCAAATTAAAAGCATGACTTATAAACAAACCCTTTTCTCAAAAGCCTGACTCTCCAGGGAACATCTAAGGAAACAAAGTTCACGTTGCCATTTGGGATGCTTGTTTAAAAGACTGTGACAGCAGAACTATTTGGTTTTTCCATCGCTGGGATGCCTTATTGAAAATGTCATCGGGGCTCTTCAGCGGCTTCAAATGCTGTCGAAAAGATCTTTATCTGCAGTTTTGGGTCTCTGACTTTTGTGCTACAGTGTGGTACGGTAGCAGTACTACAGCCCAGTAGCGAGGCTATTGCTGGTGAGAAACTATTTCAAGGCTTTTCTTAAGTTTAGAGGACAAGGGCTGAGAAAAATGGAAAGAATTAATAACATTGTTGATAAGCTAGGCAGTCCCCTAGGTCCTCGATTATACCTTCACCTTGAGCACTCGGACCTCACAAAGTAAAATGCTTTTTAGCCAGGGAAGAGAGATATTTCCTCTTGGAGTTCATTTTCCCTTTATTTCAGCCCTTGGCTGCCCGCCTTGCGTTAGCCAGCTCAGTTTTGCAGTTCCCCCACCCACGGTGCTGTCTGGGCGATTGCTGTCTGTGGTCAACATCGTGTAGGAGGCTGATCCTAACTCCTTGTGTGAAAGGAGATATTTGACACACACAGATGAACAACGTCCCGGTTTATCTTCTATATCTGACTCAACTGCTGACCTTGCCACTTCTCCCCCTGTGCTCTCACCAGCTGCTGTCATGGGAAAGATTCCCTGATATCTGGGCTGGCCACATGTAAAGTCAAAAGAATGTCCATGAAGGAAGGAGTGGAAGAAGTCCAAGCTAAAGAAACTAATAGGCAAGGGTGTTTTGGAGATGTTTCAATATGAAGCTGTGAACTCCCAGCAGGTGTTTTGGTTTGGTACGTATACTCTTCTATCAATTTATCATGCTTACTCAGTCATGGACTGTAACAAATACTAGTTCATTTCTCTCTACTCCATCCGTTCAGGACCTTGAGATCTGTCCCCCTATAGCAGCGTATTCCTGTCTAGCTCTTACAGCCTGAGAAATACAACTGCAACATCACCAGCTCCTGGGCTTCTCTTTCCCAGTAGAATAGAGGGATGTCCTATTTCTATACCATCAATGAGGTGCTGAAAAGAAAATAAACCTATTTAGGACAGCTTGCTGCAGGGACACCTGACAGCACAGAAAATGCTGAAAAGAAGCGAGAAATCAGGAGTCTACAGGTGAGGGAAGGAGCCTGAAAGGGAAAGGTCACATACAAATAAAAGAACTCATATGCAGACACAAGTCAAACTTCAAGTGCTGAATGCCAGCTCGCAGGATTCACAGCCCCAGCTCACTGCCTGCTTTTAACAGGTGCTCTTAATTCTTTCAAATGCTGACAAATTAAATATGGCAATTTACATTCCCGTCCCACAAACATGTTGAAATGTTTCTTTCTTGAGCCCTTACGTGATGACCACTACCGCTTGCTGACAACACTGCAGCTGAAGAGGGCTGCTTGGGCAAGAATCCGTAGCGATCCCTTCACCCTCCCTGCTACCAAAGCCGAACGTGCCCCAGCCCCGCTTGGAATGTTAACACTTACCGGCCACGGAGCCGGGAGATGATCCAACCGCAAAGAAGAGGAGCCACAACACTTTGGTTGTCATTTTGAAGTAAAGTTGTTTTCCAGACTCAAAATGAACTGGAGTCTTTTCTGCCCTCCCCTTGATCCATGCTAATGAGAGGCAGCCTTAGGGGAAACGGGAATCACTGGCTGGACAACCCACTGGAGCAAGACCAAGCTGCTGCCTCCCAGCCAGCCGCCCACTGCCCCGACCAGCAGGGATGCACCAGACACCCCCTTCCTGGACTTGCAGGTCTGTGCCTGCAGCACCTGTGTTTCTGGGAATAACCTATGGATACTTGGGTTCAGCGACAGATTGTTTTTATTTCAGGGGTATTTAGCAATAGATCTGGGGGGAAGGTCTTGCTTCTCATGGAGTTATATAAAGAAAACTCATACAGAACAAATGTGGGCTTACTGGATATGGAGACCCACATGATAAAGCGCAGTGGATCGATGGTAGAACACACATCCCCCCACGATTCAGGACGTGCAGTACAATGGAACTTATTTCAGTATTTCTGGCCACCTCCAGATACGCAGCTGGTAATCGCTTTTAGCTCAGGGAACCCTTTCCAGCGATTCTTTCCAGACAGAAAAACGCAGTAGTTACTGTCCAGGCCAGGGCTCAGCCCTGCTAACCCCAGATAAAGCTTTGTTTTTAAATCTGGATTTGCTAACACGAGGAACTCTGTGAACTTTCACACACCGAGCCAATTCTGACTTGGATTCCTGGCTTAAGTAGGCTTATTCCTACGTTCCCAGTCAAAAGTGGTGACCTTATTGCTAAACAAGATCTCCTTTGTGACAGTTTGTCTCCCTGCTACTGGGTGTCAGTACAGTGAACCGGTTCATGCCTCTCAGGTGCAATTAACAATTTAAATACCCTACAAAAGCACAATATCCCAGCTCCTGAGACCTACTCCCT